>CM021787.1:3740351-3999345 GCA_011076525.1 Nettapus auritus | reverse complement strand
GTTAGGGTTAATGTTAGGGTTTGGGTTAGGGTTAGTGTTAGGGTTAGAATTAGGGTTAGGGTTTGGTTTAGAGTTAGGCTTAGGGTTTGGGTAGGGTTAGATTAGGGTTAGGGTTAGATTAGGGTTAGGGTTAGGGTTAGGGTTAGATTAAGGTTAGGGTTAGAGTTACGGTTAGGGTTAGTGTTAGGTTTAGGGGTAGGGTTAGGGTTTGGTTAGGCTTAGGGTTAGGGTTTGGGTTAGGCTTAGTTTAGGGTTAGGGTTAGGGTTTGAGTTAGGGTTAGATTAGGGTTAGGGTTAGGGTAGGGTTAGTTTAGGGTTTGGGTAGGGTTCGTTTAGGGTTAGGGTTAGGGTTACGGTTAGTTTTAGATTTTTGGTTAGGGTTAGAGTAGGGTTAGGGGTAGAGTTAGTGTTAGAGTTAGGGTTCGGGTTAGGGTTTGGTTAGGGCTTAGTTAGAGTTAGAGTTAGGGTTAGGGTTAGGGTTTGGGTTAGGGTTAGATTAGGGTTAGGCTTAGTCTTAGGGTTAGGGTTAGGGTTTGGCTAGGGTTAGGGTTAGGGTTAGGGTTAGGGTTTGGGTAGGGTTAGATTATGCTTAGGGTTAGGGTTAGGGTTAGGGTTAGGGTTAGGGTTAGATTAGGGTTAGGGCAGGGTTAGGGTCAGGGTTAGGGTTAGGGTTTGGGTTTGGTTTAGGGTTAGGTTAGGGTTACGGTTAGGGTTAGGGTAAGGGTTAGGGGTGAGGGGTTAGGGTTAGGTTTAGGCTTAGGGTTCGGGTTAGAGTTAGGGTTAGGATTAGGGGTAGTGTTATTGGTTAGGATTACTGTTAGGGTTACCATTATGGTTAGGGGTTAGGGATTAGGGTTAGGGTTATGATTTATTTAGTGTTAGGGTTAGGGTTAGTGTTTGTGTTAGGTTTAGTTCCATTTCTCTTTTGGTTATTGGTCCATTTATTGGTCCATTCCTTTATTAGTCCGTTGGTACATTAGGGTTAGGCTTAGGTCAGTGGTAGGTGTAGGTTTAGGGTTAGGTTTAGGGTTAGGGTTAGGGTTAGGGGTTAGGGGTTAGTGTTAGGGTTAGGCTTAATGTTAGGGGTTAGAGTTAAGGTTAGTGTTAGCGTTAGGGTTAGGCCTTAGGCTTAGGTTTAGGTTATGTGTTAGGGTTAGGGGTTAGGGGTTAGGGTTAAGGTTAGGGGTAAGGTTATGGGTTAGGGTTAGGGTTGGTGTTAGACTTATGGGTTAGGGTTTTGAGTTATTTTTATTGTTATGGGTTAGTGTTTCGAGAATTGGTTAATCTTAGTTTTACGTGTTAGCGTTAGGTTAGGGGTTAGATTTAGGGTTAGGGTTAGGGTTAGGGTTAGGATCCATTAGATCCGCTGGGGCCATTTAGGTTTATGGTTAGGGTTTGATTTGGCTTTGGCCCCAAGTCTGCCATCTCCCCGCAAGACACCGCTCGGTTAGCTGCTTGCAGTGGCGCTCGTTTGGTGAAGTGACTCACGTAGCACATACACTGCTCTGTCATCAGCTGTAAGAATATCACAGCTGCTACGGGTCTGGGCTTGCTTTTGTCCCTTTGCACTCGTGCAATGTTTTCGAAATGAAGCCGGGAACCTGAGAGTTGGTGCAGTGACTGCGCCCCTCGGGCACACGTGAAGGAGGAGAGGGAAGTGCTGTACCTCCAGGGCTGCTGGTACCGCTCCCTGCGGGCAGGGATCGGAGAGGAGTCTTGCCTCTTCTTTTCAGAGACATTTTTCTGGAATAGGAGCTTCAGAAATACTCCAGCTCTCCTCACCTCCCTAAGTGGGCTTCAAGGACTGCAGGATGTGGTAGAGGCAAAATACTTCATTAGGAGGCCACGTCTGCTGGCCGTGAGTCCAGGTGACTTTTTGTCAGCTGCAAGGGGAAAGCTGCCACTGGAGCTTCACTGGTGTACATTGGGGTTTTAGAAGTGACCGTGGAAGGAAGGGCGCAGCTGCTCTGCTGCAGGGGAGCTCCATGTTTTTGGAGATTTTAGGAAAAAAAGCTGCATTTATAAATACATATAGAGAGAGACCTGTGCCCTGCACACCTGCTCTTGCTCTCTGGATACACCATCTGAATTCAGCCGAGCTGTGCCTGGGATGTGTTTTTGACCCCTGAGCCACCTCATTGCTGTGCCCTGGCCCCCGTTTGCAGCCCCCATCTCAGCCCTGGCTGAAAGCCTGCCTCTGCCCAGGCCCCTCCGGGCATCTCAGCCTCACTCACATGGTCGATGAGCTCCTTGATCATGCCGTTCCACTGCCCCTTGTCGTCCTGCGCGCCGTATTTCCCGTCCTCCACCAGGCGGATCTCGTAGGTGAAGCCCAGGATGATGGCCAGCTCCTTCAGCAGGTCAATGCAGTAGCCCTCGAAGCGGTCGTTCCCAAACAGGGCGGTGTCGGACTTGCGGAACATGACGAAGGGCTCCTCCTGGACACCGCAAAGCAAAAACCCTGTTAGGGGTTAGGTCCCAGCTCCTGCCCCAGGTGGGGCCACCTCTGGGGTCAACCTGAGCCGCGAGCGCCGGCTCTGCCGGCTGGGCTGGCATGGTGACACGCTGGGAATAAATTAGCTTTGCACAGCGCATCAGCTAATTAGCAACCTTGTTTACCCCACAAAATTTAATTTTGTCTCTTCTGAGCAGCCAACTGTTTTCCATTTGGTGGAATTTCAGGGAGAAAAATAACCATTTCATGCTCTGAAAATGAAGAGTGTTGAGAGCAGCAAAAGGCCGGGGGGGACAAACTGAACCTTGAGCCCTGCGCTGCCGACACAGAGGTACTGGCCCTTAAGAGCCCAGTGGATTGAGTACCAGCTGCAGAACTGTGCCCGGTAGGTGCTCAGCCCCAAACGTCCCCAAGATGAGCTCTGTTTCCTCTCTGCCAGCACTGGCTGAAGGGGTGCAGGGCCCTGCTGCTGCCCGGAGAGGCGCTGCCTTGGGCTCTGTTTGCATCCGCAGCAGGGATGTCTGGTTGCAGCAGTACATGTGAAAATAACTGAAAAGTGCTTTACGTCCAGCTCTGCCCTGCGGATCGCTGCCTCTTCGCAGGTGAAGGCAGCAACGCGCAGCAAGCTGCACAACCCTTTGGTGGCTCTCAGGCTTGGGCAGCCACCAGGGCTGAGGACAAGGGACACCGGGCAGCCCGGGGCAGGCAACGTGCAGAGCACAGATGGAAGTGGCAAAAGATGGCAAGCAGCAGGCAGAAGCTGGACGGCGGGGGGGAGGCTGAAATAGTGGTGGCGGCAGCAAATGAATGGCTGGAATTAAAATTATCTGCAAGGCGGCCAGAGCCCCGGTAAGGTGGCACCGAGGTCCTGCTGTGCTGCAGAGCAGTGGCCCTGCCTCGGGGAGTGACCGGAGAGCTTCACGGAAACTGGAATCGCAGAATTACGAAGCAAAGTGGGAAACATCACGCCCACAGAGTTTGGGTTGGCACTCGCAGCTCAGTTAAACCCCGCTCTCCCTGGCCACCACCTCAGCTTTTTTTTATTTTATTTTTTTTTCCTTTGGAATTAGTGCTTTGTTTGTGAATCAGCTGAATCTATGGATCTCGCTATAAATACAGCAGCTCCGGAGCAGCCATAAAGCACTATTAATTTTGGGAAGCGCTGTAGGGATTACATACATATTTAACAGCCGAAGCGCTGAACATTAGGACGCCACTCGCTTCAGTAATGTATCTGCAGGTCTCAAACATTTCCTAGGGGGTAATTCTGAACTCTGTGAACCACTTATTCACGGACTATTTCACAATTTATTACTGAAAATGGCCAGACATCCAATTCACAAGCTCTCTCGGTTTGCTAATCGATTTCTCAGTGAAGGTGCCCTCAATTTCATAACTTCACAGTTCCCATATTGCTTGGGGAGAGTGGCGCTGGCTGCTGGGGTAATATTTCTCTTCCAGCAAGTCACTGCAATATGAGCAAAAGGGGAAAAAATAACCTTTCCTGCTTTCCCTTTTAAAGGTCCCTCCCCTGGCTTTTCTACAACCGGTTACACCAATGCGAAAGGACAAAGGGATGTCGCAAATGCAGATGAAGTTCAGGGTTGTATTTTATGTTTTGGAACCCGGGGTATGAGATGCAGTTAGTGCCGAGCTCAGGTCCGAGCACACTGCCTGCCCCTGCGGGCAGCGCTGGTTTCCAGGAGGATGCCCGAGGAATGGCACAGTTAATAGGAACTGGTACCGGCCGTGTGCTTCATGTGGTTTGTGCTTGCTCCTGGAGCACGAGATGCAAATCCTGCCCCAGAGCAGCCCGTCACAGGCTGACACGTCTCCTTCTGGCTCCATCACCTGGCATTTGCTGAGGTCTTTGAGGTGCAGTGGTGATAGCGCTCTAACCCCAGCAGGTCCCCAGCTCCAGCCATGGTTTTAGCCCTGGCAAGCTGTGCCCTCCCTGCTTTCCCTAGCCCTGACTGTACAGTTCTCTGCTCTGTTCCTGTCCCCACCTGCCGTCCCTCGGCCTCACCGCGCTGTCGGGTGCTCCTCCACCCCCCAGCACCCCTCTGCTGCTGCCTCTCCAGCCCTCCCCATTCCTTCAGCCATCCTGGCCCAGTAATTGCCAGTGAAAGGTGAGTGTGGGCAGAAGGGGAATCATTTTAAAGCTTCTGGAGAGTTTTCTCCAGCTGCAATATGGATTGAACGGTTCCCTTATGGCTGATCCTGAGCCTGCAGCTGAGAGCAGCTCGCTGCGGTGCCCTACATATTTGCATTTCCCAGTGCAGGGACTGGCAGCGCCTCAGTTACCTTGCTGAGATGAACTAACCCTGCCCTGGCAAGTGTCTCTCTTTGGCCTAGTAGAAAAACATGACCTGAACCTCTGCTTTCTGAACAGACCCCGAAAAATGCAAACGAACACGGTGAGAGCAAACCTACGTGTGCCGTGTCTGCCTGCACCCGCTGCTGCCAGGCTCTGAGCAGGAGCACTCTCCTGATCCAGTGCACACTGAGTTGTTTCGGTGCCTTTTGCTTTGTCATTTCTCTGATGCCTGTGCGGGAACTCCCGATGTGAGTCCTGATTCATTTCTGTGTCTGGAGCCGGTGGGGAGCCGCTGCTGGCACTGGCTGTGCCCACACACGTGGCACCGAGCAGCGCGCCGGGCAGGCAGCCCCATGCATGCGACCCGCCGTCTCACGGAGTGGCACGATCTGAAACTTGCAGCCCGGGGGGGATTTTCTTTTCCTTTCTCTGTTCTCCTCTGGGTAGTGAGAAGCTGAGGGGCCGGACCTCGCTGTCTGGCACTTCTTGGTCCCATTTCTTCCCTAATACCAAGCCCCTCACGTTGTGTTACAGACCATGTCCTTTTGGGATGGCAAGGACATCAGAAGGGGTCACAGAGCTCCGGACTGGGGAACGCACCTCCCAGCGGGCAGCTCCTTACCCTCACTCCCTGCAAACAGGGAATACAAAAGGGCCAGGAAATTCAGACAGGCGGAACCATCATTCAGAGCCGGTTGTGAGCAGGCTGTGCAGGGGCTGGTATTTTTTGTTCCCTCCTGGTAGCATGCCATGAGCCTGCGCTGTGTAATACAGCTGTATAGAAACCAATGCCACTAGTCATAATTCATTAGATAGAAAATAAAAATTCATTCTGATCTGATGCCTGCCATCAAATCCAATAGCAAACGTGAGAGCAAAATGCAACGTGACAGCTGGAAGCGGAGGAGCCCTGTTAAGCGCCCGTGCTTTGCTGGATAATGGCATTACTCTTAGCCAGCTTATCAAATACGTACTTAGGAGAGGGAAAGAAACAGGATTGTCACAGCTAAGCCAAGGTCCCCGCGTGTTCTGGTGCTGCCTGGCATACCACAAGTGCTTCCACCCACGGCAGGCAGAGCCCGGTCCCCCTCTGGCACCCTGTGGCCACCCAGAGCCTGGCACGAGCCCAGCACAAGCCCAGCTCCGGGCCATGGCTCATCCGGGGCTCAGCTCACCCTGGGGCTCAGGACTTCTCCGTGCCCCTGCCCGGCTTTTGGAGGGATCAGCTATCCCCAGGGGCTGTGGGTAGGGGAGAAAGACAGGCTTGTGGTGTCCTACCAGGACAGTGGTGACAATGAGAGATCTGTTGCTGAGCGAGTCCGTGACGTTGGGCCCTCGTCCCTTGGCAATTTCTGTGATGTTCAGACCGTTGGAAGGGTTCCATGTGCCAACCTGAAACGAAGCAAACAAGTGCATCAATACCTGGCCTGCTGTCCTTAATTGCTCTCAGTATCCCACTGGCCTGGGAAAAGGGAGCCTGCTTCCTTCATTGCAGGAAACAGAAGCAAAGTAGGAATTCCCATCTTGTTTCACCTGAACAGCTTTACATTAGCCCTTCTGCTGCAGGCCACTCTATCTGCACGTGTACAATTAGCAACCCTTGTGCTGCCCTCTGAGTGATGCAGGTGCACTGAAGACCACGATGGCTGAAATTAGGAGCTGAAGGAACAATTTGCAACGGTACTGCTCAGAGCAGGCAGTCAAAGCACACTGAAAAGTCAACTGTGGGCAAGGACAAAGCAGAACGAGAGAAAACAAAAAATATTTTTGGATCCCCCATCGACCCTGAGCTGGCGGGGCCCTTCCAAGGAAGGAGCTTGGAACAACTGAAGCACACAGTGTAAGTGCACATCCACTGATGGGTAGGAGCCCGGGTCTGGGTTCAGCTGAGAGCAGGAGCCCAGCTGGGGGCAGCCCGACAGGCGCAGCCCCCCAGCAACCCCTCCGCAGCGAGAGGTCTCGGCGCCGGTGGTGAGCCCCATGGTGGGAAGGGGCCTGGGCTTGCTCCGGCACATGCAGCCACGTTCCTCGTCTCTTGGAGGTGCTGTGCCTTTCTCAAGCTGTCAATTTTAATACATCATTAGACTCTGAAATGCCTGTTGACCCAGAAATAGCAGAACATGTCTCTATTTAAGAGAAGTCATCTGGGCAACTCTAAGCCTGTTAACCTGATCTCCACGGTGCAGGGGAGGCTTTAGAACAATCTTCGAAGGCAGGACTGGCTAAAGGACTGTGACGGTGAGATAAAATGTCAGGAGAGCAGGAGGAATATGCCACACAGCCAGCCTGGCAGTGAGAAGAAACACAAGGGCGGGTGGAAACGGGAACAGAATGACCCATCTGTAGGGTCACGCTGGGAGAAGGGGCGTAGAGAGAAACCAAAGGCAGACAGCTCGAACCCGTGGGGAGCCAGGAGCTTCCCATATTTTATTTATTGCTATTTTTAAGATTCTCCAACTTCTTCATCAGTCCAAGGAGACAACTTGGTTTTTCTGTATCCCAAAAAAGAGACTTTGTAATGAGCAATGCTGCCTGGCAAAAAAACCCACAACCACCCAACCGCCTCATAAATTCTCAAAGAGTTTCCATGAACTTTGTGAAAGGCTCTAAATATTTCAGGTAAAACCCAAGCAATCCCGTGTCTCCCTTCAATCACACAACAGCTGCAATGGCAGAAGAATTGTACTGTGCATGGGCAACGGGAAGCAGGAGGCTGAGAGGCTCCTGCTAGCAGCTCTGCAGACTCTTTCTTTAAGAAAAGGAGATACAAGGAACTTAAGACTGAACTAATCAGTTTAAAATATTAGGAAAAAAAAAGGGAAGAAAAAGAGAAAAGTGCATTAAGAGAACTGTGCAACTCAGATAGTCAAACTACATGTAATTAGGTTTAGTTAATGCTGCTGTAATCCCTGGAACATCCAGGAGGTATAAGGATCAGGAGTTCAATCCTAAAGCTCAACAAACATAAGCTATTATACATAATGCGGAATCCGCGTGGGATTTGTTTGTAGTTTGGCATTTTGTTATTTCAGATTAACTATTGACAGAACCGTAGCATCAACAGAGATTTGACATCGATACTTTAAACCCCCTCTAGAGCTGACAAGAAGCTTTCGGCAAATAATAGTGGGAGTTGGGAAGTCTCGGAGTCGTCGGAGACAAAAGTTGAATGAGTGCACGGAATATGCATCAAGCTTTGGCGGCTTCCCGCGGGCTTTATGTGACACACACCAGTAATAAATGCAGCTAGTGCCAGCTATTCTCTGGTACACCTGAGGAGGATTAGGTTGACAGACAGATATTGCAGTTGTACTTAAACATTTAGATTCGCCCGCTATCCAAATACCCGCACATGTTTCTGTTACTCTGTTGGTGCTCCGAGCACCGTGCTCCAAAAAGCCACCATGGTGTTTTTTTTTGGGTTTAGACTCTAAATGTTTTCTGGGGAAAAAAAAAAAAAAAAAAAAGCTACAGAGATCCTTTGGTGCTCGGTTTGTGTGAAAAGATGCGATCTTCCCCTGCCTCCCTCCTGCCCAGGCCCGGCTGACTGCAGCCTGAAGCTCGCCGGGTTTACTTGGAATAACGCTGGCTGTATTCTGCGTTTGACACCCAAAATACCCGCTAGGAGAGAGCTGTGGTGACCTTGAGATTCTGTACGTGAAGCACAGACCTACCGCAGTGGTGTGAAAGCAGGGTGACAATTTATTTTAAAGAGGAGGAAAACCAGGCTGTCAGAAGGGGGATGGGGAGCGGAGCTGTCGGGGCCCAGGGAGCTCAGCGCGGACCTCCAGGCTCCCAGGGCTGCCTGCGAGCACTCCGTGATTAATTCCCCAGCCTTAACTGGAGAAGTCATCTGTGCATCTCGGGCCGCTTGCTGCATGGCTAATTGAAAACTGCTCCTCTCTGCTCCCAGCTGGCGTTTCCTGCGGGATTCCGAACCTGCCTCCGTGCCCACAGGTTACAAGCTCAGCACTTTGTCCCTCTCTGCCAGCCAGGCACCTTGCGCGTGTCTAAAAGCAGACTGTGCTCTGGGCAGGGAATTGCTGCCCTGCAGCCAGCTTTTTCCTCTAAGTCTGCAGGATGTCTGTCAGCAGGACGTGGGCTCAGAGCCGCTCTCAAAAAGGGGTCGGGTTCCAGGACCCTCTGCGGCCTCGATGGCCGCGATTTGGAGCCTGATAATGCACAGCACCTGGGCAGAGGTGGCTGCAGGGCTCGGCTGGCTGCGGTACAGCCCTTGCTGTTCTGTCTTAAATGAACTGACCTCGCCTTGAAACCTGTGGTTTAGGAGCTTTAGAGCTTTGCGTGCTGCTCTTTGTTTGAAAATAACTGAAGAACAGGGGATGAAATCCCCACAAATGTCCGGGATTAGGTTCACATGTTAGCATCGTGTTTGTGGGGCTGGGGCTGTGGTGCCGCCTGTCCCCTGGCTGGGCACAGCACCACTGCTGCAGGTAAGCCCACCAGCCAGGCTGGGAGACTCCTTTCACCTTCTCCTTCCCATCCCTTCAGTAACACAGAAACAAACAAAAAAATCTAGCCTGTAATACACCAGTAATATTTCATTAAATCCTAGAGTCGTAGAGTCATTAGGGTTGGAAAGGACCTCCAAGACCATCTGCTCTAACCATCACCCTATTTATTCCCGAGCCTTGGGCAGTTTTCCTGGTGGAAATCACACCCAGCTGATGCTTTCAGGGATTGTTCAAGGTTTTGTAAGCAAGCCCAGCGAGGCGGAGGGTGGGAGAGGTTTTATTCCGGCCCCTTTGGCCTGGGCCTGCAGAGGTTAAGGCTGAGCCGCGAGGTTCTGCTCCCGCTGCTGCGCCGTGTCAGGGAGGTGCCACAAGCTGCTGCAGCTGGGAGCTCTAATCCGCTGCGCGTCGCTTCGGGGCTAGTGAGTCACTGATGAGGCATGGAAAAGGATCAGAGCAATCCCACAGAATAGATAGCCTTTTATATAAAAACCAGAAAACAGAAACAACACAACCAGCAGCCATCTCCCCTTCTATCTGGGTGTCGGAGCTGTGCCGAGCCGTGTCCCGCAGGTAAAACAAACCCCGCTCACCTTCTCGAGACCGTCTTCTTTGAGGCTGATGATGTCCAAGTCAAAGTCTGTCCGTAAGCCGCTGCTTTTGTTAAAGACAATTCGTCCAGTTAATCCTTCCCATTGGGCCTGTAGAAGGAAGAAGTAGCGGGGCTGTTAGTTGGGATCATGAATAATCTTTTGCCCTCTACCGTGTGTTCTTTTAATTAGTCCTTTTACTAGTTCTTTCTCCCCGAAGAGCATGATTAATTAATAATCACCGACGTCACCGTGCAGACTGCAGACGGGGCTGGAGATTTCACAACTCTCTGCAGTCCTCGCTACAGTCTCTGTTCGCACCTTTTGTGTTCAACAGCTGTTGCAGGACATGATGACTCAGGAGAAAACTCCTCGCATTTATCATGGCATCCTTGCGGGCTGCATTTATCCTTGTAGTCCTGATAAATGCCGGGCTGCAGGGAGCCTGGGTCTGGGACAACTCCAGCCAAGCTCATACATAAAGAATCCTTTCTCGCAGGAAAAGAGGGGCACGGAAGCTGAAATGTCCCGAGCACTTCCTCCCTGCCTCCCTCCCTTCAGCTGGAAAGCGGAGCAGAGGAGGCTGGGAGCCAGTCCTGGCAGGCTCAGCACTCTGAAACAGGCACGGGGATATCGGTGAGAGCCCCCAGACCACGAGCTGTGCCAGCAGACCAGCACCAGGGCACTGGCTGCTCCACCGAGGGGTGCCTGCGGCCCCACGGGGATGCTCCCACCGCCGCTCGGGTGCTGGACGTGCCTCTGATGGGGGTGCCTCCTTCATGGGCAGGGCAGCTCGAAGTGACCTGCTGTGATAAAGGTGGCATCACGCATTCTCAGGGGGGGAACAACTGGCATATTTCCCTGTAAATGCACTCCCCTGGCTCGTCCTCGTTAATTCCGAAGGAGTAACGACAGCTTCCTCGCCACCCCTGGGTTCTGGGGAAGATTGCGCTCTGTTGCTCATTTCGGCACGCAGGTATTTCTCAGGGGATGCACCCGCAGCTGGGGGGAACACACCCAGATGGGGCTGAGCCCTGCTCTGCCTGCCCACCCCGTGCTTCCTGGGAACCCCAGTGGCACATGGGGCACTGACACTGCGGCTCTGGGGGTGTCCGGGGGCCCCTCTGTGCCTGTTGTCCCCCAGCCCAAGGCACTGCTGAAGCTGCGAGGAGCGCGGGGCCGGTGGCCGCGGTGAGGCACCCCGCTGCATGCGCTGCTTTGTCTGGGCAGGAGTTCAGAGGGAGCAATTACGGCCTGTTCTGATTGCCATGGGGGGGGCTCGTCCCTGCAACCGGCTGACACGGTGCCAGGAAGGGAAACAACAGGCAGGCACTGGAGTGTGAGCTCAGGGTAATTTGCAAAAGGAGCCAACCAAACAAATTATTTACACTCCCTTTTGGCAGCCAGCTGGAGCAGCTTTCCGCAGAAGGGAACAAAACATGAAAAAGGAGACAGAGAGGCAGAGAGAGAGAGGAGATACAGTCTTCAGTGCCTATTAAGAAGAAGTTCATTCTCTCTCTGCAATGGGAACGATTCTTCCCCCTCCTCCCCACGCCGGTGCGGGCCGTGCACCCGGCAGCACCCGGCTGGGCGCTGTCACTGCTCGTGTGTGCCTGGCCTCAGCGCCAGCCTGCTCTGCAGGTGATGCTGCAGCACCAAACCTAGCAATGATTGACAGTGTACTTCAGCTTTTTTATGTTTAAAAACTTCAGGGGATTTTATACCCAGCCTTTTAAGTGTGGCCCCCGTCTCTTATCCCGTACCGCTGCCGGTTTCATAACTTCCCACGTGAAGAGCCGCAGCCATAGAAGTTCCAAAAGGCCTTAGGGTAAACAGGGTGTTATTTTTCATGAAGACATATCTGGCAGGGTTTGCGGTATCTCCCTGCAGCTCTGCCTTCATTTTTTCCTTAGGCGAGGGCTGTTTTTTGCAGACAAAGCAAAGCCTGGGGTGCGAGCGCGGGGACGCGTGCTCGGGGCTCGCGGGAGGGCTGGCCACCTCTCACCGCAGCTCCGCTCCCTCGGTAAGCTCCCCGTGCGCAGACACCGCGTGAGTCTGCCTGCGTGCTTAAGCCAGATGCACACAAACCTTACGTGGGCTGAGCAGAGAGAAATCATAATGACTGAAAACAGGGACCGAGGCTTTCTCCTCGCTCCCCCGGCTCCCACTCGCTCAGTGCTCCGCGCTGCCAGAGCCGGTCCTCAGCAGGCAGGCAGCGGTGCGTGGCGCTGCCCCCGGGAGGGGGCTGCTCCGAGAGCCCTTTGTGGGCCCCAAGGAAATGGTGCTGGAAGAGGCAAAGGGCTGGGGCAGGAACGGCTGCAGAGAGAGGGGTCCAGCTGCTCTTGGTGCAAGAGGAGGCAGGGACCGGTCTCGGTGACACCATGGAAGTGCTCGGCTTGTTTTGGACGTTTTGCTGTGGCTGTGTGAATGTTATTCTGGAGGCAAAGGCAGGATTTTTCCCCTCTGGACACACGGCAGTCTGATGCGTATCCACACTTCCCTCCGTTTGTACCTACTCAGGCAGGGGAGGATTTTGTATAGCCCTGTAACTGCCAACCCCCCTGCCACGTGCCTCAGTAACTGCGCTCCGAGCAGCTGCACTGCTCCTGCTGGGGAGGTTTTGCAGGAGTGGGAAGCAATTATTGGTGCAAATCGCGCTTTTACCTCTTTGATAAAGTTCATGAAGCGGCCACCGAACCTCCAGGCTTTGTGCCGGTGGCACTGCAGGGAGTTGACGGTCATCTGGGGGGCTCGCTGGTAGCACACGGAGACCACGTGGACCGCGTCGTACAACAGGGCAGCGTCTGTCTAAAGTAAAGGGAACAGCATTTGTGTTGGTCGTGGTTCCGGAGCGAGGAGGCATTCACACAGCAACACGGGGAATCGTGGCGTCTCCTTGAGAAGCCACAAGACCCGCCACAGATGGGTCCTGGTGCAGTCCCCACCCGAGGCAGGGCTGCGATCTCGAGAGATTGCCGTACGCGCGTAAGCTTTAACACAAGATACAACTTCTGTAAGGCTCTGGGCTGGCCTCTCATGCACAACTCATCCTCAGACACATGACAAAGCCCCACGAGTGTTTCTGTGTTCGGCAGCTCTTCAGGCAGAGACTGGGGGAACGTCCTCTGTCCAGCTGCAGCTATCCTGGCTGTTTTAGTGCCGTTACTGTTGGGTGGCCAAACAAAGAAGCTAGCTGTTTCTAAATGCAGAAGACACAAGGTTTTCTTACGTAGTCTGCTTTGTCCAAAAACCAACTTACATGGGAACATCTTATCCACGCTATTTCATACGTGGGGAAGTAGGAATGAGGAAAGTTAAGTGGCTTCTCTCTGGGCATAAAACATTTTCCAGAATGCCCCAAACTGAAACCAGAACATCACAGGTGTGTGACACTTCCTACTTTCCAGTGGTTTGAACTAGGGAGAACTTTCTTTTTTTTTTTTTTCCCCTTCTATTTAACAGAATGGGTTTAAATTCCAAGTGAGATGCCCCCTCTCTCCTCCAAACCAGGAGAACCACATTTATTTCCCCCCTCGAATGCGGTCGGTCTTGCTAATGAAAATCCGTTGTTTGCTGGCTTCGCAAGGCTACAAAACAGACGTGAGTACAGCAGCAAAGTAATAAACCACAATAAAACAAAATCACACAGCTAACAACTGGGCAAATATCTACCAGGACGTGGCCATGGAGAAAAGCCTCCAGCGCTGGCAGCCATTCCTGTGACCTTCCCTTCCTGCAGCGCCCGAGCTTGAAGAGCAGGCACCAGACCTGCCTGCTGTGGGGTCGTACGTACGGCTGCAGGGACAGATCTTGGGAGTCTGGGGCTGGGGGAGGGTTGGGCAAGGGCCTGGCTAAGCAATTTAATGGGGAATTAGAAGGGGGACAAGGATTTGGCTAAGATATTTCATGGGGAAGTGCATGCCATAGTGCCCAGCTGAGAGGTACACACGGCAAAAGGAGAAGCCCCTGCAGAAGGTTCAACGTTTCAAGGTGAAGGTCTGGGAGGCTTTGCTACGGGGGAAGGCTCTGGCAGAGCACAAGGGTAGGAGAGGAGGGAGCCAGCCGGCAGTCACGGGTTGGAGACAGCCTTGCTGGGAAGACAGATGGGCCAGCAGGTGCTGCACCTTCCGAGCAGCAGCTCAGCGGAGCAGAGCTGCCATCGGGCCCTAAAAGGAGGCATCGGAGCTGCAGCAGAGCCCGTCTCTGGGCACAGCTTTGCCTTGTTCTTCCCTGCGTCCATCTCCGGCCACGTGCTGTGCTCCCAGCCCCGGGGAGCCGGGCGTCTGGCTCCTTCTGGGGACTGCTTAGGGAAGTAATCCCGGCTGGGCTGGACCCACGGAAGCCTTGGCACCTGCTAGCGGGCAGGCCCTGGCTGCAGGAGCATTTCTGCTTCCCAGCGCTGCTCCAGGGACTTGCGCAGCCTGCCCTTCCCCAGGGAGTGACTGCAGAGGGGCTTCCCCAGCCAGCGTGGGTGTGCTGGGGCCTGGGGCACAAACAGCTCTCTCCTGCGAGGTGTTCCTGGGCTGCACATCAGGCGAGCACAGGGAAACCCCGCTGAGCTCCAGCAAGGGGCACAAAGGGCGGCTGATTGCAGCTCTCTCCCTTGTGTTCCCAGCACGAAACAGCCAGGGCACTTCCCTGCTGTGCTACGTCTCTGCTGGAAGGGAAAGCTTTGAAATCTGCGGGTCCTGGAGGCAGCTTCGTGCTGGCAAAGAGGGAGGGAAGGAGGGAGAGAGGAAGGAAGGAGGGAAGGAAGGAGCACTGTCTCCCAGAAGCGGCACGTCTGTCGGCAGCTGGGTGTGCCGGGCAGTGTGAGCACAGTGGGCTGCGGGGGTTTCACCAGCAGAACTCGCTGCACTCGAGGGACAGATGTTAGAGTGCCAGTAACTGCCTGGGGAAGTCACCTGCAGTGAGCTGCTACTAGTGCAAGGCATTTATGTAACATTTAGGCGTTACATATATGAATATATACACATGTATAAATACAACAGGCGTTAACAAAGGCTCCCTGCCCCTCGGGCTCGCTCCCCGGGCATCGCCACGCGTCCTTTAAGCCCCTCGTACCATCATCACGCCGTCGAGCAGCCCCAGCTCCGCCTTGGGCGCTGACTGCAGCCGCTCCATGGACCACTTCTCGATGATGGACGACACGTGCGGGTTCTCCACGTTGAGGATCCGGAAGCCGGTCAGGTTCACCCCCGAGTAGCGGTATGGTTCTAGGTCTAATGCATAAAGATCCTTAAAAGAGAGAAACCAGTTTAAACATTTTGTTTAGCTGTGTCGTGCTTGTCTTTTCTGCGAGCTCGCTGTCTGGTAAGGGAGTGATGAGGGGGGGGAAAGCCGGGGTTGGCAGCTCTGCCTCGCTGAGCCTAGGGGAGGTGAAACGACCCCCGTGGGGTGACTGCAGAGGGGCCAGGAGCTGAGCCTACATCCCTGATGCTCTGAGATCCTCAAAGTCATGGCCCGCAGCAGCAGCAGGAAGGGCAGGAGCAGTAACAGCAGTGACAGCAGCGCTCCGGGTACCGGGCCGTGAGCCGAAAGCTCTGCCATGGGGCTGTGTGCTGTGGCAGTGGCTGCAGCTCCCCGTGTGCTCCCTGGGGCTGGGACAATTCAGTCCCAACCCCAAGGCACCGAGCTAGCTGAAACCACGAGGAACGGGGCTGGCACCCAGGGGTGGGGGCAAGGCAGAGCTCCTGTGCTTGAAGCTCCCTCAGGCTCTTCCGTGAGAATTTGCCCCCCCGCAGCGTGCTGGGGGGGCAGAGCAACTCCGGATTCAGAATGCCAATTTGCAGACAGCCCTCAAAGAGGAACTAAGACGCATTTCTTGACATTACGACCGGCCTACGCAGTCTGCAAATGAATGAGGGTGCCCTTTATGCTATCTAACCCCCCCAGCCAGGCAGCCCTCAGCCCTGCTGGCAGCCAGCCCACAGACACGGCTTGGCAGGCAGCGAGAGACGGGGCGCTCCGAGCCCTCTGCGAGCGCGCTTCTTAATGCATCTCTTGGCTCACAGTCGCTTCAGTTCAGGGGTTGGCTTCAATGCCTAGTCACTAGCCGGAGTAGTTTTGGGTTAGACGAGGTGCCAAGAGCAGCTGGCCTGCCCAGAAAACCGGAGCAGCTGACCCGAGGCAGTGAGAGCTGCCTGGGGGACGGAGCGGGGCGAGGGGCGCGTGAGATGCACGGCAGTCTGCAGGGGCTTTGCGTGTGGGAGGCGTTGGTGGATGGAGCTTCATCAAAGTTTATCCAGAACAATTCCTGCTGGTAAAACTGGGGGGAGATGGAAAGGCAACGCCACCATTTTCTGTGGTGGAGGCTGGGGGATGAATGCGGTAACGGCGTGCATGGATCACAAGGGATAAAACCCAAGAGTTAAATGCAGCAGGAGATGCGGGGCTCTTGCTGCTTTGTGCCGTGTGGCCGTGCCGCTGGGACACAGCAGGCTGTGCGTTCACCCAGACACAGCAGCAAGCTACATTCAGCCCACGGGGCCTGCGAAAGCACTGGCCTTAAAATGCACTGCCCTGAGCAAAGCGCAGCAAAATCAGCACTTGCCGGCAACCGAGACTTCACTCTCGGTGGGAGAGCTAGGAAATCTTACAGCTGCTTTGCTTTAATAAGCTTTGGGGGTTTGATCTTTCCTTAAGTGCTGCCCTCTGACTTTGCACCCCCGAGGCAGGCTGCTGATGGATGCCGCGGTGCGGTCTGCAGCTGCAGCCCGGGCCCGAGCCATTAATCACACCCACCAAAGAGCGCAGGGCTGCTGTGGTTTAACCCGGCTGTTGGCATTTTTTTGCTGAAAAATTGCAAGTACAAAGCTTCCCGTCTTGTTAAAGGGCATCGTGAAAGCCAGGCCGTAATGTTGACTTTCAGATGACTTCTGGTAGCTGAGGGCAAATGCGGTTGCTTGACCTCAGCGTGCTGCTGGCATCTGGACACGGGGCGCAGCGGAACTGTGCCAGGCCCAGTGGAATGGGTTATTTCATCAGGATTTGGATCTTTTTGTTGGATACTTCAGTCTGTGTTCTGCAAATTGCTGCGGGCAAATAATTTTTGGTTGCAAAAAGTTGCTCGTTCCCCCCTGGCCAGCCGTGACAAGGGGAACCCACCGAGCTCCAGAGCACATGGTGCCGCGCTGCTGCCTGCCCTATGGGACCGGTGTTTGGGGTGCCCTCCGTGCCTTGTGCTCTCCAGTGAGCTCCACCTCAGCACGGTCCTAGGGAAGGCAGCTCTCTCCCAGCTCCCTTCGTGGTGTCAGTTCAAATCCCAGCTGCACACCCACTTAGCACCTCCTGGCATTAGCAGGGTGATGAACACAGGCTGCGTGGCGGAACGTGCAGAGGTGGGGGGGGATTGCCGTATCAGTTTCTTCTGCATTTTCTGCTCCTGCACAGCCACAAATTGAAACATCTGGTTCTATTTTCCACCTCATCTACGTTCTCTTTTGCTATTTTTTGTACCGCACATAATTCTCCCCTCTGTCTATTCTCAAGCTCTATGCTCAACGTTTCTGCGAGGTCTTCCCCTCACCTATGCTCTCCCACCTCCCCAGTTAAAATCTCGAGCCGAAGTTCATCGTGCCTGAGCAGGAAGCACGTCGTGAGCCTCAGGAGCTTTTCAGGAATACCTGATTACCAGTGCCAGTGGGAAGCAGGCCCTCCCAGCTCGGTGCCTGCTCAGAAGCCGGGCTGGGCGTGAGGTTTGTGCTCGCGGCAGCCTCAGGCTTGGGAGGCGATTCCTGCTTCCTGCTTGTGCCTCCCTAACTCGCAGCAGAAGTGACAGCAGGCATTAGGGAAGCTCCTGGGCTCGCAAGGACTCATTTTCACAAGCTGCTGGGAAACTCCCAGAAGCCTTGAGCTCAAGGGGTTGTCACTGCTTGGCACTCTATAGGACACAAACACCTCCCGAGCGTTCGGCGCGGGCGCAGAAGGGTTGCTGCTCCGGCAGAGGCTGCGGTAGGGCTCATCACGGTGAAGTCACTGAACTGTAGTCTTGCTGCCTAGCAAAATGTTGAAGCATTTCATGCCAAGTGTTGATACGCTGTACTCAGTATTGACTAGGGACCTTTTAGAAACATTCAGTATAACATAATAGACTAATTCATTAGCACCCCATGGGTCTAGTACTGTAGACGCTGCAGCACATGCATTGCAAGCTAGGAAAACATTGCCTTAAGGAATGACAGATTAAAATATCTTTCCCATGATATAACTGTTATTTCAGGAAAGTGGCATTAATTGTGATTGCTTATCTATTAATTTATTATAATTCTTTTTTTCTCCCACCTCCAGGCTGTACCTACACATGAAATGTACTCTAGGCTCAGCTGGGGCTGATTAATAGGAGGTTATCTGGGAAATGCTTAAAGCTGCCTGGAATAGATAATGGCAGCAGGGGTAATTAACATGTCTTTTGCATTTGAAAAATAAATTTTGCAGTTTTTAAGGGTTAGTTTAGTCTGTTTCTTTCCTAAAGGCAAAGAGATAAATTGGATTTTTGAAATCGCACAAAATTCAACAGTACACCAGACAATAGCATCCTGAATGGAGACAAAAGTGGCATGCCGAAAAACCCAAACCAAAATGCCTCCTGGCGTCGGAGAAGAACTGGCCCGTGTTTAACGAGAGTGGAGTTCATCTCAAGCTGAGTTCTTCTCATGCAAAATAAACCTGCAGTGCTGAGCTCCTGACCACCGTGGGGCTGGGGCTGGGCTTTAAGGGAGACCAAGGTGAGCGCAGAGAAACACGCACCCGGCTCTTACTGAAACTCGGTCCCGTCCCATCCCGTCTCCAACCTCACAGACTCACCTGTATGCTCATCTTTCAGCGTGCGGGTAGCTGCACTGAAATCAAATGACCCAGAGGGGAAATAAAACCAAAGCCTGCATCTGTGCAAATCTGCGCGGCTCCAAAGGGCTGGGGCCGTCCAAGAGCAGCGAAGCAGAGACTGAAGCCTCTCGCACTCAGTGCTCAGGCTGGGCTGCAGTGGCGGGGTTGGGATGACCAAATTGTCTGTTTCAAACCTGAGTCTAGCTCTGCTCTCACCTTCTTGGGGTGCTGGTCCCGTTCCCCTTGCTTCCCCCCTCCCCGCAGTGACGCCCTGCAGCCGTGCAGCGCACGCAGAGGACGGGCGCCCAGCCCGCTCCCCGGCCCCTCCAGGCATCTCCTCGTTCCCCACGGGCTCAGCAAGGGTAAAAAGGGCTTTGAGCCGATGAGATACTTTACCAGAGTGGTGAAGATGAAGTGGTAGTATTCTGTCATCATTCCCATCGCCATGGCCTTGGGGAGAGCAGGGAAAGGAGGTTAGTAAGAGTGGGTACAAGAACGTAACTCCAGCCGTGCAGAATAAAGCTCGAGTCTGGCAGGAGGCAGACCCAGACGCCCAGCAGCTGGATTCTAGGCTAGACGCAAAGTAAAAGGCTTTTAGTTCTGCTATTTCTGGTGCTCTGCATCCCCTCCCCTTCAGCGTCTGTCCATACAGCACGTACATCTGACTCCTGTCCTTGTGTCCGTCCTTCCTGAGTCCTGCAGACGGCTTCCCCTGCGGTGCCCGGATGGCAGCAGGCCAGCAGCAGTGTAGGGGAGCGGGGGTGTCTGACCCCCTCGGCCACTGCCGTGCTCCTGGGGGCTCTTGGCCACACCAAGCCCCACGTGTGCCAGCCCGACACGGACCTGCTCATGCAGATTGCTGGGATTTGCATAAACACGCCGTGATCTGTGAGGTTTGTCACCAATCGTTACGGCCCAGAGGGTCCCCGGCTGGGTTACCTCGTGCAGACCCTGCAGAGCACATCGGGCACAGGTTCCTGCCCGGGAGGAGGTCACCTTGAGGCCGGTGACTGCAGGAGGAGATGCTCATGGTCTGCACCGTGATGCTGGCTCTGTGAGCTTGTTTTCTGGAGAAAACGCATGCGAGACCACTTTAACATCTCCACTGATGGGAAAGCAACTTCAAGTCCCCCAGGAAATGTTTGCTTCCCTTGATTTTTGCTAAAATTACTAGGGCAGAATTTAGCTCCGAGGAAGGAAGTGACAGTTTGCAAAGAAGTAGGATGTCAAAAACATGGGGAAGGGAAAGGATCGAGATTACAAGCCTAGAAATGGTAAGGCTGGAGCGGGTCTTTACCCCTTGTTTCCTGGTGTGGAAATACCTTTGGGAAAGCCCCGTGCCCATGGATCCACGGGACTGCATCCCAGGGCTCTGCTGCCTCGCACAGCTGGGTGCAGAAACGGGGGGCTCGCTGACAGCTCAGCGCGGGAGCCGTCGGGGAGGTGCCGTGAAACCCCCCAGGAACTCCTCAGGTTGCAGTGCAGGAGGCGGTGGTTCCCCAGCAGGGCCCTGCCGTACTGGCGGTGCAGCAGACGGCCGGGTTTGTGGGGGAATAAATAAATGATAAACCTGTGGATGAGCTACGGGCGAGCCCCGGGATGGGAACGGGAGCTCCATTAAAGTTAAGACGGGCACATCTGTGCACCGCGGAGTGCGGCAACTGTTCGGAAACAGCTGCCAAGGAGAGTGGAGAACTGCGAAGCTGGAGAACAGGTGTAAAGCGTTAAAAAGTCACCAAAAATGAGCACGGCTAGAGAAACACAGGCAACAGGGGAGGGCCTCATGAGCGGGTGTAGCTCTCTGATGGGTTTCTGCAATGGTTTGTGCGTCCAAGAGGGTGAAGTATCAAATGGTTCCATGTCTCCAAGGAACCCGGACTGGCTGTGGCAGTGTCTGCACATCTTTGTGCCAGCTCTCGGGTTGTGATTCCCAGAGTTGTAACGTTTCAAAGCACTGCCCACATCACCAGTGAACTGCTTGCCACTCGTGTTCTGGAAAAGTTTGCCATTGAATTACTTGGGAGCGAGGCCTGGACTGGCTTGGAGCTGTGTGCTCAGCCAGAGCTGCCTTTGCAAACGGTGGCTGTAGCTGCTCAGTCCATTTTATGTCACCTAAAGGTCAATCCAGTGCCGAGCGTTGGGAATTTTAGCACAAGCCCTTTCTGCCATCCGTCGGCACTGCACGGGGGCAGGCAGCAGAAAACATCCGTGGGTCATGCCTGGGAGAAGCGACACCAGAGGCTGAGTGAAGCGGAGCTAACGGAGGCTACAGAAAGCAGGTGATAACCCCGGTGTGTAAGCGCTGCTGGTTCTGGGACAAGCAGAGTGCCGGGCCATTTTTCCCTGACATTTTTGCCATTCAGTTTCTCTCTGCGTGTCGTTGTTCCTCCACCAGCACAAAGCAGGCTCAGGCTGCTGTGCCGCAGGGAGGAGGCTCGGGCTGCGCGTGGGGCTCAGCGGGAGGAGGCAGCGGCAGCCGGGGCTGGCAGTGCCTTTTCCTTGCCCCCCTCCCGCTGTTCTGCAAGGGAAGGTGGCTGCTCCGGGTGTGCGTTTCTCATGTGGGGAGAAAAGTTAGGAGGTGAGGTTGCTGAGCTTCCTAATACTTCACCAAATGTAGGTGGCAGAGACAAGGGATCTGTGTCGCGTGCTGCTTGGAGCCTCAACACTGCAGGGTTATGGGGAGAGGGCAGTCAGGGCACTATTCGGGTTGGTAAAGCTTCCCAAACTGAAAATATTTGACTTTTTCCTGCATACACTGTGTAATACTGCCAAGCAGAGATGCATGGCTGTGGGTCCTGAAACCGCCCCCCCAGAACCAGCCAGAAGGACCTGGGAGAAGTTCCTTCCCTCCAGTCCCCCCTCTCCTCCATCTTCCTCACTCTGTGCTCGCAACGCTGAGCAGAGCAGATGGCACAATAAACTATAATAAACCGCATAATAAGTGAACAGCACCAAACACAGCCAGCATGTTAAAATAATAGGCAGGAGACAATGAGTCCCTTCTATTGCTTTCTTTAATAATCCCTCCTAGGCTTTCTGATTTCTCTTCATTTTGCATCAAGCAGGTTGCAGGAGAAGTCTCTTTCCACGCGCTTGCTTTCTCAGCCCTTCAGGGGATTTATTTAATCTGTGTGGCAGCCTCTTGCTGAGCTGCTCGGAGCAGCTCTTCCGCTGGCTGCTTTTTAGCCTTTTTTGAGACCATTTTGCTGTCTCGCAGTGACCCCGCGGTGTACCGGCACTTGGGTCCGAGGGGTTGGGGCGAGCCGCAAACCTCCCAGTCTGCGAGAAACGCCAGTGGCAGAAGGGAGAGACGGAAAGGAGGCCAGTGAACGGAAAATCACTGACATCTGGCTTAGAGTGCAAGAATTGCACACGGGGCTGGGAGGCACCCGGGGCACGCAGCCGCTCCCCGCGCCGACCCGGTCCTGTTGCATTGAGGCTCAGGACCAGGAGCACAGCCCCGCACGCAGCACCAGCACGAAGCCATTCACCGTGCCCTCTGCGCCGCGTGCAGTCACACCCCGGGGGCACACGACAGCACAGGAGGGAGGGAAGAGATGTGAAATCAGACAGTATAAACAGCTCGTGCGGGGCTCCATGAGCAGCCACAGAGGAGGCCCAGAGCTCGGTCCCTCGTACGCTGCGGGGCAGAGGAGCAGAGGGGTTCGCTGGCACGACGGCTGCTCCCCTGACGTTTGCTCCTTCTTAGCAGGGTTTGTCTCTCTGCGATGTGTTTGTTCATTGAAATCTACTTTTTTTTTTTTTTTTTTTTGGTAGAAATCCAGTTGTATCCTTGGAAAATTACACTCGGTGAAAATGGCAGGTTTTGATCAAAAAGGCGTAGGCTGCTTTCTTTCACCACCTCTATTAGCCGCCCGTTACCTGCGCTCTGGCTCACGCTCTTAAAAAGAGAAATATCGAGGTGTTTGTCTTATCAGGACGGGACTGGGGTTGTTTCATGCTGGGAATGCCGAGACGTAACCCTAACCTGGGCTTCGCTGCTTTCTGAGCACTTGCTGGTGCCTCCTTCCTGACTGCAGTAAGACAGCCCTCGGTTTCAAAGGCTGCCCTGCGGGGTCTAGGAGTAAAATCACCCGTCGTACCCGAAAGGAAAGCTGTAGGTCTGCACGCCCACCCCTGGGGCTGTCCCCTGCCCCGTTCCAGCAGCACGGCTGCCACCACGGCCCCCGTCGGCCCCGCTCACCTGCTTGAGGATCTGAGCCGCCATCAGGTGGCTGCAGTCGAAGATGATGCGGAACTCCCGGCCCCGCTTCATCTCCTTCAGCAGCGGCCGCGCGTCGTCCGTGTCCAGCGGCAGCTGGCGGATTTTCAGGCGGATGTTGTACCTCGACGGGGCCATGATCAGCTCCTGCAGCCGGATCAGGCCTTCGGGCATGGCACAAAGACAAAGGGACAGCGTTATGGGACGGCAAGCACGGGGTTTTCTTCTGGTTGTTGTACAGAAAGCATCAAGACTTTATTCCCTCCCCCAGATGGCCATTGCTAAAGACTTAGCAAGGTAAAGGTGTACATCAATCATTAAAAAACACACAGAGACACTTCCAGAAGGGTTATTCTGGGGCAGATTGGCTTTTCCTGGTATTTTGCTCCTGCCTCTGCACCCAGCTGATGCAGAGCTGGGGTCCTTGCACTGGGAAGGAAGAGGAGAGCGGCAGATCCATCCTAACCTCTGCCATCTCTGTCATCACGCTGGTTTTTGTTTAGCAATATGCCCTTGAGAAAGGACAGGCTGTGATAATCATCTACACGACAAATTAAAATCCACATTATTTACCATACACAACAGGAAAGGGGGAAAAAAAAGCACTTAGATTTATGAATAGCATAGTTCATAACGGTCACTTAATCACAACTTGTAACTGTCTTGCTGCCTTCGGAATTCATTTCTATTTTACGCAGAAGGTAGAAAGCCGGGCTGGATGCAGCTGCACTGGAATTATTGGTATCTAATGTTGCAAGAAGAAATGCAGCAGATGCCTATTGCAGGGAGGAAAATAGGAGCATGTCCCTGTGCATAGTAGAAGAAATGCATTAGAATATGCCATGAAGGGAACATACTGTGACCCACATTTGCAAAACAGGAATGTCAAACTGTGTTCTCATCAGCCCTCCCCTAAAGAAACCATTTGGTTTAGTGGAATTAGGTTGGACAGGCTACCCAATGTGTCTTTTGTTTCTGTTTTTTTTTTTTTTTTTTTTTTTTCCCCTTTCTGTGTATCCGCAGTGCTGTGCAGCACTTTGCTTTGTTTAAGCATCAACAGCATTCTTCATGGGAAAAACTTGGTCAGCTGTGTTTTAGAGAATTAGCCAGAAAACAAAACAACTTTCCGGAGCTGCTTTTGCTTTTAGCTGGGAAACTGCATCCCCAGGGGCAGGCACCGAGCAGGGGCTTTGCTGGGGCACGGGGTGCCCGTACAATAGGGTGGGGGCAGCGTGCCCCCAGACACTTAATCCTCCCCTTGACCTTTTGTTGGCGGAGCTGGTGCCGAGGGTTTTCCCATTTCCCAAGTGGGCTGTGAATAAAGCGCTTCGGAAAGGGTCCCGGGGATTACTGCACGTGATGTCATTTTGCCCCTTAAAGGGTTTCGTAGAGAAGTTCCTAAACGGGACCCACAACAACAACAAAAAATGGATCCCCCCTTTAGAAGCAGCCCCTTTGCCCACCTGTGCTGTCATCGTACACCACGGTGGCTGACCTCCATTTCAGGTACTGCACCAGGTCCAGGATGGCATGGCTGAGGGAAGAATAGTCGGGGTACAGGTTGACGTAGAAAGTGTCCTTGTTGTCCAGCGGGTGGTGCTTCCACCGCAGCTGGATGTGGGGGACCTCCAGGGCATTGCAGATGGACTGCACGGCGTTGGTGCAGGAGCCTTGGGACGGGCCGAAGATGGCTACGACCCCGAGGGCGAGCTGGTCGCAGGCTGGAGGAGGAGGGAAGAGGCGGTCAGAGAAGCACGAGGCGCCTTTGGGGGCGAGGGGGGCACTGGATGGACGGACAGACAAGGTCCTGGGCACGGGACGGACAGACGAGCTCCTGGGCACTAAGAGCAGTGCAGGGACTGGGTGATCGCAGCAGTGAAGAGAGGCAGGAAGAGGGAGGAGGGAGGAGGGCAGGGGAGGCTCTGGACCCGTGGCTGGAGATGTTCCTCATCAGGGTCGCTGCTCAGCCTGCTGGAGCTGGCTGAGCCTCCAGAAACATGAACAAAGTACGTCTCTGTCCTCCTGCCCGTGTTCAGAAGGCTGCCTGCCCTTTCTTCCTTCCTCGGCCTCTTCCTGCAGCTCCCCAGCAGCTCCCGATTTATCGCTGAGCTCCCAAACCTTTGGTGTCCCCTCCCTCCCATGCTCCCTGCCAGCCAGGGCCACCGGCACCAGCACTGGCACCGCCGCGCTCCTCAGCAGCATGGTGCTGAGCCACAATTGGGGCCATTCATCCACTCTGCGGGTATGAAACATCCTCAGGGGACTGACACTGCCCGTCCTGAGCCGCGTTTAGGCAAGTACTGCCATTGATCTCAGCTCTGAGTGTGCTCCAGGGAGCGATCAGAGCTCAGCGCCAGCGGGGCAGGGGCTGCCCGGGGAGCGCAGCCAGCAGGGCCGTGCGTGGGGCGAACACGGAGGGGATCAGCATCGCCCTGACAAATTCCCATCACTTTTAATAGAATTTGCTTTTTGCAGAATAATGCTTTCCGTGGCTCTGTTGAAGCTATCACTGAGAAATGAAAGCAGAACAACTGCAGTTAGGGCTGGAGGCATTTTTAGGAGGAAAAATGCAAGTTTTCCACAGGAGCGGACTGCTTCTCCATTCCCTCTGCAGCCTCCCTCCAAACTTGGTGCTATCACGGAGCTTTCCTACAGCACCTTTGGGTGCTGCCAGAGCAGAAGCAGGCTCACCGAGCCCCCAGGTCATGCCGGTGCTGTGCGGTCCCTCTGGTACCTCACCCAGGGCACTTCAGATGCTGCTGTTAGGAAGGGACGGTCTGCTAGGAGGAGAACGTCCTCCTGCGCCGGGGGTGTGCAAATTGCCAGGGATACAATAAAGTAAGCACGGGCATGGCCTGCAGACCTTCGCTCAGGATGAGAAGCAAATGCTGAAAGGAGCTGTGTGAGGTTTGCAGAGGAAAAAGGAGAGAATGGTTCCCTTGTACTAACGCCTGGGGAACGTCAGCTCTGAGTGGAGCAGGACGGCGCTGGGTTCGAGCCAAGCCGCGTGGGTTTGGGCTGAACAAATAGCACAAAGCTTTGAGGCGTGTGCTGTTCTTACCTTTCTTGGTTGCTTCAAAGCTGTCGTGGAAGTGTATCCGCTGAATGTCGTAGGTGAGCGTTGTGTTAGGCAGCAAGGTTCTGTTTCTGTTGATAATATTGGCGGAAAATCGAAAGGCTTGCTCCTCGGCACTCATAACCTGGGTGTTGGGGCCATCTGCGTACTCAAAGATTCCTCCTGGAAGACAAGAGAGAGGCAGCAGTGAGCCGGGGGAAGCTGGATTCAAACCCTCGTGTAGCAAGGACAGCAAAACCTGGACCCGTGACATTTGCGAGCTGAACTAGGACATGGCCCCCTCTGAATAAGGACACGAAAACGTTTGGGGTTTTGTTACGAGCTGGTTTGTGGCGGTGTTCAGACTGCCAGCTTTGCTGTGGAGATGCTGCAGGGCCGTGGTCAGGACCCCCTTGTGCAGAGCTGCCCCTGTCCCTGCTGGCTGCTCTGGGGCCCTTTTTGGTGCCCTCCTCATCTTCCTCCCTTCCTCCTGCTGGGTTACGCAGGTTCCTAACGCAGACCAGCAGAGACTGCTCAATCTGCCAGCCCTACAGCTTCTGTGCTCACTAATGCACATCCTGGATGCATGCTTCCCAGCCTTCGGGAGTTGTTAATGCCGTTGCACCTCCCCAAGGGCAACAGGCTCATGTCGGAGGATTGCTGCGCTTCTCGGCTCCGTGTCTCTAAGTCTTGTCCTCGATTCCCCACTGACAGCCAGTCTAATTGAAGTGACTCAGTGCAGGCGTAAATTATGTAATTGGACGTCCTTGTCTCTGCGTCGGCACAGTCCCGTGCCCCTTCCAGAGCCACGGAAAGACACATAAACCTTGCTCTGTCTTATTAAAAAGTAAACCAAAATAATTAATGGATGAGTGAGATAAGCAAGTGCAATTGGTAACAGATGGTCTCTGGGTTCATTAGCAGAAAGAAAATCTTCCTCTTCAATTTAAGGTAGTCCTAAAATGTTTTGTTATAGACAACAGATGTCTCGTCAGCCCTCCTAGTTTTCAGGCAACTGCAGGAATCCTCCTCCAGGAGCCAGAAGGCGTGAGCCATGCTTCTCGTGGCAATTTGGCGTTAGCCAACGCTGCCACTGTGACGAGAGGCAAACGTTTGAGGTGTTCGCTGCACGTCTCTGATGGGAAGAAATGTTTCTGGTCTCAGTACTAATGTGGGCAATAGGGAAAGAGTAAAGACAAAGAGGCTGGGTGCTTGTTCTGGTTCCCTTTCAATCCCACGCGATCCTCAACAAATCCCTTATGGCCACATTTTTAATCTCGAATGCCTAGCAGTACAGACAGGAGCCTGGAAAAATTGTCCAGGTGCCTCATTCTCACTGTACCGTGCTGAAACGTTTGGTTATTGACTGGCGCATGGGAAATGATTCATCCACGTCAGCGTTTGTGTATGCTGCTAGCTCATCCAAGTTTCATAAGGTAGGGAAGGTTCGTGCTCAATATTACACCAGAAACAATAAACAGAAATAAAGCGAGCATGAGATTCATCCTTCCTGTACAAGGCTTTGCTGTCCAGAACATTTTAGCAAAGCATTTGTTGTTTTCCAGCAGCATCCTGAGGCGGTAACGGGGTTGTGTTGCGTTGGGCAGCCTCCTAGCCCTGAGCTCGCAGGGCTGCTTTGCGGCACGCCTTACGGTGATGGATACAGAAGGGCTGGGTGTGGGGTTACTGGTGCTTGAGCCCAAACAAATTCACCTCCCAGACATCCAATCGGATGTAATAGGCTTCTCGACAGAGAAGGATTTTCTGTGCAGCCACCCAATAGCTTGAATTTAGTACCAGGCAGCGAGAGAGCAGACAGGCACGAGCGATATATTTCTGGCTACGCTGCTGGGTGCTGAAAATAGCGGGACAATGTGAAATCTCTGGCATTTGCTAAGGTGTTAAAAGCAGCCACCGCATGCAACAGACTGCTCTTTTTCTCGGAGGCGCGGCGGGAAGGGGAGCATCTGATGGCAGATCTCGCGCTGCAGCCGCCGCGCCGCGAGCAGCCTCCCTTCCTCGCTGGCTCCTGCCTCTCTCCTTCAGATCTGCTCATTGCAATCATTATTTAAAGAGCCTAATAACCGGCTTGAAACAGCTGATTAATGCATAATCTTCATCATGATTACATACCATAACTGGCATTAATTTGAAAAGCCAGCTAATTACGAAAATAATTGTTGCAGCTCTTCCATTTTAGCAAAATGGAGAATATCAGCTCGTGCTGTGGAGAGGATGAGGGATGGGGCATCGTTTTGTGGGTCGCAGGGTTATGGAGGACCCCCCACAACCGACCACGGTTAAACAAAGGTAGGCAATCTGCTGCCAGGTGTCGGGGCAAACACACCTCCACTGCCCTGCGGTTCGCAACACAGCGAAGTCATCGCCAGTTCTGAACATTGTTCACCCTCAGAATGGACACGGCGACTATTTAAAGGAAATGTTTCCCCCGGATGTATTTACACACAAGGATTCTCCTTGCCCGTGGTGAAAGCAGAGGGAGCTCAGGCTCCCATCAGCTCACAGGAAAGCCAAGCCTTTTCTCTCCCTGTCCTTGCTTTGGATTTGTTTTTTGAAAGTCCATAAAAAGGCCTTTGCACTTCCAGGCAGAAACCTGTTTTTCCCTTGAAACAAAAGACATCGGACACCTGCTGTTTTTTTGCAGCAAACAACATTAGGCAATTCTCGCTGAATTCCCCACTCCTAATCACAAAAATCCATCGGCAGTGAACGTGGTGAGATGCTGCTGGGCAGGAAGCAGCTACACGGTCGAGGAAGACGAATGCTCCCCAAGAAATAAGGAGTGCCTTCACGGTGCTGCCATCAGCTGCGGCAGGCAGGAAGCCCTGGGCACGGCGCCCCACCACCAGCCCAGCCGCCTCCCCCTTGTGCCGCTGTCTCCTGGTCTCTCCCAGCACTGCTGGTGCCAGCTCCGGGCCGGGAAGGGGCAGAGGAGCCGGGCCAAGCAGGGGCAGGAAACGTGGCTGCGGTGGAGAACTCCCAGACAGGGGCACGGATGCGCCCTGGCACCCTGGAGAGACGGCATCTGCTTTGAGGTAGAACCGCATCTGTCATGGTGCAGGTGTGGTGGACACCATCACGCTCCAGTGCTCTGAAACGCGCCTTCGGACGGGCTGCAGCAGCCAGCGTGGCTGCAGGGGAAAGTCTGGGGGGCTGCAAAACGCCCGCAGCCCTCCCCGTGCTCCCCAGGGAGCGCCGTCGCCTGTGGGACTGCGCCAGGAACTTCCCCGGGGCTTTACTCTGGTGAGATGCAGAAAGTCAAGGGGCTACAAAAAGTCAACAACAAAACAGTTCCCACTTTTATATACCTATAAACAAGTTTCGTCAGCGATAGTAAAACTGAAGGGCCTCTGCTGTTGCTGTGTCTCTCGAAACCGTTCCTGCCCCCGCCCTGCTTTGGAAGTTATTTCCGACGCCGGGGAGATGAATTGCTGCGGCTCACTTGGGCTGGTGCTAATGACCTCTCCTCGGTATTGCCTCTTTGTCTATTCACATCACAGCTCCCTCAGCCTCCTTACCTCGCCTCCCCAGCTCTGCGGGCAGATAAGAGATGGCCGCGCCGAGGTCTGACACGCTGACAGCTCCCAGCACTGCCCGGCCACGTCCTCCCGACGCCCGTCAGCACTGCCTGCCTGCTTGGTGCTGGCAGGGACCGTGCTGTTCCCTTCTGCAGTCAGGGAAGCCCACAGATCCCATCCTGCAACGCCACGGGTTGTTGGACACACGCGGAGGTTTGGCAGCTTAGGGTTGAGTTTGTTTGCATGCATGTTTCTTCCTGAAAACCTTCTTCTTAGGCCATGTTTGTGCAGCAGTTAGTACCACGGGAGCCAGATCTGGGAATCGGCCTTCTAGAAGAAGCTTCAGTCCAGACTGTAGATAACTTCCCAGGCAGACCACTATCAAATGCTATCAGTCCTTACTGTTTGTACATTTCTGGTGCTGGAGTCATCCATCCTCCTCATTTTGGCACTGGAAAGCCAGCAGAGCCACGCGCTTCAAAGCATCCCCCGGCTGGTGGGACAGGCGTGTAGCCGTGAGGCAGGACACGTGCTGGTGAGCTTCATGGAAACAGAGAGAGCTTTGGGTCGGGAGGGACCTTCAGGATCATCCAATTCCACCCCCTGCCATGGGCAGGGACACCTCCCACGAGGGCGGGTTGCCCGCAGCCCTTCATCCCTCCTGGGTTCGGCAGACAAGGGTACAAGTCCCCCACTTCAACGGACGGCTGCCGCAGGCTTCAGCGCCCACTGCTTTAATGGGGAAAAAAAAGGCAAAAGGAGGTGTTTGAAGTTTTCTTCATTGAAGATCTGAAGCCTGGGACTGTACAGCAACCTGGAGGCTGTGCGTTTCATGTCCTCCGCCGCGCTGCGACGCATCCACTGCTCCCACAGCAGAGAAAGGCTGCGCTGCTACAGGTCCCAGGTGGACGGCATGTTGTGGTCCCTGCTGGGAGAACTGGGAGAACTGGGAAGCCAAGGACCTGGGACAGTCGTTAGCAAGCCTGGGGGTCCCTCCAGCTGGGATCCCAAAGCGTTGCAGCTCTGGTGTTTTGGAAAATAGGTGGGGGAAGGCACGGGGAGGACAAGCTGAGGCCATCCTCCCAGTGGAAACCTGTGTGTGTTCTCTGGTGTTACTTCTGGCTTCTTGGGTTTTAGATGTCGGTTGCCAGGCACGTTTAAGAAATGTTTGTCTTCTACCTTTAAAGTAGGCTAATTGCTCTCCAGAGAATGTCAATCCGCAAAGGAGAAAACACACTAATTAGAATCAACTTCACTTCTTATTATTTTGTATGATTTGATTCAGTTTGATTCAATTCGATTTGATTTGATGACCACTGACAGTGGTGCTGAGGTGGGGACTTTGCAAAATTCAAACTGCAGATGCGAAGCAAAAGCCCGAGACGGGCCCTTGGACACCGAGCAGAGGGGCAGCCGCCGGGAAGGGAGGCCTCCAGGGGCTGAGCAGCACCAGGGGAACCCCTCCACCCAGGGTAAAACCCGAGTCCCACCAGAATCCCCCCGATGGCAATCAGAACAGGCCTAGTGCTCTGCATCCAGCGAAGATCTGCTGTCCCCCTCCCGCCTTTGGCTGGACGAGCTTTGAGACGGCCCCGGAGGGAGCCAGGAGGGAGCCTCGGCCAGCGGGCTGGAAATCCTTTTCTCGTGATTTCCCTTACCCGTAGCTGCAACCGCCCAGGCTGAGTGCAGCCGGTTATTTTTAGCTCCGTAGAAAGCCAAGTCAAGAAAGTCAAAGTAGTTTAGTATTTGGGGTTTTCGCTTTGTCCCCTCTCCTTCTCTTTAACAAAACAAACGGCTTCCTTCTCGGAAAGAAAACTCCAGCCCTCGGTGTGTGGTGTGATCTCTTATCTTTTACTCCTTATAAAATCACGGAGTTATTTAGCTTTGAAGAACAACTATTTCTGATAACACTTTTCTCTCCCCCGCTGACAGTGTTGTTAACACATTTAGACAGCTTTCTGACAGTCGCTTTCCATGTGACATCCTGGAAGAAATACTTGTTTGGAAATAGCTCGTAGTGAGGATGCAGCCAGCCTCAGCTCCTCCAGAGACTCGAGAGCTCCTGCCTCCTCTTACCGAGCTCTTGTGCCCAGAGAGCTCTGTTTTCTGTGTCTTCTCTCCAAGGCCACAAAATGCCTTTCTCCTCGAGCAGCGGGGCCGTGGCAATTTGTCCTCTCTGATGTGCTTGGTCTGGGGACGGCGTTAGCACACGGGATCAGTACTGGTGTCTCCTCCTGCAGGAGGAGCAGGGCGAGAGATCCCGCTGGGCTGCCCCACATCTCCTCCAGGGCTGCTGGTGGAGCTGATACAGGGAAATGAGACCACACTGGAAGGAGCTAAAGGAAAGATCTCAAAAGCACGAGGCTGGGCACTGGGAACGGAGCTGGAGCTCCCTGCGGCTGTGCCCGTTCAGCACGTGATGGTCTCACGCACAACGGCACCGATGCAGTGAAAACAGCAGAATCCAGAAGGCAATAAATAGCACACACAAACAAAACCAACACACAAAAACAACAACACAAAAAAAAAAAAAAAAAGAAATAAAGCAACAACTGATTTATTCCCTCAAAATGATTCTCCTTCCGCTTTTCCCCAAGGAGCTGCTGCTACAAAATGCTCCAGAACCAAAGCGCAGCCGAAGCTGGAGCTGCTCCCTCGCTCAGCCGGGGGCTGGTGCCAGCTGCTGTGCTCCAGACAGGAACAAAATCAGCCTCCGAGCCGACAAACGAAGAGGGCAGTACCGGGGAGGCACCTCCAGCACCCACTTCCTCAGGGACCTTCCCCATGCCCGGTGCGGAGCCTCTGCCCCCAGCCTGCGGCGTGCTCCTGCGGCTGGAGCATGCGGGGTGAAGGCCGAAGTGGTTCGGCCTCGGCTCCGTTCAAGGAGCAGCCCTCCAGGCTTATTGAAACAAACCTTCTGGCAAAGGAACTGAAAATAATTCCTTAGGTCCATCAGTCAGTTTCTGATTTTGACAGAGAGGCAGGATCTGAATTCCCGTCCTCTTAAACTGCTCCTGATCATGCATCAGCCTTGTCACTTCAGCGTGGCGCCGCTTAATGTGATGCAACACAGCCGAGTATCCAAAGCAATTTCAGGCCTCATGAACACGCCGCGTGCCAGGGCGCCCCTCCGCAGCAGCCTGCCCCCTGCGGCTCACGGCCCTGCCCACGGAGGCTGCTCCCTTGGGGCTGCCGATGGAAAACCAGGGCCCAGACCCCGGGGACGAGCACCGACCTCAAAGCTGGTGCGTCCAGGCTGCCTGAGTGCATCACGCTTCTCTTTTATACGGAGAACGGAGCTGAGAGCTGAGGTTTGTGACCGCAGCCCAGAGGCTGCTGCCTATCTCATGGGGCTCTCCCAGGGAGCCCCCGCCGGCTGGCAGGCAGGGAGTCGCGTCCCGGCACCGCGGACACAGCCACGCTTTGCGGCAGGATGCCGAGCCAGGTATCTGCTGAGTAATGCCAGGGAAATGAATTCAAGCAGAAAATGAAATATGCAAAACTTGTGTCCCGTAAGGAGGGGTTGTCCTGCCTCCCAGGGCAGAAAGCCTGTAGCAATAGTTTAATCCATCCCAAAGACTGCGCTCCCAAGTGACAGCGCCTCCCTCTTTTTCCATGTTGCTGTAAAATACGCAAAACCTTATTTCGTTTGCACTGTATGAGGTACTCCATGGCACAAGGGTGGCGTTCTTCTCCTATGTATAAGCTGTTAATGGACGAGCAGTCAAGTGGCACAGAAATACATTATTAATGTTTCTGGTTAAATTAACTGATTACAAGCACTGGAGCTAAAATGTATGTATCAGCACTTTACTCACCCTAAATGAGAAATTAATGGAATACGGCGCCTTGTTTTGTAATGGGAAGCAGATAGGGATGCTCTGAAGAGCCGTGCCCTCACAGAGGACCTGCACATTTGGTGCACGGGACGCATCCGACTCAGTGCCTCCTTTGGGCGTGCAGGGATTTGCGTCCTCGCCACCCCGGCACCGTCACAGCGGTGACAGAGGGGTGGGGATGGGCTCCTGCCTGCACACGCCTGCGCCGTTTGCAGCTTCTGGAAGTGAACTTCTCCCAGTTCGCAGCTCACCCGACCTAATTGGCATCGCGTGCTCTGCGAGCGAGCCACTGCCGCATGTTTTACATCTCGGGCGGCGCGTTTACCGCAGCAGCAGTGCGTAACCCCGACCAAGCGAGCGGATCAAAGCGCTAATCTGAGATCAAAGGCCTTCAGCAGAGCTACAGCAGAAATAAATTAAGTTAGCAGCAGATTTCTTAATGATATTTACATTTCTAATTTGCATAATACATGATTAAAATGAAAGGGGCATTTTGATTTTTTTAAGCAGACTCAGTTAATTAATTAAAACAAAAACGCGTCTCCATCGTCTCCGAGGAGTAGATTCCTACCAAGATGCAGCAATGGCAATGCCAAGAGGCTTTCGGTCCCACTGTGTGCACCATGGCACCACGGCAGCGGGTGCGTGGCTCTGGTCGCTGGGTGCCAGCCCCAGAAATCCCCATGGGGAAGAGCTGTCGGAAGGCTCCCAGTGACGGCCACCACCGGTGTCCTTCACGGTGGCCCCGAAGGGCTCCCCCAGGGGCTGCAGTTAGGCTCTGAGCTGCCTTCTCTCTCAAAACAATCGATCTTGCAAGTTGGGGGCTACCCACGTGCAAATTGCGATCAGACGCCTCACCACGCGCTCGCTTTGGTTCATTAGCAGTTCAGATTCTCATTTCGCACGGGTTGCCACCAGCGTGGAATTAAATCCCAGTGTTTGGGCCTGCCTCCGGTCACGATACCGCCAGCTCCCAGGGCAGAAGAGGTGGATTCGGTCTTGCTTGCAGGTGCAGGTTGGGTCCTATCCCCAAATGTGCCCACGGGAGTGCTCCCCGGGGCTGTCACCCCCTGCGTTGTCTCTGCCCCGACAGGCACAAGCAGTGAGATGAGGCGCCCCCTCCCCAAAACCTCACTGAGGCAGGGCTGTCCTGGAAGTGGCTGGTGGCGGAACAAATCAGGCACGCTCAGGTGTCATTTTTACAGCCGTGCTTTGGGCTATGAGCACATTTTAAACTGTAATGTATGGGAGGCAAAAAAAAAAGTTTGAAAGCTTAAAATTATTCAGGATGTATGATGCCGGGTTTAGGCAACACAGCTGTAAGTACATTTTTCTATTGTGTTTTATTGCCCTGCGGTGTAATCTGGTGTTATATGTGATGTCCATCTGGCACACGGTTCAAACGAAATATAAAGCGGAGAAACAAGGCCACGGCTGAAATAAATCCAGGCTCATGTCTGTGATTGACCGGGCCTGTAGCAGAAAGTGCAGGATGATGAAATGCTCGGGATTTGTCTTCATTCCATGCTGCGGAGCTCGGTGTGGGACTGTCCCTGTGCCACTGCCCCGTGCTGGTGCACCCGAGCCTCTGCTGAGCTTCTCACCTTTGCTGGTGTGAAGTGGCTCTGACTGCTTAATTTGTGAAAACTTCTAAACCAAATACAGGGCACTGAAAGGCAGAAACGCTCCATTTTGGCAGAAAGCTGCCTTCTGCATTGAACGGGAGCGGGCAGTTCTGTGGCCGGCAGCACTATGAGAGCGCAGGTGCTCACCGATGACCCACCCCTGTCACCAGCAGCTGTGCCCAATCTGAACCGTGTCCTGAAACTAAGGAGCAAGAACTCATTCCTAAGCTCCTGGCCTGGTGTCTGGATGAACCCCGTGGAGGCAGAGCGGTGATGCTGACCGCCGGCGCTCCTCCGAGTGCTCAGCCTTGACTGACGCCGGTTGGCAGGCCGGGGCAATTCAGGGTCCCTGCTTTCCCTCCCTGCCTGCCAGTTACTTGCTCCTGTTTTACCTGGAAACAGAACTATGCAATAGAAGGTGTCCTGCAAAGGCATGAAGTCTGAAATAAAAATTCAGCCCAATTAAAATTAGAATTGCCGCATGTTAATTACATTCTTCTAAAATATTCATTGCTACGCCCCAGCTAATAAATGTTAATACCCACCTGGCATGTAGCGTATAATATTAGACTTAAGAAATCCAAATTAAATCCTACACTTCATTTACAATGTAACCAAATACCGGCAGTCAACTGATTGTTTCTCATTCTTGTGTTGATGCCTCCAAAAATCAGCACTTTAAGGAAGATGATGCATTGAATAGCAAATGTGGTTCTGCAAATATTATGACATATTGTTTGTCATCTGCCCTAAATATTTAACAGTTCGGGTTTGCAAGATTTTTCTGCCACATGCTGAGACTTTGCTCCTGATAGATGCTGAATTTGATTGACAAAATGGATTCCGTTCAGGAGCTGAAAATCCCAAGCCCTTGTCAGGGTCTTTTCTGTTAGCATCTTGTCTTCTTTCTCCCCCCACTCTTCTTAAAAGAAAGCAGAGAGAGGGGGGGGGAGAAAGCAGAGAGTTCTCTGGCAAAATTGTTTCTGCTTAATCCCATCTACTCCCTACAGAAAAACCTTTATGTAGGAAAAGATCAAAGGTCTGTAATAGATTTCAACAGGTTTCCAAGAGCTGTGTGCTGCAGGAGTGAACGCAAGGCACCGAGTGATTAAACTGCCCTGTGCTGCTGGTGCTCGGGGGCAGGCGAGAGATGTAACGGGGAGATTTAGATCCCTACTTCAGCCTTTTTATCTTCCATTTTAATGGAGTTAAACACAGAGAAAAAGAAAGGAGGCTTTGCCAGAGACTGGTGCTCATCCTACATGCTCGGAGGATGGGGCAGCCCAAGGAGCCCGTTCTCCATGGGCCGTGGCTCCAGGTGGGTACTGGGGCACTGGGCGGAAGGAGATTTTGAGAACATCCTTCACAATCTGCCTTCAGCAACACCTTTCACAGCGGGAAAGATCTGCCCAGGGTAGGCGTTTTATAAACTTGCTGTGTTTGAAAAATGTTATGAAAGGCTCCTTTCCCTTCCTTTATATTGTATTGCTTCATTTCTTAATTCCGAATGTCCAGGGTAATAATGGCTGAAAGATTTGCTGACTTAAAAGCAGCACTTTATTCCGGGGAATGAAAGAGCACAGGGAACAACAAAAGGGCCTGCTCTGCAAAACGCTTCCATCATTTCCCTGTCTCCTGTACCTCAGTTTACCAACAGCCGCACGCCGAGTGGGGAGCGCAGAGGGTTGCGTTGCAAACTGCCCAGCAGCACGACTGCAAAAGGACTTTGGTATCCCCTAAATGATCAAAACCAGCTAGTAGAGATCCTTTCCACCTCCTACAAGAGCTGTGGGGCACCGCAGGACGCTGTGCGTCCCCTGGCCCCACTCATGGAGAGGGGGCACCAGCGACCGCCGCGTCCGTAGGAGCACGGAGCCTCCTCTGCAGCGATCCAAGTGTCGCACTGACACAGCCATTTAAGTATGAATTGAGCCAAATATGTGCTAATGAAGCTGAATATTCATTATTATGACTAAACAAACTAAGCAAATCTCAAATTAAAGTGGGTAAATTATTAGTTTGGTAGCTCAGAAAAGGGGAAATTTCAAGAACGTTCCAATTATAGAGGAGGTGGGGCAGGAAAACTTTGTTAATGGATTCAAGTCCAATTAAAAAGGGATGTTAGGCATTGTCTGGCGCTTCACACCTTGTCAGAAACGACATCGGACGTCTCGGCCCCACTCGTGTGCTCAGCAACAACCCAACCACGCACCTGTCCGTAGCACAGCTTCTCTATTTTGCAATAATCCTGTGATGTAGCACAGCGATCAGTGCTTATTTAGTGCTGAGGACCCGGCGTTATGAATTACCAGGGATCATGCGTTCACGGATTCACGCGGAGCTGATGAACGAGATGCAGCACGCGGCCGTGCCCAGCCCGCTTGGCAGCACGGGGAGGGTGGGAGGTCTGCGGGGGGTCGGTGGGGTGGGGGCAGCGGGTTGAGTTAAGGCTGCCCTGCAACTCGTTAGCTGGATTTCTGCCTCCCCCAGGGCAGCTGGGGCCTCTCAGGGCTGTGGGAGAGCACCGGGAGCGGAAAGCAGGCCAGCGGGCACCAGGTAAAGCTTTAAACTTTGAATGTATTTAGAGAGGAATTGCTTTTTGTTGCCCAGACCATGCAGGTAGACATGCTGGAACTACTGCTTTTCAGCACCTGGTGGGGATCTCTGTGCCTCCTGCTCTGTCTCTGCCCCAGTGGGGCAAGGAATAACTCAGCCCTGCTGGCTTTTTCCTGCAGTTTCCTTCCTTTCAGGTGAATTGGCGCTGACTCCTGCGTAAAGGTTGTTTGGCATAAAGCAAACTGGGAGCTACGAACAGAGGAGCAGGAATTTGATGGAGTAAATGAGTGCGAGGAGCTGAGCAAAGTCAGGAAGAAGGGAGGCTTGGGGGAGATGCAACGGGAGCTGAGAACGCAGCTGAGCTGAGTTTGACTTTAATTAAAAAGAGTCTTCAAGGAAGAGAATTCTGACAGACAGGAAAGCTGGGGAGTGGAGGCTTCCCCTTTCCCACCCTATTTATAATCAGTGAACATGAGCTAGCATCCCTCCTCCTCCCCACGGCGTGTCTGCAGTAAACAGATTGTCTGTGTGGAAACCCCCGAAGTTGGGCAAAATAATCATCCTCCTCCTCCTCTTCCTCCTGTGTGTGGGCCAGGCACCCTCAGGGGGTTGCTGCTGCCGTGCCTGGGCTCGGGGCTTAGCCCTGGGACAGCGTCCCCGGCTGAGCCTGTAATTTACAGATCACTGGTGCAGAAAGCAAGTAATCCCTTCGGCTTCAAAGAGCTAGGCAAGAAAACCCAAGACGAATAAAGGGAGCGGTCCGAAGGCAAGCAGATTTGGAGAGGATGCTGCAGAGGTCTGTGTTATCGTGCAGAGCATCTGCTTTATCCCCAGCTCTCTTCTTGGTGCGTGTGCTGGATGTAAAGGCTGCTCGGAGGAGTCGCTTCCAGCATCTTCTAGCGGGACTCGCCTGGGTGGCTGTGCCCAAACCTGGTGAGCTGAAGTGTTGGCATCGCTCGCGTCCTCCTGTGCGTGCTCTCTGAGAACTGGTGTTGGAGCTCGGCGGGGTGGGCGTTCATCCTGCGTGCTGTGTGGGATTCCCGTGGTTAAAGTCAACCAGGAACGTCCTGGGGCCTTGATAATGAGAGCATTTCTGTTAGCACTGGAAGTCAGTGGCGTTACCTCTGGTCGTGCTGCAGACCTTGCTGTTCAAACGCAGCAACAACGCAGAAAAGCTCTGAAATTCGGCCGTAAAGTGCAATACAAGGCTCCTTCGTGCAGCTGTCATCTTCCCTTTTTCCCCCATGGTCCTGCCCAACCCAGGGATGGAAATCGTCCTGATGCCAAGGTGAATTCCCGGGGCTGTCCCCCCGTTCCTGCTCTGTCCTGGTCCATGTCCTCAGCAGTGTCCTGGCAAGGGTGGACCAGGCTGCTGGGACCCGCCGCAGGCAGGAAGGCTGCTGTCAGTTGGCAGACAGCCCCAGACCATGGTGGGTGTGCACTGAGACCTGTGGCAGGGTCAGAAGCAACGCGCTAACTCGGGTATTTACTTTGGCAGAGCTGTGATGGGTGGGCAAGGAACAAGCCCCCCTGGGGCAGCCTGTCCCACATGTGCAGACAGGACAGCATCTGGGGCTTCTGGAGGAGTCATTTCAGAAGCACCAGGTGCCTGACAACTATTAGGTAAATCGGCTTTTCCATTGCCTCTCTTTAAATTGACCGTGAGAGGATTAACCTAAGAGGCAAGCTGGCCAGGCCGAGCACGGGGGCTGGCTGCGAGCCCTGGGGAGCTGCCTCCTCGTCCTTGGCAGCCCGGGCTCCCTCATCCTCATTGTCCCACCGTGCTTCTGAGCCACCTAGAGCAAGCAGCTCGCCCTTCTTCCCTGTGCTTCGATTGCCCTTGTGCCATGCCACGCGTCCGTCCATCTCCTAACACCTTGCTCCAGTTTCAGTCACCGCAGCCTCTCAGCCTTTTTGGGTGCTGGGGCTTCAGATGAGAGTTTGGGGCAAAGGATTGCCTGTTGTAGCAGGTAACCTGTCACTTCGCAGCAAAAGAAACCCTCGCTTTTACATCTTAAAAGAAAGGAAACTCTGCTGTTAAATGCTCTCCTGGTATGTCGTAGAGAAGTGGAACAAGCAGTCTCCGAGGCGTGCTGTAATGACTCGTGATGCCGTGCCACCCAGGAAAGCACTTGGAAACTCACGGGGAGGAAAAAATCGTAGGTTTGCTCTGCAGGAGCCCTGGGCTTTATGTTGCTTCTGAGCTCCTGCAAGGAGCTTTAGGACACTGAAAGCTACCCTCAGCCGCAGGCAGGACAGATATCCCCGGGGTGGAAACCTGCTCCAGTTATCCGTATTGCCACATTTATAGCTCCCTCCCTTCTCCTTTCCTGCGACCTGGCAGCAGTGACTGACAACCCAGGGCAGCATCCCTGTGCCCGGCAGGCAGGGTGAGTCTCTCAGGGTGTTAGCTCCTGCAGGGAGCTAATCTGAAGCACCTTCATTAGCAGGTTGTGGCAGTGCAGCGGGGAATTCATGTCCCAAAAGCTTTCCCCAGCATTACGGGCATGGGCAGCGATGTGCACTCCCTGCTATTCCTGCTTTCCCAGCTGAAATACCGATGGGAGCTGGGAATAAACTGGGAGCCATGTTAGCACGTTTGGCAGCTGGGGGCGAGCCCCTTCCTGCAGATGGGACACGGCTGGGGATGTTGCAGGGGGCTTCCCTGGGCCGGGGGGAGCGCTTGGAGCTTTCATTGCTCCCCCAGGGGAGCTGCATTGCCTGGCTCCAGCTTGCAAGCACTTTTATTTTTAGACAGCAGCTTTTGCCAGTGGCCTGCTGCTCCGCGGGTGTTTCTTACCCTTGAGGAGCACAGAGCCAGTGTGGAAGAGAAGCTGTGCTCGGTGTTAACCCCCCAGCTCCGGGCAGGCGTTAAAGGCACTGAGCAAAGGGTAGGAAGGGAGCCCGTGCACCCGACCGGCAGTGCTGCGCTCTCGTTCAGTGCTGCCAGGGCTTTGACACCGAGCTGCTCTGCAGCTTTTGTTGTTCCAGCTGTGTTTCCAGATGCCTGTGCATCCTTTCAGGTGGGTGCTTTGTAATGACAGCCGCTCTGTAAGCACACGCAGGTAACTCGATGTTTCCTGTAACTAGATGTAACTAGGTGGCAGCATGGCAGTCCAGAAAGCAGCTGCTGGTGCAGCTGAAAGCTTTAGCAAATACATCAAAACTTCGGGAACCGAATCCAAAGTGAAGTGGGGAAATGCATAGGGTGGTAGAAATCGGATTTTCCTGTACCTTCTTGTCTGCTTCGTAGCAGGAGCAGCCTTTTGAGCACACGGGAAACCCGCGTGAAGGCCTGTGGGTTGATGCTGTGCGCGTCCATCTCCACCCAGCCCAGGTGAGCCTTGCCTGCCCCGAGCCTGGTGGAGCAGCTCCCTGGCCCCGTGCCCTGTCCTGCTGTGCCTGGAGGCCTGGTGCAGCCTCCAGGAGAGCTCCAGCCCCTTCTCCCTGCCAGGTTTCAGCACAGAAAGTATCCCAAATCCTCTGCTGCAACCCCCTTCCATAGCCACGGCAGTGCCCTCCTGTGCTCCCTGCAGAACTTCCATTGCTGTAGTCCTTCTCGGTGCTGTAGTAATTAAGTGCTCGCTTCCCCCAAACCCACAAGTTAATTTGGGTGCATCCAAGCTCACGTGTTCATTTTTGGGGGATTTAGGAGGCACTTCTGAAGCATTCATGTTGAACTAACAGATTTTTATTAGTGCTTTCAAACGGAAATGAAAATGATATGTTATCTCGGAGACAGCAGGCTTGATGAAACCCCAAATCCCCCCGGTTCAACCTCTGCTCCTTCTGGTTCGTGTAGCCGAGCCTTAATGCAGTAATGGTATTGCAGTACCCTCGGGGAGGAGTACGGAAACCCTGACTGGATTAGCATGTTGAACTGTTTATTCCGGCTGAGTTTTCTGAGCTCACAAGGGCTTGTCTGAACTCCCCTCCTGTGCTGCCAAAACAACTGCACAGGTTTGAAACAGGTTTGGTCTTTTCCTCACCTAAGCGAGCATACAGATACTGAATTCTTCCTATGGAGTAATTCCAATGCAAGTCCTGGGAGCACCAGGTTAATCTCTTCCCCAGTTAAGGCTGGTCACTAGAATCCTTTGGAAGGGTGCACGCACCGGGCTGGGCAGCAGCGTTGCCTTTGTCCTGTGGAAAGGGGCGGCTCACCAGCACCCGGTGCTGAGGACCACCTTGCCGGGCAGCCGGCCACGGCGGGTACTGGTGTTGTGCAGCCGTGCCCGGTGTCCCTGGGCCGTGCTGCTGCTGGAGCAGGGCTCCTGGGGTGTCCCCCCATGGCACGGGTTCCTGGGGGCTGACGGCTGGGGACATCGCTCCTGCACGCGGCTTCGCCCTCATGTAAGCAACTGGCTACTGATGATCGCCGCCTAGAGCGGCTTCCTGCTGCCGTAACCTTCCCCTAATCAAGGGGCTGAAGAGCGTTTCACTAATTTCCAGGTTCACACAGTGCAAGTTTCTCATCAAGGGCAATTCTAAGCGATTTGCCTGATTTCAAAACGAACAGGGTGTGGCGGCAGCTCCACGCATCCTCCAGGGCCAGGGCAGCTCGGCGGCACTCACCATGCAGCCCCGGGGTGCTGGCAGTTTCAGGGACAGAGCTTTGGGTGCTCAGGACACCACAGCTCCTGGCATCCCTGTGGGGACAGGAGGACACGTCCTGCCGGCTGCGGGCAAGGAGCGTGCCGGAGGCGCGGGCGGCCGTGCGGGTGCTGGGGCGCTGCTTTTTCCACCCATGCAGATTTTACTCTTGGTTCTATTTTTAGCTTTGCCTTCTGGAACTCACACAAGCACGTATTTTTGATCTATTTCAAATATAACTTGCTAGCAAATTTGAAACGTGTTCAAGTCTACAAGGATGTGAAAAACTTGGTGGTGTTCTTTTTTTTTTTCTGCAGGGTTCTTCAAATAATCTTTGCTTGTTAAGTACTGAAACAAAGATCCGTAAAGCCCTATTTCTGCAGGAGGAATGTAAGCTAAAGGTCACAGGGAGAACATAGATGGCTGTGTCTGGAGCTGAAGGGATAAACACAAATGCCTCTCTTAACTTCTTTCATCCTCTCGATGCTCACTTACCACCCGTGGCAATAATGCAAGCACAGGACAGGGGAGAAAAACCATTTTTCTCAGCTGTGCTGAAGGGCTGCACGCACTGGATCTCGCTGTGAATTGTCGTTCCTTTACGAAGTATCAGATACTAATAACCAAGGCTTCTCCCGGTTTAATAATGAGGAGCCTTCCCCACGTCAAAAGCAGTGGTAGAGACAATGGGGCCAATTAACTCCTAGAGTCTTCCTGTGACCTTTGGAGTCTGCCCTGAGATACTTTGTATAAATAGACTGAAATAATATTGAGGGGCGATGCTTTTTTCCTCAGTTCAGAAGCAGAAAAAGGGCTTTTCCTTAAACAAACACAGCAAATGTGTGCAGAAAGGTCAGCAAACTGAGAGAGGCTGGTGTTAAACCCAGCGTGGTCCGAAGCTGAGCACGGCTGTGATGGGTGGTGGTCATCGTAGGCTGTCCCGGGTTGGAAGGGACCCGCGAGGATCATGGAGGCCAGCTCCTGACTGCACATGGGACTGCCTGAAACTCAAACCGTACTCAGAGCGGTGTTCAGACTCTTCTCGACACCTCCGACTTAGGCCAGCCTGCCTGCTCCTGGTGCTCCAGCCCAGGTCCAGGTGGGTCTGTCCTCCCAGGTGGAGGAGGAATTCCTCCAGGGAGAAGGTCTGGGGGCAGAGGAGCCCGTTCACGGGTCCCCAGCACACTCAGGGGCCCAGTAAGCACCCCCAGGGCCAGCACGGCACTGTTCCCACTGCTCTCACTGCCGGCATCCTGCCCATGTCCCGGCTGCAGCTCTGCCGCCCGCACCAAGTAAGGGCGAGGTGTTGTAGGGCAGCGCAGCGAGGACTTGGTTTAATTACTGCATGACTAGGTGTTTGTGCCTCAGTTAGCTGTGACTCTGTTTTTCTCCCACTGCACAAACTTGGAACGCCCCGTAATGGCGCGGGCTTGCAACGGTTCCTCTAGCATTTTGCTGTGGCTTTATCTACTGATTAATGACCAGGAGCTGGGCTGAAGGTCACCGTTATGTTCTCCATGGGTGTATAAAAATAAACACGCAAGATGTCCTTTCAGTATTTCTGTGCAGGCTTTGTGCAGGAGGCCCAGGGCCAGAGCATAAACACGGCCATAAAACCATCCTAACATCGCACAGCTCGGTGGCAATACGCTGCCTAATTGTGGAAGTCTCAAAGACATCCTCAAGAAGCTGTAAAGTGGGAACGGAGGTCGGTGGATGGGTCCACGGTGAATCCTAAGGAGACTGGCTGAAAGGCAGGGGCATTAAGGAGCAGCACAGAACAAGGCCTTGAGGAAAGGCAACTATAAAAAGATGGGGAAAAGGGGTTGTGTGTATAACTAGGAAGCAGCTAAAACAACACACCAAGAGGGAGACATAAAACTTGGAAATTGGGTAATAAATCTCTGCCCTCATCAAAGAAGAGACAGTTCTATTGGAAAATAAAAATAACATTGTGAACCACAACAAAGCGGAATTTATAGCCCAATTAAAAATGCACAACTGGGAAAGAGACAACCTCAAATACTTCTGTTCCTACTTGAGGTAGAACGCAGCGAGCACGCGGCATCTCTGGCGAGGGGAAAGACCACTGGAAAGTGCAGGGAAATAACGGTGCGCGTGTCCGATTGATTAAAGACTTCTCCCTGCCTCTGAGACAGCCTGCAAAGTCGCAAGCTGCTCCTGAGCTGCCGATGCCCCTGGACTTGGATGATTCATTTGCTTTCCACCAGTTACGTGCCTGGCTCTGCTCCAGCGCGAGGCTGGGATGGGATGAGGAGTGGAGCATGGGGAAGAGCTGCCCTCCCCTCCCCTCACCTGCCCCGTGCCCCTCCACGGGCTCCATGGGGACTCCACCTCTAGGGTGGTGCTGGGCTACGTGGGAGCGGTGTGGGTGTCATAAAACCTGGTGCTTCTGCACCTCCGGCTGGGGATGGGACAGGGTGGGGGCTTGTGCTTGTAGGGCCACCAGCAGGGGAAGCCATGGGGCGAGTCAGGAGCCTGTCCTCAGCCCCGTGGCTTGTCCTGATGGGGGAGCTGCTATGTCACAGCGTTGGTGTGGCTGAGGAACCTAATGGAACAACCCCCAGCGTGATGGCAACAGCTTGCTGGTTATAGAGGCCACAAAGACATCTTTAAGCATCATAAAGCAGAATGACTCTCCCAAGAACATGGAAGGAGACCCGCAGCGGGAAGCTGCCCAGGGAGATGCCTTCCCCTTGTGGGGCTCGGGCACTGAGGAAGGGAGCGAGGGCTCTGGTAGCGCTTCAGGGGGAAAGAGAGAAAATCCATGTGTCCGTGGGGGAAAGGGAGCCCTGTTACTATCACAAAGGCTCTTGAAAACTCAGGGCAGCTTTTGCGTGAGCAACAAAAGCCGCGCTAGCCACACGAACCATCTGGAGCTCCCTGTGGGGATTCAATAAACTTCCTCAAATTGCTTTAGACGTTTTCCACTCTCTCCACTCATTTTATGTGCAGAGTTCAGCAAGGCGCAGTTTCCTACTCGAACACCACTTGTCACTTATATTTGGGTCGTTTTTCTTCTCTCTGCCAATACCTCGCTCCTCCGACTCGTGAGCCTTCGGCACCCTCCTGGCAGCAGGCGGGGGTCACGCTGCGCACCGGAGGTCTCGCAGGGCCCTTGGACTGCCACTGCCAAATCTGTGCGGCGGGGACGCAATTCCGCTGCCTGCCCCCTTCCTTCACCTCTAACAGAATTGCACTTATATTTTTTTCATTACGCTCTCCAGCAGCTCCCTCCCGCGCCGTGCTGCCGGGGCTCGCGCCGTGCTGCAGTGCAGGCAGCGGTGCCAGCAGCAGCAGCTGGTGGCCACGTTCCTGTCTGCCTGCCGCTTATCAGGAGTCGAGCCGCAGACGCGCTCGCGCTCCAGCAGTGAATTATGATATAAAAATAAGCAGAGGCCTGATTATTGGCTTTGTCTGCTTTTTGCAAACAGATGCTCCATTGTTTATTGAGCCTGTTCTCTAAATCCGCTGCCATGTACGTGGCGCGTGGTGGCTCAGATCCGCAGACACCCTCTGGTATCTCCGTTTTTAAAGCTGCCTGACAGACGCATCTTGCGTGCTGTCTGTTAGCATGACCTTCTCCCACAGGACGGTATATTTAGCAGCGACCCAAGGCCAGAAGAGCGTTGTTTACTAACCCCATCAGAAGGCAGATCCCACCCAACCCCGATCCAAGGAAAGCCGATGCGTGCATCACAGCCCTCCCTCGCTGGCGCTCAGTGATTCATCTCCAGGAAGGAGAAATTCATCGTGCTGAAGCTGAGCCCTGGCTCCCTAGGCTCGGTAGTTTTCTTCTACACAACACGAAAGGGCGCTGAAGGACTGGTCAGCAGCCCCCGATCGCCCCATGGCACAAGGTGCTGAGAGCTGAACTCGTAAGAAGTTGCCCAGCGCACGGTCTCCGCTCTGCTGGTGCCTGTACAGACCTCGTTTGGTCAGTCACCAGTTTCCTGTGAATGCGTGAGCTCACATGATGATAAATCAGCTTGAGTGAAACATTCCTGTCTATGAAATGCCATCCTTAGCCCTGGTTACTGGGCACACGTTGGACAGAAAACAGCCCCTGCCCGTTCAGTGCCGAACGTGGCACTGGCAGATCTGAGCCCTGCCCCACGTACCCATGTTACAGGAGCGCGCCCTGAATAAGGGCATGTGGGGAAGCTCTGCCACACTCAGCAGTTTCAGCTCCAGGGATACATGAGAGCAATTTTTCTTCTTGCCATGCTCCTTGTCATTTCAGGTTTTATGTCTGAAGAAACTTAACGGAAAACAGTGCCCAGATTACTGTGTTTGCCTCCTGTCAGAGCAGAACTACGCGATAGCTTCTACTTTATTTCTGCATGAAACCCTGTCTGACTTACTCAAGTACTTCTTGCATTTGTCAGGCTAAATGTGAAGGAAATGGAAAGTGCTTGGAAGAGAAAGGCTCAGCCTTGCATCAGTCAAACACCGCTGGCTTCCAGCACGCGTGGCTGCCTCAGGCAGGCAGGGGCTGTGCAGGAGGACGTCTCCCCTCCCAGGTCACAGCTTATCCCAAAAGCTCGTGCAAGGGCTGCGGGCTCGAGCCCCTCTGGATGGGCCAAGCACACGCACCTGCACAACGCTCCGCGATGATGGTGCCCAAGCCAGGTTTGTTCTGCTCCCAAAGTAATAATGCAGCACATTTTCTAAGCATCTCGGTGACAGACATCTCTTCCCTGAGCTCTTCAAAGGAAAGGCTCCTCTTTTCGTGCCTCGCTGAGGTCGCTTACGCTGCAGCACAACAACACTCCATAGCTTTCAACAGCATTTTCAATTAACACCAAAATCTAATGAGAATACGTAATCACTGGTATTCTACTGCCAAGCACTTACAGGAGATGCAAACTTCAAATGCAATGTCTTCAGAAACCCAGCTAAAAGAAGCCTTTTATGCATATCGGTCTGGTACAAGCGTCTTCACTCGTACGGTTAGCCGCGGGATGATACTTGGCTAATTGGGGCAGTAAGGGAGATCACTGCCCCGTAAGGACTGGGTCTGGTCCCAGCAAGCCACAGCGAAGGGAAGAGCAGTGAGTGGCAGGATGTAAATATACAAGGGAATAATGCACGTTTGGATAAAGACCCGGAGCAGAAGCAGTTTTCCATCTGGAACCCGATAACCACAAGAAGCTAATTAGTACCCTCCGGTCCCTGGGATGTGTGGTTTTCAGCGCAGGTCTTTGCTCACCATCCCACGTGCCCAGCCTGAGCCCAGCCTTCCCCCGGCTCCCCACGGGACAAATCCTGCCTCCGGGCTGCATGGCGAGGCTGACCCCTCCTGCCAGCCCGGCCCTCCCGTCTCTGCTAGGTCGCGTATATCTGCTGCTCGCTTTTTCTGCCTTACTGCATTTTGATGATTGCATTTATTATTCATTATTTTAAACTGCGCTTCAGACACCCAGCGGGGCAAATTGTTAGACAAGGTCATGCCCTGGAATGCTTTGAATCTATTTTGCGAGCGTAATGCGGTAAGCAAGGGAGAAGGGCAGGGCAGGTAAGGTCTGGCTGAACAAAAGGTTGCACAGATAAGATGTGGAGGTGCTTTGGAAGCCTTGCTTGCGTCTCAGTTCGTGCCAGGCATTCGGTGACCTCACTGCCAGGTGTCACTGTGTCACAGTGTACCTGTCTGTACCGATGGCAGCGGCGCTGCCTGCGGTCCCCTCTCTGGAGCGCCCCGTGCAGCCTTCTGCAAGCCTTGGTGGGCTGCTGGTGGGCTGCTGGGTCATTGCTGCATCCGTACCACCACCACTGTGCATCACGAGGCTTCGTCGCACTCATCCCCTTTGCTTCTTGCACGGGGTCTGAAAGAGCTTGTCATGCACAAGGCAAGGGGCCATGCAGCAGGGGCTTCTCCCCGTCCTGTGCTGGCAGCTTGCCGCAGGAGTCTTTCCGCTGGGCTCTGCTGCAGGGTCGGGGTGGGTTTGGGGTTGAGGTGTCTGCAGGGTTTGGGAGCTGAATCCTGTTCCCACCGGACACCTGCACGAGGATGGGGCTGGAGCCGGTCTGGGGCCGGCGTGGAGCAGGGAGAGGGCTCGTGGGGCTCCGGGCACAGGGCTGCAGCAGGGACAGGGCTGGGGCAATGCATACTGAACGTCACCGAGGCTGCTGTGGGCAGCTGCTCGATCTGTCTTGGTTTCACTCATCTCTTCTAAAATAGCAAGTAAATACAGGAGGAGCAAAGGTTTTCCTTACAAAGCAGATGTCTAAGGCCTCCCAGCTCCTTTGTCGGGTCTGCCTGCTGTTGCATTGTGCGGGAGCCCTCCGGCCATGTCTCCGCAGCAGGGCTGAGACCTCCTGGAGCCCTCCCTGCCCCACGTCTGGGCAGCAGCCGAGGTACGCGTGTACCACCCTGACCGCGTGTGTGCTCCCGCAGCCTCAGCGCGGCTATCCGCAGAGCGATCGGGCGTGTAATTCGTTCTGAAGGTGTGCGGCAAAAAGGACAGACCGTGAGGGTCAAGTGGCAACAAAAGAGCTCTCCGCACGTCTTTCCTGATAGAATGCTTTATGGGGCGAGGACTCCTTTCAATTAATCTGTGTTGGTAGACGCAGAGCCTCCGTGCAGAAATGCCTTTCTGTTCTCTGTAGTGCGAAACCTGCCCCGGGATCTTGGAGCAACACCGTGGTTATGGTGGCTGAAACGTTCAGACGTAGCAGTGGAAATGTAGATGATAAATGATAAATGTTTTTGTTCTCTTTTTTTATTTGCTTTCACTTCTTTCCCTGAAAAATGACAATCTGGAGTCTCCTCTGGAAAACATTTACAGCAGCAGCAGTACATTTTATTTGGGGAAAATGCTGGTTAAGGGTGCCAGGGGACCCGGCGATGCCTTTACCTGGTGCTCGTTCAAAGAGAGGAAGGAGCAGTTAGGTGTTGCTGCAGTCCACCAACACTGAGCCTACCTCATGGGTTTAAATCGGGCTGAAGGAGCTTTACCTTACAAATGGATCTGGGGGACTATGAATTCGTGTGGCTTGGTGTATCCCAGTAATCCCATGGAATGTACCCCAATAATCCCATGGACAGTACCCCAGTAATCCCATGGAAAGAAACCCATCCGCCAGCCTTCAGAAATGACACTGCCCTTTTTGTTTGGTCCCAGGGCTACCGGGTTGTACCTCGCGTTCTCGTGCTGCTTGGCTCTGCTCTAATCGCCAGGCTCAGGTGATTCCTTGGTGCCTGGGGGCATTGGGTTTGGAGGGGGGTGTTTGGCTCCACCACATTGCCTCAAATCCCCCGAGTCTGGAGCCACTCATTGCTTTTGGTAGCCACGAAAACTGCAAATCCAGTAGGGACCAGACCGGGAGGCGGTGCGTAGATCCGTGCCCTAGGACACTAGTGAGGAGAGGAGCCACTGTTATTAAGTGTCCCCGTAGCACAGACTACCTGGGAGTGAATTCACCCAGCTGATTCAATTGGAAATAACGCCTTCACAAACAGGATGCGTCTGTTCTCACCTGCCTTAATGGAATTATTTAGCACCCTACTATTATACTGTTTCAAGAAATAACATTTACTGGCTGATAAAAATGACAGAAAAAATGGAGTCAGGCAGAGGAAGTATGTATGGAACAACAACAGCAACCTGAGCAGCCGTGCCCCCCTCGTACATTTTATCTAAACAACTTTTTATAGCAGAAACACTAACTGCTTCAAAAATGTGCTGACTTGTGCTTTATTCGCAGTTAGCTAGGGATGGCACATTGTTTCGAGCTCTTCGTTCAAGAGCACGTAGGATGTGTTACGTGCCCCTGATGGGGAGGGAGAGGGGAGAGAAAGAATGACTACACCAAATAACGTGAGGAGGGGGAAACAGCCCTGGAGTCCCTGTTCTTCCAAAATCAGATTTCTGATTCTGATGCCCTAAAGCTTGGGGATGTTTCTGTTTTCAGATATCCGCTGTAAAAAACCAGAAACCTTCATCCCTTGCTCTTAAAATTGTGTGCAGCCTCCACTCATGTAACCCTCCAGGCTCTTCTCTAGGGAGGTTTCAGTTAGTTTTATAGTGACTTTTTGCTAAAATTGGGCAGGAAAGCAAGAATTGCCCTCGGTACCATGCCCGTGCCATGCAAGCCCCTCCAGAGGCACCTTCCCCAGGCACTCTGCCCCTTGGGCATCCTCCCAGCGGGCTGCTCCCGTTGCTTTATGGCAGTCCTTCCTTAGGGGCCGCGCACCCAGCTCTGCCCCACGCAGGCTGACGTTACAACCCCGCAGAGAATAAGAGAGGGGCTGCGCTGCGCAAATCCCAAATCTCATCAAAAATCAAGTTAGGTTTGATGACTGGTTTCGTAAAGATGTGTTGAGCAGCGTTATGTTGGTGCTGCTTGCACATGCTCGTGCTCCCCGCCTTACCCCGCTTTCCTCACGCTGACAGTAGCCCCCAAAACCTCCCCGCTCCTACAGGTTTTGTTTTCCAAGCAGCCCCCGATCAGCCGGAGCCACCCACAGGCAGCACCTCGGGGCCCGTGGAGGTTTTCTGGGTTTGCTGACTTCTTTTGTGAACTGTGTCCATGGAACCCCATCCTCAGCTCCCCCTCGGTTATAATGGCAAGGAACGCGTTCCATCATCCCTCAGTGCTAATAAATATCACTCTTCCTTTCGTGTAAAGAGTAGAAAATAAGTGTTAGTCATTTGTATGTTACTTCTGCACTTAGCAATTACACCAAATTCAGCTGACAATGCCCTCCTGATTTTTAAGTGTTCCATAGGATTCCACCTATTCTTTACCTTGCTAACCATGAATATTCTACCAGGATGTCTTTACTTTTCCTATGAATTTTCTACTTCGCCTAACTCGTAATTTACCTTTATTGTTACCGATTTCATATTTTCCCATTTCTTTATGCTTCTCAGGTCTTTCTCTTTCTCCTGTTTTTTAATTTTATTACTGGCTTCAGTTCAGCAATAAACCAAGATGGGCTCCCAGCCAAAGCTATCTTCTTCTCCGATTTGCCAAAGAAAATGTATTTCCAGACTCTAGTAAATTCTCTGCAACTCCTGCATTTCTTGCACAGTTCCCCTTGTAAATCTTCCCAGAGATCTGGGGGAAGCGACGTGTTGCTTGCAGAGCACCAGCTACGTTTGCTGCTTGTTGCAGGGTCCCCTCCCCACGTCAGGTTTTTCCCTTTCCCAGGTAGGATCTGAGCCCAGGCAGCCTGTACCCACGCCCGCAGGTGCTGCGCGTTCGGCGTTTCTCTGGGGTTAGGTTGGCTCCGTGCTTCTCCCGGCTTGTCACAGAGGAGGGAGGTGGCAAAACTGCTGTCACATCTCTGCTTACGGTAACAAGGATGCTGTGCAGAGCCCTGGCTGGCAACCTCGGCGCTCACACCTCAGCATATGTCTCCCTGCCAGTTAGCATAAGCTGTTTTTTGCTAATGGGAATGAGCAGCGCTGCTGTCTGCAGTGCTGACAGCCGCTGCCCCGCTCCCAGCGGCATGCAGCGCCCGGAGGGACCCGGCCCGCTGCCTGAGCACCTGATGCAGCAGCCCTGCGCCGGCACCAGGGCGTCCCTGGTGCCTGGGTCCTCTCCAGACCGGTCCTGGGTTAGCAGAGGGCTGTTAAACACCCTCTGAGGTCCTCCAAAAGCATCTGTTGGGGGCCGGTTTCTCCTCTAGTGAACCTCCTCCGGGATGCCTGCAGCATTTCCTTCTGTTTGGTGGGAGCTGCGGAGAGCTCTCCAGCAACCAGCAATATACAAAGTGCTGGGATTTAAAAGGAGCAGTCCTGAGGGTCCTGATGTATCTGTCTAAGAGAAGGCTCCATTTTCCCTGCTCTCTGCAAGCCCACTCCAGCAGTGCTATTCTGAAGCAGTTCCTAGAATCTCAGGCACAGGCTGAGATTGCAGTGTTTTTAAGACATAATGAAAAAGGTAATTTTCCCAGCCTCCCTGCAATCTCCATCATTGGGGAGGTATTTTGTGCAATTTTCAGTACTAGCTGTAATCTTACTCCCAGAGATGATAGCATGCTGCCAGGGGTTCTTTGAACCCTGCGATGCGCTGGGCCCCCCGGATGGAGGACAAGAGACGCGCGGGCGGCCGTACCGGGGCCACCTCTGCTGGAGCTGCCCGCGTGTAAAGCTCCTGCACCGAGGGCACACTGTGTCAGCTGGGCAGAGGCTGCCCTAACACCGAGGTCTGGGGCTGTGTTCACGAGGTGAGATGCTTAAAAACCAGAGATCAACGGTGAAACAGTTCACGGGATGTGCTAACACACAGGGCAGGTGTCCTGCGAAGGGGCACTGCCGTGTCCCTGGTGTCACGCTTCTGCCCTGCTGTCCCTGCAGGGGGACAGCACACAGAACTGAAACGAGGACAGTCATCACCGTGATTTTGGCAGGAGCGGTTGCTGCTCGGTGAAGGGGACACCAGGTTCCTACGACGTTTGATGCCTTTGGAAACTTGATGGGGCTTGGACAAGCTTCTAGATGGATGGGGAGTGTGTAGCCCTCGCTTGGTCTGTGGTGGATCTGCTGAAGGTGAGGAGGAGGGGGAGCAAAGCAGGCTGTGTGGGGAGGAGCAGTGCTGCAGCAGGCGGTGCAGCTCGGGAAGCAGCACGGCCAGGTGGGTGCTGCTGCTCCTCCTGCTTCGAGCCTCGTCGGAGGCAGCGGCCGGAGCCGTGTGGTGCATTGGGGCACCACTGGCTGCAGCTCGTGGCCCCAGCTGTGTGCACAGGACCCGACTCCACCGAGAGGCTCTCAGCACATCAAGAGACCTGGTTCCATGGAAAACGATGCCTGAGACATGAGACGAGAACACAGGAGTGCGTCTGGATGCGAAGCTATATGGAGTATAATAACAGGACAGTGTTCCCAACAACAGCTCTTTAGTTAGAGAGCTCCCAGCAGTAAAAGCGGTTGAAATGAGCTCCATCTACTGACACAGCAGCACGGGCAGGCAGTCAAGGGCAGTGCTGACTTCAAAGAGGCCGTGTTTTGCCTTCCCAGCTGATTGTACCGGACGAGTGGGTCACCGAGGGGTGCCATTAAGCAGCGCGGGCAGTGCCTGGGATGCGCTCGCTGCTGATGGAAGGAAAGTGCAAAGTTGTGTTAGCAGCAAAAAGAGCCGGGCAGCAGCCTCCACAGCACTCAGGAAATAAAAACACGCCTCTTGAGCTACGTGCCAGAAGCCATTAGCCAGAAAGCAAATCATCTGCAGAAGGGATCGTCCAAGCCGGGGTGGTCGGCAGCAGCTCGTCCGCGGTTGTTTGCTTCATTGGGATGTCTCCGTCCCGGCCTCCCTGCCTCGGGGCTTGGTTGTAGGGCTTGGGATGGATTTTTGCAGGCATAAACAAGCTGTAATGCTCAATCCGATGATGTTAGGGATTTCAAGGAAAACAGAAATGAAAATGTCAAACCTGTTAAGCTTTGGAGAGCTTTCACCAGAATGTGGGCAGCAGGGACTCCGGGAGGTTGTTTAAAAATAGGAGCCAGAGGGAAATTGCTCTCACAACGATGACGTTTGGTGTTGATGCCCTGCTGGAGCACTTTTCACTCTGCTTTTTATAGATCACAAAAGGAAAAAAAAAGGCACAAAAAGAATCATGTGATGCCTAAATTATGAGCCCACTCAAGAAGCAGGGGCTCAAAACTCAGCTCAGTCGTCTTAAGTTCAGCCTTGATTGCGCCTGTGTCATCGCTCTGAGTGCCTGAACAAAGCAGCAGAAGAGGGTAGGAGAAACACCGCTCAGTTGTCCAAGGCCTAGGGCCTCTTATCATCACTTCTACCTGTGCAAGAGCAGCGTAGGACACTTACACCTCTGAAAAGCAGTATTTCACAGCTTCTTTGCATCTCTCAAGTGCAGATCTCCACTTCAGCACGGAGCAGAGCCCTGGGGTGCTGCCCATGGTGCCCGGGGGGCTCCCCGCACGAGCTGGAAGGCTGCTGGCAGCCCAGCTGCCTGACGACATGGGTACTGAATGCCAGGAGAACTGTAGGAACTTCAAGTATTAAAGCTTTTCTGTTGTTTCTGCTCTACGGGGGCACTGGGCTCTTGTAAATCAGGAAGGGGTTACTGCTCGGGGCTTTAGCCTTCTTGTTCCACTTAAAGGCCATTTCTTGCTGCATGTAACTCAAGCTGGTGCTCAACTAAAAAGTGCATGTGATAGTGTAAGGCTTGAGTTTATTGACACGTAGCCCTTTGTTTTGTACTGGCATTTGAGGCGGCATTACCGGGTAGCTTTTAGTTAGGTCGAGACCAGTGCAGTGGTGGGCACCGCTGCAGCTCCTCGGTGGCTTCACGCCAGAGGCAGAGGATGGAGGACGGGAACCGAAGCATCGGGTACAGGGCTCCTGTCCCAGCCTCCTCCCAGCCCAGGAGCGTCCTCCCCCACCACCAAAACGCAGCTCTTCGCGGGTGCCGACGGGGAGTTTGGCAGGGCTCTGCCTGGCAGCTCTGCCAAGAGCTATTTGGCACCCACGCTCCTGATAGACTGGGGAGCAGACACCAGCGAGACAATATGGCCCGGCGCAGACGGCAAGCAAACAAATGCTGCTGCCCACCCGCCTCTTGCTTAGGTGGTGGGATCCCCCCGGCTTCCTTCTTGCCTAAATGCCACAGCCATCAAGTGATGCAGGAAAGAAATTCAGCCTGTCCGTATCTCCTGCCACGGACTGGGGACTGCTCTCGTCATTGCCCTGGTGACCTCCACCCTGCCCGGTCTGTGCCGGGCAAGGACAGAGCAGGGGACCGAAGTGACAGCATCACAGAGTGGTAGAGATTGGAAGGGACCTTGAAAGATCACCTAGTCCAATCCCCCTGCTGGAGCAGGACACCTCCGCAGTCTCCAGGATCTGCCCTGTTCCCTGTGCTGAGCCCACAGCCAAAATACTCTGCTTAGGGAAGTCTCAGACAAGGATTCCTGCACCCATTTCCCAGGTCTTAACTTTGCAGCCACACTATATCTCGTCCTCTCCGCAGCCATACTCCCGTCACCCTCTCCTCCACCTGCGGCACGAGGCTCCTTCCTCTCCCTCCATCCTCTTTTGCTGCTCTCTGGCCATGTGTCTGCGGAGCCCCTCTTGGCAGGACCCTTCCTGGCAATCCCAGCACAGCACCTGCAGGAGCAATCACATGAATTTGGGACCGGCTCTGCTCAGGGGTCGCACCAGGCACAGCGCTGCCGCAGGCGGCCTCTGCTTTTCCATCACCGCCGCTGCCAGGGGCAGCCCTCCCTCGGCTCTGCGCTCCTGGCACGGGCAGGAGCGGAGCGCAGTGTAATCAAGGCAGAGAACAGACGGGGAGACTGAAAATATACTGAGAGATACAAAGGGCAAGGCAGAAATAAAGGAGTCTGATCCAGGCATTCAGGTATAAGATGACAAAAACATAAACAGCATGCTAGTGCCTGTAAATGAATTGCAATTCAGGAGCCAGGCGAGCAGGGCTGACAGGGAGAATGACAGCTCCTCTTATCATCTTTTCAATTACCTGCTGCAAAGTGGACCACACAAAGACAGCAGAAAAGTCACAGGCCCTTACAGAAAGCGGCTGAAAGACCAGCAGCTGGCCGTTGCTTCCCTCGCAGAGGTGAGGAATAAAGCCCAGCTTAGCGGGCTGCTGAGCTCTCCGTCCCCCGGCGCTGCTGATTGTTCTGCTGGGGCTCGGAGGGAGCCGGCGCTGCCCCCGCTTTGTGCCGCTCCCCCCGGGGGATGCGGGTGCTGCTGTGCACCCAGCGCCCAGCGGCTCCGTCCTGCGAGCAGAGAAAAGGCTTCCCTGTGGGGCTGCGGCGGCTGCTTGCTGTACGATCCGGACTCATGGACGTGCCTGCAAAGATCGCTTCCCTGCCGGCTGCATGAGGGCAGGGAGCAGGCGGTGGCTGTCCCGCTCACCGGGCTGCATCCAGAGGTAGCGTGAGGGGCTGTGAGATGGTCAAAAGGCGTCTCTGCTACAAAGAAATCCTCGAGCAGCGGAGCTCCTCGGCCACTCCGGCCACACGGAGAGCAGCAAAGGTGTCACCCTGCGGAGGGCAGAGCCGCAGGAGCGGCAGAGGTGGCTTCACGGGGCGGAAAAAGGCACCGAGGGAAGCAAGCGCTGCGGTCACATAACAAGTCGTAACGCTCACCTTATAAAAGCCACAAACTCGGTGATTTAAAGCGGGGAAAACTACTATTTGTTTCCAAATTTACAGGCAATAATCCTTGATTTAGATCCCTGTCTGCCTCCTGTATAGACTGCGGTATAATTTAGAGGACAATAAAGTCTGGGACCATAATACCATCGCCACGATAAATCAGGCTAGCTACCACCACTCAGAACAGAAATTATTAATCTGTGTTCGAAATGATATGCCTGCATATTGCTTATTTTAGCTGTTTATGCAGCAAGCTGAGATAGCACTTTCCCCCGTTATTATTTTTTACTTTTGCAATGAAATACTGTCTCCTCCTACCAAAGGGGCATTTATTACCCGATATATATGGGGGCGGCCTAGTGTTGCGCACACAAAGCATCTAATATCAGGATACAACTTTACGACGTAGCACCGCACCGATCATTTCTAGGGTGTTCTCAGTACTGAGTGCCCTCGCTCACTGCTGCCTGGTGCCAGCCGTGCTGTGACAAGCTCGCTGTCACAGCATCCCCGCACGGCTGCCCCATGGGGAGACTCCAAGGGCTCTGCGGGAGTCTCCTGGTGCAGATGGAGACGTGGTTTCTGCCAGTTTCTGCTCCCTCGGCTGTTCCTTCCCTCCCCAGCCCGCTGCCCAGGCTCTGCTTGTTCCAGCCGTGACACTTGAGGCTGTTTCTCCTCCCCAAAAGCTCATCTCCTAATCAAGAGCACTCGTGGCACTCAGTATGCTCAGGAAAAGCAGCAGTGTTGAAGGGAGAATGCAACAGACATTTCCAAATGGTGTTAGCACTCTTGCTTTGCTTCTCAAATGAAATCCAAGTCTCAGGGTGGTTCCATGACTATGTAACTGCAGATTTGCTCCCTCCATGCTCTCGCTATTCCTGCATCACTCCGTTCACCACTGCTCACTCAGCCCTGATCAAACCCAGACCTGGACATCGCCGCAGCCCCTGGCACAAGGCAGCAGTCCCTGTCTGGCAGCAGTGCCGGCAGGCGCTGCACTTCAAGGAGCACCTTTGAAATACCCGCGCTTTGTGTGCATTTCCCCCGTTATTTTGTCTTCTTTCCTGCACACCAGTACTCTGAAGCCGCTTTGGGAGAAACCTGATGAAGACAAGCTCGAGCTGATGCTACGGCTGTGTTTTGTTTCCCCAAGTGGATGATACCAAAGCCCCGTACCGAGCGCACCGTGACGAGGGAAGGGGCAGCCTGGCTTCGTGGGGCCGCTCGGGCTGGTGCCGGGCTCCTGGCGCAGGGAAGGGCACTCGGGAAAATGTGCATGGTCTGAGTCACCGGCATCCTGGTGCTGAGCTACGGGGCCGCTCCCTTCTTGTCCTGGTGCCATATCTAACATTTGTCGAGTCCTCAATGGCAGACCGTCAGTATTTTTGGCAAACGGTATTTGCAACACTAAAATTTAACATTTAAAAGTTGAGTTTTCTGGGAATTTTTAAGAAGGCAAGGGAAGAGACGAAAGTGATAGATATTGAGCACGAAAGACGTGAAAGGCACGCTAAATAAAGAACCGATCAGACTTTGGCTCTCTCTCTGTGGGCTCCCCCTCTCCGTGCCAGAAGAGGAGGGAGAAGCCGGCATTCATCCCACGAACACACAGCGAGCGCCGCGGAGCTGCCGCCAAGCAGCCCCGTTACCATCTCCTGATGACGACTTGACAGTTGAGGATTTGAGCAACAGAGTGATTCACCCTGAGCAACAAAGGCAAGAATGAGACTTTTCAATTGGCGTCCCTTGGGACAGAAAGTAATTAAGTGCAGTAATCTGCGGTCCCTGTCTGAAGCCAGGCACAGCTCACGCCCTGCCAGTCCTGAAAAGGTGCCGAGGTGCCTGTGCCTGCAGACGTCTCCTTCCTTTTCTGTAAGATCCCAATTACCAGCGGGATTTCCTCATCACTCAATTACTCAGGACTTTTTTTTGCCTTCTCAAGGGATTGCCATCATTTTCGTATGCTGGAGTGGTCTGTTTTCATCGGGAGTAAGACATAAAAGTGTTTAAATGAATTTTAAAAGTGTCCTCAGGACGACACAAAAACTTGTGGTTTTAATAAAGTACCATTTATTTGTTTAGCAAATCACTTTTTTTTTTTTTTTCAATTTGCAGTTTGTCAAATTGTCTGCAAACCATTTCGCTCCAAAGCAAAGGGCTGAAAGTTGCGTTTGTACTCCATGAAATATTCAGCACTGAAATTTCCCCAGGAATGTCCCCATCTGCCGCTAGACTTTCCTTTGCTGCTAATTATCAAATACATCTGAGCAGGAATGAATAATAGATCTCTTCTAAAGAAGCAGAAGTAAAAATTGATGAGTGTTTGCTGTTTTGGCGGGGTTTCCCTTTGAAGCTGCCCTACCGCCTCCTGCCCTACGGGCGTCGCGCTCGCCCTCAGCGCTCGCAGACGTGCGACGTGAGCAGCGCCGCCTGCTCCCCCAGCTGCCCTGTGCACGTTTTTCTGCTTCCTTCCTTGGCTCTGGCAGCTCTGTGCTTTTGTGCCGGGACACGTGCTGCGTGGCACTGCCAGCCCCTTCCAAGCCGAGCTTTGGGGCTGGTCCTGGTGGGTTTGGGGTTTCTCCCAGTGCCGCCGCACCCAGCGCGCCCGCTGCAGAGCTGCCCCGTCAGACCCAGGCAGGACACGCTCAGTTACCCCGGCTGTTCCTCCTCCCTGTAAGCTAGCCTCACACCTCCACGGGAAGGGACATTCAGGATTAACGGCAACGTTTAGTTCACAAAACACCTCGCAATACAGTGCCCTTCCTTGCTTAGTGCTACGCCCTTAAAATACAGCGCCTAAAATGAAGCAGACGTACGTATATCGTGCGGCCTAATGCAGCAGCTAAAAATGGCACAGAGGTGGTAACGCAGAAAAACAGCATCTAGGTGCTGGCACAGTTCCCACTGTTGCTGTCTGAACAGCCCTAAACTCTTCGGAAACCTTGATTTAGCAGAGGGAGGCTGCTCTGTGATACCGCACGGGTCCCGAAGGGCTTTGGTGGAGCCCGACGCAACGCCGAGTGCCGTGGGCTGGAGCAGGGGAGAAGGACAGAGCGCAGTCCGTCCTCTGTGGCGGCCTGGGGGGGGTTTGTTCCCCTTCTCCCTTCACCATGGTGAAATCAGTAAGTGGGGAGAAAGGGGAATGGGAAAGAATGGCGATGTTATACCACCGTTACAGAAACGGGCTTGGGGAAGAGGGAGCAAGAAACGCGGTATTCCCGTGCCATTCAATCAGCGATACGCTTCTAGAAGCAGTTTTCAGACATAAATCTGAAACCTGTCGGCTCCGTCCATGGGACCAGCCATCCCCTCTCAGGCACTGATTCCATGGGCACTGGGGTAGCACCGCCGTTTGTAGGCTTCGTAGGCTCCTGGAGACACAGCAGCACAAATAGGGACCGGTAATCCAATGTCTTACGGGAGCCCTTCCCATCGGTTCCCGCTGGAAACCCGGTGTGTTAGAACAGGACTGACACGTATGGCGTTGACCCCATAATTACACTCCATATCGTTCAATTTTATCTCTTCTAACTGAAAGCAAATGTGTCCCTAATAGTGCAAATTGCTGTGGAATTGTGTGTTAATGAAACACGTTGCGGCTGTAAAGCAGGAAGGAATTTGTTACTATAAATTGCATTTCAATTTCCTTATTACCAATTAGACGGAGGGAGCCAGCCGGGTCATATTTGTGTACAGCCGCCAGAAGCCAGCTTTCACAGTTAAAATAACAAGAGCAAGAGCTGTTTAATTGTTTACTCTGCCTTTCACAAGGGAGCGGGTCTGTGCTCAGAGCTGCAAAAGCTCTGCCTGGGGGATGGAGACCCTCAAGGGGGGCTGTCTGTCTGTCTGTCTGTCCGTCCGTGGGACCCCCTTGCCAGTAGATGCATCTGCCTGTAGTCCTAAACGTCTCTATTTTTAATAGGGCATCTCTTTTGGCAATTAAATATCCTTACCTTTAGGAAGTTTTCCTTAATCTCTATGCATATCCCATGTATTTCGTGTTTTACAGTGGTTTTAAAAATCTACAGAAAGATGTCTCGTTCCTTAGCAGCACTAAAGGTAAATACAAATCGGGTTGCACTTTCCCTCTGTGTGCCACAGGAACGTTCTGAAAAGTGAAAGCGAGAGCCACAAATGCTGTTGAAGATTAAAGATCTCTGCAAATGAGGTTTGATTCATCCTTCCATCATTCCTGGAAGAAATGCATTGAACTCCAGAGTTTGCTGTTCATGAGGCTTTCAGATGAAAGCTTGAAACACTTAAAATTTGTACATTTCTGGTAGGAACTGCAGGTCAAATAGTTGTGTGGAAAGAAAGGGTCTTTGGTTTGTCACCTGAGCAAAAAGCTCCTTTGATTATTTTCTTTAAACACGTTCCTGATGGGGAGATGAGCAGTAACCACATTGTAAAATGATTTGGGATCCCATATCGGGCACAGTCTCCGTGTATGTCTGCTCTTCTGCTTGGTCGCAGTGGAGATAAAAGCTTCGTCTTCTCGTCGCAGATGTATTTCATTCCTCCTCATGTCTCTTTTTCCCAGTTTATTCCAAATGCCAATGGAATTAACATACATAATGGCAAGCAAAAGCCTGACTTAGAACGTTTTCACAAGCACTTTCTGCCCAGAAGACTCAGCTCCGTCCCGTTCAATTCAGTTTCGGGTTTCTGTAGGGTAATTTCAAGTTGTCATTGTGACAGTCTGCTGTGGGCTGAAGGAAAGGAAGAATGAGGCAGAAGCCAAGGAGCACAAACCATTCGGCAGTGTTAGGCGGGTCTCGAGGGGACCCAGGTGACATCTGGTGATGTCCAAGAACGCAGGAGACCCACAGAAAACCTGGGAGCCAAGTTATCCCAGGAGGAGATGACATGAGGTTAGAGGGGAGCGCATTTCCCCGGGCACTGCAGCTTCTGGGGCTTGGGCGCTCTCTGCGGGCTGCAGGAGGACTCGGAGGTCCTCCCTGGGGTGGTTCTCGATGAACGTGCACAGGGAGAAACCAGGCCCGTGCCCCGAGGGATGTGAGATGAAAGAGATTTGGACAAGAAGGGGCAGGGACTTCCCTGAGCGTCAGGGACTTCCAGACTTGATGACTTGGGAAAGCGAAGCAGGATCCAGATCTGATCTGAGCAGAAAGCAAAGCAGGATCCAGACCTGGTCTCATGGGAAAGCAGAGCAGGATCCCGACGTGATCTTGCAGGAAAGGAAAGGGTGCCGAGGCAGGACTGCCCGTGCCGCACGGCAGCAGAAGGAGGTGCAGGGACAGGAGGCAGCCCTGGGCTGCGGTTTGGGAGGAATCTCTCCACGTTCCAGTAGCCAGGTACGGGAACACTGCGAAGCCCCATCTTTTATGGGTCACCTGGTGGAGGCACCGTAGGGCAGTGTTCCCTATTACAGCACAAACTAATGCATTATGTCTTTGTTATGCTAATGTCCCGGCACTGCACAATTTAAATAGCACTTCCAGAAAAATTAAGTGTGTTCATTGACACAGTGAAATGTTTTCACCCTCCACGTAACCTTCACAGTTTCTGTACAAAATCTATCAGTCAGTAAACTATTCATCTGCGAATGCTTACCAATTATTATGCTAATGTATTACAATACATTACAGTGAATTCTTTTTAAATGCCAGGAAATGCAGCTGTCTGGCAACCCACCTCGCCGGTATTATGGAGCTATCAATAAACAGCCCAGCGTTTGCAACTGGATTTTGTCTGCTTTGTCAGAACAATGCAAAAGATTTCTCGTAGTGGAACATGGTGAAGGAATTCAGGACCTAAAGTGGCGTAATGTATTCTGCAGGCAGGGGACTCGAGTGGCACCCAAATACAAAGCAGGGAGCTGCTGCATGGCGCTGTGCGGGGGGAACATGTGCATGAATATTAGGGCACGGGGCACAGAGAGCTGTGTGTCCGCAGGAAACAATGCATATGGATGCGCGCTGCGAGGTGTCAATGCTCAGTAAGTCATATCTCTATTTGGGAACTGAATGATACCAACGAGTAGCATATATAGGCTGCTAACAGAGATACGAGGTTGCATACGGAGCACGGCGTATTAATAGTTCACACTGAGCTGATGCCTGCCACTGACCGCAGGAACCGCTTCCAGACACCAAAGGGAACTCTTCCTTTTGTTGCCTGATAGAGGAATTATGCGATATTAATATAAACTCGGCTGTGCTCTAAGTCACTGAGGGCTCATAAGATAAAAATCCTGATTTATTATCTAGAATTAATATTTCTTGTTGAAAAGATGAAATTGCTTAGTCTGGGTATTTTTAACGTCACTGTTTGTAACACGCTATCTGCCCGTGCTGAGAGCTGTGCGCCAGGTAGCTACCAGTGTCTGGGTTTGTTTCCCAGCGGCGTTTTGCATCCCCTTGTCTGAGAAGATGCGCGGGCAGACGTAACACAGCTCGTGGTGCTCTCAGCACTCCATCATGCAGGCATCCACAAATGCCCACTCCCGGTATTTTTAAATATTTGCAGTTGCACAGTACTTTCAGACTTCATTTCTTCCCCAGTAGAAGGACACGGGATGCAGGAAGGGGACCGTGCGTGCGTTAGCGGTGACGAGCGCTCCTCTCCCAGGAGGGCTCCTGATGCCTGCAGGACGGGTCTCCTGGGGGCAGTGGAAATCTCCGTATTCTCAGCGGATTTTCCAGAGCCTGGAGACCCTTGTGGACGAGCAGTAGTGATTGGGATGTGGCCTCGGCGGCACCTAGATGCGTTTCACAGTTGGCAAGGGGCAGGGAGAGAAAAGAGCTCTCCCGTATAACCCAGCTCTGCCATTACAGAGCTCTCGGCGTGCTGCATCCCATCGTTATCACCACTAATTAAGTATTTCTGCGGTAGCCCTTTGCTCTATCAGCCCCCCAGCTTGTATGCTACCCAGCCTTCTCAAATTAAGGTGAGCTCTTCTGCTGTGGCAGATGCTTGGGAGTTTTTGAATTGAAAATGCAAAGAAAAATAAATGCAGCCAGAGGCATCCATCAAAACTCCTCTGGTTCCGATATTTGTCTTTTCTCGGAAGCTAATATGCATGAATTTGGTTATTAGAGTCATAATGCTTTAATTATTTCATTTAATACTCTAATTATCCCTTGTGATTAGTCCTGACCATAACAGAAATGTCTCCGAGTCTGGGAGGCATGTTCCTATAGATGTTGCATTATGAATGTTAATTTGAGTTAACGAGGAAGATGGCTAGAGGAAAAGAAACCAAAGAGCACGAGGACTCGGAGCTGCACAGCAGGCGCTGGGCCTTCCCCTGCTGACTGGGCCAGGGACCGAGGGTCCTGCTGCTGCTGGGCCATGAAAGCGTGGCCTTCCCCCAGCCCTGTGTCCAAGCACAGTGTTAGCAAGCACGTCGTGTTGCAGACAGCCACGGGGGCTGAAGATGTTCATTTTCCTGGTCTGGTCTCCCAGGTTTAGCTGGACGTAGTGGGAGATTTGTGCTTTGACCAGGGGGTATGCGGATGTATATTTGAGAGCTGCCGGATCCCATTGCATTACCCCGTGTTCCCTTATTTTCAGCTACAAAGTCACATTCAGAGAAGGTAGAAGTGTCTCAAATTTTCCAGCATGCCTGTCGGCAGACCCAGGGGAGCCGTAGAACACCGGTGGGGATAGAAGAGCAAAAAATTTGTCTTAATGTCTGGTCGTCGGGTCCAAGGAAGCCCAGGTCACCGAGGAGCCTGGTGAGTGAGCTTTGTGACTGCCAGCTGTGCGTTGGCTGGTCTGTGCACAAATAGCTCTTCACACACCTTTACGCTGCACTTGTACCGAGCTGAAAATTGCTGTCGGAGGCAACAGCAAAGCCTGCAGCAAAGCCGGGAATTTTTGTTACTTCTCTGTGCATCGTACTGCTGCGCTCGGAGCCACGCGTGCTCCCCTTCTCCCTCTCAGACAAGCGTGTATTGACATGCACGCACACACGTGTCCTCACAGACCCTGCATGCCAGCCTCCAGGGACTGCCCATCTGTGCCTTTATGCACCGAGAAAAGAAACGTATGGACAAAAGGAGCCTATGCCGCTGGCAGAGCCCCGCGGGGCCAGACTTCTATGATCTTCAGAGAAGGGCTTTTCCCGTAAGACAGATCTTTAAGCAGCGCTGTGTTAAAAAGAGCCAAGGGTATCTTCACTTGACGGGCTGAGCCGGCTGCAAACAAACGTCGATTCAGTAGGCAGGGGAGATTTCCGCCCCTCTGGACTGCACAGACGTGAGCCGGGCAGGGGGAGACAGCTCTGCACGTCTTGATCCATCTCCGTACGGCCGGAGCAAACACCTCGTAGATTTTCCTCTTTATATACCCAAACTGGGAGGTAGCAGAAGACAGCCCTTCAAACTGAGGAACGAGCGCCGGCTCCTAGCTGCTCTGCCCATCGATCAAAGTAATGCCGGTGCCTTGCCGACACGCAGAGTGAAGCTCTCTCACCTGACCAAGGGTGGAGACTTCGGTCTCTCATGCACTGAAGGACGCCAAGCGAGAGAAGCACACACACAGTGAGTACATTTTGCTACCGGGAGATTCAGTGGAGAACTGCTTGCCGAGTGCGTTGTTTGCAGGGCAGGTTTCCAGTGACACACAAATTACCAGAGTTTACCAGTGTGAGAGACCTGTGCACACAAAGCTCCTTTAAACAAACCTCTGCTCTCACACCTGGCAGTGCCAGACTTGCAGGGCTTCACAAATGCTGTTCTTTAGAGCTTCCTTCACGTGTTCTCAAATATTTGCATCTGAAGTTAGGTACATAACGGGTGGAGCTGGCTGTCTAGTTTTTGGTACTGAAATGGGAAAGATGGAGCCAGACCTGACATCGACTCCTTTACAGCCTGGAGAGGAAAGCAAGGCACTGCAGGTTTCCTCGTGTCACCAACACAGCCAAGGGCAAGCAGGGAGCCTTCCTTCCTTCCCCTGCCCACCTCTTGCAGCCGCCAAGTGCTCAGATGGTTTTTGGAGCTGCCCACTGTCTCCACCATGAGGTAACTGTTATCCACGTGTGCATGAACCCTGTGCTGAAGGCAGCAGGGCGGAAAAGGGCACTTTCTTTCCCCTTCCCATTTACATTTCAGAAGTCCCAAAGGAGGTCAGGCAAGGGCTGCAGCCGCACAACTTCAGCATCCAGAAAGATAACCTGAATTCCTCTGTAAAGTTCACATCCACTAAAATGCTTCTGTGCCGTCTTGGACGTCCTTGGGCTTGCGGAGCTGCAGCAGGAGCCTGGCACGGGAGCTCGGGGGGAGGCACGGCGAGGTTAAGGACACGACGCGCAGCACCGCCGAGGGAAGCGCTGCTTTTCACATGTAGCCACATTAAGCCTCCCAGAAGGAGCAAACCTCATCCTCAGTCAGCAGAAACATCCTCCCAACTGCACATTAAGAGCCACTCGTTCAACTTTATATATGTGTGTACATATATATGTCCTGCTGGGCAGGGCAAAGTGGCCAAAACCTTGCCAAGAGCAGCACGAAGGGTGCACGGGCAGGGGAGAGCTCCCCTGGGGGCTGCTGCCCCATCTCGGGGCAGGATGACTTCTTGGGAAGTGGTGGCAAGAGACAGAAGAGCCCTGGGAGCACGGCAGCGCCCAGCGCCCCGTGCAGAAGCCAGCCCCCATGGGATGCTCACGCCCTAATTTGATTAATTAGCACAGCCGGCTTCCCTCCAGCCTAAGCCCCGCTGACGGAGCAGTGCGTTTCAGGAAAGCCAAATTCCCCTTTTGCTTTGTTTCTGGCGGCCAATTCCTCTCTGCCAGCACGGCAGCCTGCCCTTAATTTGGCAGTTAGGGGCTTGGTGAAGGAAATAATGCAGCAATGTCCCCGTGGGAGTCTGAAAACCAGTATTCCAGGAGCCGGGAGAGAATCGATGTGAAAATGGGGTGTTCACAAGCCCCTGTCACCGGCCACGCTTGAAGGGCTGACTATTAACACCTGGTCAATAACAACATCCTTCCCGAAGGTTTTTTTAAAAAGCACCAAGGATGATAGTGAAGAGCATGAAAATAATCTGATTAATACGGTGTCTCCTTGAAACATTTCGGAAACGCGTGAAGCGTTCCTTTCACTGCGGTGTACTTTTCTGTCACAAAGTGAAAATCAAAGTGCAGAACAACAGAGAATGCAGAGATCCTTCCTACATGGAATAATGAGGCCATAAAACCCAACTATAAAGTTAAATAATTTACCATAAATATCTAAAGCTCTCAAATTATTCTCTACATTAACTGCCTATGTTTAAAATGATCTTTGCATTCACCATGTCACAGATGGCAACATCAGACAAGAGAGTCCTTGACAAAATCTCGCTGTAATTATTCTTTCCACAGCTGCAGTTATTTTAATGCCTTTTCAGTTAAGCTGAAAGAGACGCACACATTTTATAAATAAGGGCCTTTAACCAGTTTGACAATGAAGCATTTGAAACGTACAGTGCAAAAAAGCAGAAAAAAAAAAAAAAAAAAACACCCAAAAACTTTCCCTGCATCTCGAAACCTGGGAGAGCGACTGTGCGGGCTCCGAGCTGGAAGCCAACTGCTCTTTCTAAGCCAGTTAAAGCTAAGGCTCTGCTGATGGGAGTGCCATGAGATAGCTGTTACTAGCAACTTTCTGAGTTGCTCTGACACAGCCTAATAATTAGCGTCATTTTGGCTAGCAGCTCGCTCTGCCTGCACGGAGGAGCTGCCCTTCAAGAGCAGGCGAGGCCCGCTGGGGCTTTCAGAGAAAAATACTGCCGGGATGAGGTCGGGCTTACAGACCAAGTCAGAGCTGTTCAGCTGCAGCCACAGCTTGTTTGTTTGCTGATTTTTATTTATTTATTTATTTTCCCTAATTGCTCTAAATCATCACGCAAGTCCTGCTCCTCAAAGCCAGAGCCTCAGCCTCATGACCGAAGCCTCCCTCCCAGGCGCTGCGAGTGCCCCTCCTCACGCATCCTTCCCTTTCTCTTGGGGCTGGCAGCAAGTGTTCCCGTTCACAGTACATGTTCAGGCACCTCAATTCTCCCTACATATTCAGGCACCTCGATACGAGGAGGCTCATTTTCGAGTGTTCCCAAATACTGTGATTCTCATCTGCTCAGAGCGAGTTTGGGCTACCCCCAAAATCACAGCAGTGGACTCCAGGACAACCAGGAGAATCACAGAATAAGGTTGGAAGAGTCCTCCAAGATCATCGGGTCCAGCCACCCCCCTGCCACCACCATCACCCACTTAACCCTATCCCTAAATTTAAGGTGAGGCACCAAAGGTGAGGTTCCTGCAGGATTTTACCCCGCTGTCCCGGAGGACGCTGGCACAGCTCCCCATGACCTCCACTTGAAAGCCTTCAGAACACCTCTCCCCTGAACCTCTGTTTCAGGAACCTGGAGAAGTGGCCGTCTTTTTTAAAGCTCTGGAACACTCCACAGCTCTCATGAAAAACAAAAGAAGCTGAATCCGCTTGAAGTGAAGTTCGCTCCTCGCAGCAAGTCGCAGCTGCTTTGCCCTCCCCCCCTGAAGCTGCCTGGTCGTCAAAAAGCAGAAGCAATTCTGCCACGTCGGGGACACAACTGAAGCGGTGGCGGAGGGACCGGGAGGATGTTTTCCCATCCAAAGCAAATAAAGAAAAAGAAAAGAATGGAAGACGGGGGAGGTTTTTCAAAGTGGGATCCTAGCAAGCTTTGCCATACAAAGGAGACATCGTGGCCGGTGCTCACGGACCAGGGAGGCCTGATTAATGAAGGTTATTGTCAGGGAGGCCTGGCTTTTATGCTCCACGCTGAAAGGCACCAACCCTCGAAGTATTCAGCATTATACAATAACAGATTGTGTGCAGTTAGCCTTAGAAAACAAATGTGCTCTCTCTTATATAAGATTACAGAGCATCCATCACTGGCTGGCATTAAATACCACAGAACACCAGTGGATGTAATTAGCAATACACGAAATCCAAACATTATTTGAAAGGGGTTGGAACAACACCCAAAAGGAGTGGATGTTTGCATTTCCCTTTCGCTTTGAAGCTGCTTCTCCCTCCGGACCCAAGTGTCCCAGAGAAGAGAAGGGAAGGGAAGAGAAGGGAAGAGAAGGGAAGAGAAGAGAAGGGAAGGGAAGGGAAGAGAAGAGAAGGGAAGGGCAGGGCATTTCTGGCTTTCCCTCTGGCATCCCCAGAGCCTCGCTGCCAGAGCCTGAGGGGGAGCAGAGGTTCTCCTGCCAAAATCTCTGCTGATCTCTTATTAGATTTAGACCAGGAATGAAATAGAGCTGTGGCCTGTTATGGGGGAAAGCATAGTGTTTATGAGGGTTTGTACGCGCTGTGTCAGTGGGCTGCTCACAAACCGGGGCTGGCCTCGAAATCCCCTGCAAAATCCAACAAGCTGCCCCGTGGCAGACCCGTCTCCTATTGCGTCTGCCTCCAGGAGGAAACGGGGACGTGGGTTCTCTCTAGAAGTGATGCTGTGGTTGTAAACCTCTGGTCAAGCAGCACTGAGCTGGGACCAGGACATTGCCTGCGGTGCTCGGGGTGGGTCTGCTGCAGGTCTACCCAGGTTCTCCATCGGGGCTGGGACTTGCACCTGGGGCTCCTGGATCCCCGTCCCCCATCCTTCCCCTTTCTTGCATTGTGCTGTAGTATCAGCCACACAATTAAGAGCTCTACTTAAGCACTTGAATGAGCAAACAAACTTCATCCTTGAAGCAGTCAGGCATGCCTTGTGGGGTCCCCGTACTCCTCAGTTGTGAATCTCAGGCTGATAATTAAAACCAAAAAATGCACTTAGACAAATGAACATCGCATCATGCTGGGGAGCTAGCACAAAGCTATTGTCACTTCTCATTTCAAACGCGCAGGAATTAGAGGGGGGCTGGATTTTTTCTGCCAGAGAGGCAGGAGAAGCCTCTTGGCTGGATGGCAAGCAGCTGTCTGCAGACGGAAATGTCCCGAGGGCTCCAGCTAACGCGGGCTGCCCGGGGAAGGCTGGCACAGGGCAGGACAAGGATACGGGGTTGTCCCTCTTTGCCAATTTGATTTTTACCAGCTGCAGGGGAGGTGAGGGCAGAGCACCGTTCAGGCACCCAGCGGGGGCGGCAGCAGTGCAGAATTTCCAAGGTTCCCATAAATACCGCGCCGTATTTTGGCCTTGGTGCAGCTTCCAATATTGCTCCTCCGCAGCACTCCCGGCACAGAAAAGGGGCCGCGAGGCTGGTGGCTGCGTCCTGCAGGGGGTGGCCCCGCGCTGTGGCCCATGACAGTGATAAAGCCAAAGCTGCTGTTGCTGTTTCCTCAGGGCATTCTTAACCTTAGTGGACCCCAGCGGGATTATTCCATTCCCTGCAGAGCTCTGTCATCCAGAAAGCGCAAAATATCCGTGCCGCGACCTCCTTCTGCCCACACTTCGTCCCTGCCGCTCCAAGGGGTCGAAGCCATCCTTTACAGGGCAGGGGGCTGCCTCCAGGGCCCGAGGGCAACACGAGGCCACCACCTTGGCTGCCAGCCTCCACCCCAGCCCTGCGGAGGCCGGTCTCCTGGCCGTGCCCAAGGACAGTCCCCACCGGGCAGCCCCGGCACCGCTCAGCCCCACGCTCTGCTGCGGGGTGCGCGCGGCACCGGCAGGGAGAACCCTGCATCTTGGGGGGGAGCCAAGTGATGGGGAGCCAATGATGTTTTAATGATTTTTTAACTTTTCTTTAAAGCCGGCCTCCTTTTTAATGAAGTGTCTCAAATAGGGAGTTAATTGGGATGTAATAGCACGCGCTATTGTACATTAGTTAAATACCAAGGGATTATTAAGAGTATGTTTTTCAGGCTTTACAGTCCTATATTGAGTAAACAGTTGTTAAATTTCAATAAACAACTTTTAAAATCTACATTAAATAAGCAGTAAAGCATATTTAGGATACATGTTTATTTTTATTTTTTTTCCAAAATGACTCAACTGAGAGAGTTCCGGGTTGCAATCTCCTTATTTCACCACTTTAATAGGGTTGTGCCTGCTCCCGTCTGCTTGCTCTGCCTCCGAGACCCCAAAGCCTCAGCTATTTGCACGCACACGTCACAGGCCTTAAACCCCCCAGTTCCAAGAGCCCAGAGGAGCAAGGAGTGGGCTTAGTCTTCTACCGCAAGCACGGAATTGAAGCCCAGAAGAGCAAAGTCATTTGTTCAAAGCCACGCGGGGAGCCTGGTACAGCGCGCAATGAGAGCTAGCGAAAGATCAAAAAATACTTTTCTAAAAATAAGGCTTTGAAAGGCTATAAAGGAAATGCAGCTCTAACAAATCGCTGTGTTGCCATCAGAGATGCAATTAGTCACGGGCTGGTTTTGTCCCTGCCATGGGCAGCACCTCGTGGACGTGGCAGCGCGTGCCCAGGGCGCGCAGGTCTGGGGGCTGCGGGCAGCTCAGGGGGTGCAGGGGCCGCGGTCCCCTGCCACCACCTTGCGCCGGGGGGACCTTGCGAGGTAGCACATCGGAAACAACAGGTGTAATCATTCCGGTAACCATGGCAATGAGTAATTTAGGACTCGCTTAACCTTCATATTCAGGTTGATCTTGAGCTTCCCGCTGCTTTTTGCAGGCAGGGTTATTACAGCCAACTACCAGCGCCCAGAGAAGGAGCGGGGTGCGCGTGGGACCGTCCCGGTGCCTTGGAGGAGATGCTCGCAGCATGGGCATGGGCTCCTGCTCCTTGGGCAGTGGCTGCATGAAAATCCCTGGCGTGTTCTGGACAGGGAAATAGGGCAAGAGCTGCCGGAGCTCCGTCCTGCTCTGTTCCAGACGTAATTTCCGCCGTATTCCTAACAGATCCCCTCCGTGGCATGCAGAGGGATTTCGGGGAGGTCGCCACCATGTTGCCACCCTGCGCGTCGGTCGTGCATCGTCCTCGCTCGCCTCTCACAGTTAATTATTCCCACAATTGTTGCTCTCAGGCAAGGCTTTGATGCCACGATTCCAAAGGCCGTTCTCGCATCACTTTACTTCCAAAAGGGAATCCAAATGGATTGCACTTCCCGAAGCCATTTCCACCACTTGGCATTGCTGAGTGTGTAAAGCTAACTAAGAAAAAATCAGGAATCTCCAAACCAAGTACACCGTGAGATTAATGAGGAAGTGCTGAAGAACATAAATAATCCATGCTCCCCATTAGAGGCCGTTAGCACCACTAAAGCAAACCAGAGAAAAAGCAGCACGTACGCCACCAGCCGTTCCCCCCTTGACATCCATCACTGTCAGCGCCTAGGTTTTGCCAGCTGAAATCAAAGAGTGGTTAACCCTTCAGCATCCTGACCACTTAGACATAATTATTGTTATTATAAATCAAAAGTGATGGCTTAACTGGTCAGAAAAAGGTATATAGAAAAAAAAATCAAATTGAAGTAGCATGGCCACAAAGGAAACATTATTGGTTCCCTAGTGGGGTTACAGGTAATTTGCTAGCAATAACAATGCAAAAACACATTTTATTTTGTAATGATCATAAACAACCCTTGGACAAGAATTCTTTCCAGGACCCACAAGTCCGCTCCCTCGATAGCAAGTTTTATTACTCGAGTTTCTCTGTGCTTTCTTTCAAAATGCAGCTGTCATAACGATTTACAAATTACAATCCTGTTGGCATAAACTTCCATAATTCACACCAAAATAGGTTTTCCCACAAACACTCGCAGAGCACACGGAGGTCTGGAAGTGTACAGAGTGACCTCAGTAATGGGATTCAACCCTAACCCTAACCCAACCCTAACCCTAAAGCAAAGATCCGACTCTGGGGCCATGTGGTTGTGGGGCTGGGGTAGAAATTCCCCTACAGAGATGGAGCCAGAGCTCAGGGCCGAAGGCAGCAGCTTGTCCCAGACCAGTGGGACCAAACCCCTCGGGATCTGTAGGAACCCAGGGAACAGTGAGCGCTTTCTTTCCAGCCATTGGCAATAAGAAAATTCCCAACCAGTGCTAAGGAGCCTGTGAATGCAATTTTTTATTTATTTTGTCCTAAAATAGGAGAAAGCACAGCTTGTCCAGGATTTCAACTGCATGAATTTCTTCCCTCTGCTTTTGAGGCTGGAGGGTGAGGGCTGGAGTTGGAGTCCAGACTGAAGGGGCGTTGTGTTGGATGGGAAGTGGTGGTTGACTGTGCAGGGCTGAGCGACAAATCCCCTCGGCCAAGTCCCAAATGAGCATCGGTGGCTTCCTTGTGGCCCAGCAGCAAGCAGGAGGATGAGAAGGGATGAGGGGGGAAGCTAATCAGGTTGGCATTGCCTCCAGAAAGTATGAAAATTAAATGGGAATCCATAATATGGAGAGAAGGGTATGTGAATCAGGCTGGGTTTCAGATTTTCGTATGCCATTGCTCTCTGTCTAATTGGAGGAGATGGAGCCAGCCCCTCGGATTGCCACACGTAAGATCTAAAGTTACGCTGCAGAGATGGAAATGTGCCACGTTTTTCCTCAAGTCACCGCCACTGCATTAATGTAGAAGAAAATGAAGGAGAAGTAGATATAAGGACGTAACTGCTGCCTTACTGAGCAGTCTACAGCCAGATGGGCGTGTGTACAAACCCAGCCCTGTCTACTGAAACACGTCCTGGGGCTGAAGGTGGCTGCTAGAAGAGCAGAGAACTGTTCTTCACTGTTTTTGTTTATAACTTAAATCTTAATTGAAGTTGATGCCTGCACAAAAACAAGCTCTGCATTTAAAAAAAATGTTACCAGCTTCATCTAACGCCATGCAACACGCTTTCTGGACAACACTTTGCCCATGATGGAGGTGAACAGGAAAAGAAATGTAAGAGCCAATTTCCATTCAAATATCAGGAACAGACCTAGATAGCACCCTGAAGCTAAACGTCCAAGGGCTCACTTTGAATTTCTTCAAAGACGACAAAATCCGATCATGCAGAAATAAAAATTTGTAAGAAGAAAAGTGTGTAAAATGAGGACGAAAATGGTTTTCGTTCCCTATAAGGGAAAAACAGATTTTAAAGAATTTATAGACCAGAAATTTAAAATAAGAACCTCCCTTTTACAGCTTCAAGTTGTAATGGCATTACTGCAGGAGGAAAAAGAAGGGATGGCATCCAGGCTGCAGAGGTCTTTGAAGCGATGCCGTCCCCCTGCCGTCGGCAGCGCTGGGGACCCAGGAGCAGCCTGCGCCTGCCGCTTCGGGAGCTCCTCACCTCGGGACTTCAGGCTGCGGTGCGCTTCCCAACTTGTGGTGAGATGGCTGCGGCCAGGAAGAGCCTGTCCCTGTGCCAGGCTGGTGGAACTGAATGTAATGAAGGGAAAATCCTCACCCGCAACAGAAAGTACCGAGCACGTGGAGGTAGCATAAAAATCGGGGGTTCTGCTGTCGTGAGCTCACAAAACAAATGAGACTTTGCACGAAGCACTTGGAACGGTGACGCGTGTGTACCACTCAATGTGACCTCCACAAGTAATGACATTTTGTCTTGTGTTCTACTTACGAGTGCCTCATCGTAAGCATTCCAATTGGAGCAGGGTTCATGGACTGACTATTTAAAAATCCTGCGAACAGCAAGACGCTGTGAAGCTGATGTGTTTTAGTATGACCGCTGCTTTGCTAAAGCTCATGACCCGTGCTCATGGGCAATTTTCTGCCCATATCAAACGGAGCAGCAAACACCCAGCCTGCGAGGAGACTTTGAACCCTGGCTCTTTCTAATCTGAGCTATCCGTGAGCATCAGTTGTGGTAATTTTGACTCCTTTTGCTTCCTCCCATCATTAATTGTCTAGATGAGCCCTTTCCTAATTCACAGAGGACAACAAACAAAGCAATCCTCATCCACAAGTCCTTGAACCGGACCAGACCAACGTGCCACGCCGTGACGGGGAGCTGCAGCATCACCCCGGGGTGAGCGCTGGGCACAGGACACAGCAGAGACCGGGCTGCATGCCAGGGCAGAGATCACGATTAAGAACAATTTAGCCAGCCTATAATGCAAAGCAGAGCCAGAAACCAGGGCAGAAGTGACCTGGAGCACGATTTGCAGTGAATGTCTTTTTATCCCATAAACAGGAGAGACACTTTGGGATGATTATCCTCCCAGATTTATCTCTGCAGCTCCTTGTGTATCCGTCTGTGCTTAAAAATGTCTCACTGCCCTTTGCATTATTGCATTGCCCTTTACATTCATACAGCATAAACCTCTCAAGTACCGTAAAACTTACAAGGTGTAATGGAACGTCGTGATTTTCTTTTACACACCATAAACAAAAGCCACTGGAAAAGGAACACAGCGAGGCAGGCTGTATTTGCTCAGACAATGACACGGCGTGGAGCAGGGTGAAAATATACACACAAGTACGCATACGTGCACTCTTGCACACTTAAAGTCACAACTGGATCGATTTTCTGGCACCGGCGGGGCACTAAAATGCGTCGTGCCCCATCCCTGGAGGTGCTCAGGGCCAGTGGTGGGGTTGGGGCAGCCTGGGCTGCTGGGAGGGGACCCTGCCCATGGCAGGGGCTGGGACTGGGTGGGCTTTGAGGTCCTTTCCAACCCAACCCACGCTCTGATTTTCTGATTCTGTGATCCTGTCAATAAGGAAATGGATTGAATCAAGAAATCAGCTGCACTAAGGTCCCAGTGTTAAAAAAGGAAGGGAAAATATTATAAACCTGTCTCGTGCAGGCAAAGAAGCAGCCTTCACTTGTAAGGTTAACCACGCGTGCCTTTTACTGCGCATCCAGTGAAGGAGGAGCACCGTGTGTTCCCACATGCTCTGTTCCCACTTCTCCTGCCCCGTTTCTCTGGGAAGTGCCCACGCCTGCAGCTGCCATCGGAGTGAGGCCATGGGACTGCTCCGAGCCCTTCCCCTGGGGAGAAACATGCTGAGAGTGGAGCAGGACACGGTGGGAGTGCTGCGGACTGCCCTGGGCACCCCGAACTGCCCTGGGCACCCCAAATTGCCCTGCTGCCAGGCTGGGGAGCCCGAAAGGATCACTGCAAAGGAAGAAAGTGCTCCAAAACACAGCACCAAACCTGAGGCTGCAGGAAGGCCTGGGTTCAAAGCCTGGTGAAGACGAGCGTGGCTCTACCTGCCCCGAGCTGGGCTCGGCGCTGCAGCGCGATGCACGGCACCGATGCAGGGCCAGAGGGTCAGGTGCAGCGAGGGGACGGGCAGAGGGAGCAGGAGCATCACAAGAACTGGAGCAGAAAGGGAGGATAAAGGGAAATCAAAGTGAAAAGTGGCTCAGAAAAACCACCCGCCTCTCTGTCACTCTAGGGATCTGGCCGTTAGGTTTTCGGGGTCTGTTTCTGGCTGGTTTTCTCATGTTTTTTTCTCCATGGTGAGCTTACATCTGCTTCCGAAGGGAAGAAGGAGGAAACAGGTGAAGTGAGAGGCTTCTAAAAAACTGAGGCAAAGCATGTCGTTGGAATGCCTTACAGCAGTATTAATAAACAACAGCAAAAGCTCAGATAACAGCCGTGCTTTAGAAAGGAAATGCCTGGTGGCTGGATGCTTCCCCTAGGGAAAAGCACTTGAAACAGTCTGTGATAAACTTCCTGTAACAGGAATCCGGAGGAAAGAATACAGATATTTCTGCAGGTCAGGACTAGCATCTTGCAGAGCTCAGGTGTTTCTAAAAACCTCTAGATCATATCCTGGTGCCTTGACGTGCCTGTGGTTGTCAGCACATACAGCAGCAGCATTGGTGGTGATGGAAACCATTGCAGGATGTCCTACGGGGGGTCTGACACCTCCCCGGATGGCTGAAACCAAATTTGTGCCCAAGTTACTGTGCTGGCCATGCTGCCAGGTGGAAGGCATTGAAGGCGAGGTGGCAGCTGATGCTGAGCTCTTCGGGCAGAGCTTTTCCTTCATTCATTCCACCACGGAGGACCCAGAACCTCTCGCTGCCCGCGCTGTGGTCAGGCTGTCAGCCAACCAGCAGCCACCAGAGTTATGCTCTCAGAACCCTTTAAATGGATGTAAGAAAGCAAATAGTTACTGAAACCATTAGGAAATGGTCTCGATCTGCTCAGGTTTTTACTAGAAGATAGATGCCGGCCGTCTTTGTGCAGAATATATGAGATTAATAATTCACCTCCAGCAGGACGTGAATCAGAGACACTCAGACCGAGCGGCACCTGCTCAGTGTGCAGAAACCCTTTATTTATACGGCTCTGAGAGCAGCCCTCTGCTTCTCCAGCCTCCAGCACCATGGGATGAGGACACATTTCGGATGGATGCCTTCAAGGTGTGCTCCCCCCAGCACAGCCCCCGGCAGGACCCAGGCGGGCAGCACAGCCCAAAAATCTGCAGATCTGCTCTGGGATCCTGGGCTAAGCACGTGCTGTAGCCATTTGCTCTGTTTGTAAGGAAACCAGCCCTGTTTCAGCATGCAGCTTCTGCTGCAGCCAGGGAAAATTACCTGAGGCTGCACCCAGGCAGCCCGGCATCTAGCAGGGGGTGGAATGCAAAATTACTGCTGTGACTTACTCGGAGTGCTTTAATTCGCTGCAGAACTAACCACCAAGTCTAACACTTCGGTCCCAATAGGCAGTCATAACTCAGCTAAATTTGTGGGTTACGCCAGATTTTATTTACTGTTTCATCCCGGAGATAAGTAAGCGATGACAGCCATCTAGTCATTAAAGTGGGGGAAAAGCCGCCCACAGCGCGCGCTGGTTCTCGCGCCGCACGCTTCCACGTCTTCAAGCACATTTGGCTTTGGCAGTACTAGCTTTGGTATTTTAAGGACGGCTTCTGTTCCTACTCACCTGGGCGCTGGTGTGTTCAAAGAGCTGGCCTGTTCACCTCTACGGCCCTGATTTGCACAAAGGACGTGCTGCAGCAATCAAGCGTCATTACCGCTAATGAGGACCCCGTGGCCGACGTGCGAGCGGTCGATGGCCTCTTCCCGCTCCTTATTGGACATCACGAACCACCCTGATAACCCGGACAGCCGCACTAATGAAGGCTCCTGAAGCTGCTCTTTGCAGATGTTGAGGATGGGGAAGGCTAATTGAAACAATCAGCCTCAAAAGCCTCGGTGGGGGCTCGCTACTGGAGCACCTGGCGCTCTGCGGGCCCCATACGGGGCTCCCCGGTGCCCAGTTTCCCAGGAGCAAGGAGCTCTTCCCAAATTCAAGAATTCGCCTGGGCAATTCTGTAATTTGGGATGTTTGCTCTATTCCCTTGATACTAGTGGGTTTATGCCTATGGCTGAAGACTTTGAACTGGGGGTGCTTTGCTGATGTGGTAACTGCACTGACTCCACCTAATCCAAGGTGCAAATGCTCTTCATTTTGGTGTTAGCCTTAGTGTGACTTGAGCAAGAAGGCCAGGCCGTGCTTCAAGGAGCCACGGGCAAGGTGGCTCCTTCTTGCAGCGACGATCTGAATCTATTTGGAGCTTTATTGGGAGCACTGAATGCCAGCACGTTATCTGGTTTTACCGTTAATGAACATGGATAGTACTGTGCCGCCCCGTCATGCTTGGATCCCCTCTACATCAATCCGAAACGAGACCATCCCTGCCTGAAAAAAACAAACCCTGCCCAAAAATACAGCCCCCAGGAGCTGGGCCCCCAAGTTCAGCAGCAGATCGTCGCAGCCACCATGCAGCCCCCGCTAACAGCAGCCTCTGCAGGGCCACGGCAGCTGCAATTCTCTCGGCTCTGTGCCAGCCGGCACTGCTCCGTTCACGTGTGTTCTGCTTGGCAGCATCGCCGGTAGCAGAGCTTTCAGCCTCGCCTTCAGCCCCCAGCTCCTCTTCATCATATGCCCCCCTCCTCCCACACCCACCGAGTTCTGATGCTCTCTGCTTGTTTTCTGCCTTGCCCAGAGACTTCAACCACTCCGGTTTCCAACTGTGCAAAGGGAAAAAAAAAAAAAGAAAAGGTGTCTAGACAGCATCCCATTAAACCTCCAGCCAGAAAGAGGGAAAGAAGATTGCACGGCGTAACGGGCGGAGAAATGCAATACACCGGATTAGGAGGCTTAACGCTCGCTACAGACAGACCACGCAGCGTCGGGCTTTCCTTGGCGTTTTGTCTCCCCGAGACGCCCCGGAGAAGCGGCTCCTCTGGCAGAGCCGCTCCACGGAGCTGCTGCTGGCTGCTGGCACAGGCGAGCAGCGCCCGGGAGCTGGCAGGAGGGTGGCCAGCGAGGCGGCTGCCTCCCACCTGCAGCCGCAGGAGCGGCGTCGAACAGTGCCCTCTGCTGCTGCGGGGCCCGGCGCCGGGAGAGGGAAGAGCCGCATTTCATTGGGATTGCCAAGTTGGCGAGGCTGCCGACCCGTGCCCGAGGAGCTCTTCGTTTCCCAGGGTGAGACAAGCGTTGCTCCGATACCTTTCTGTGCAGGACAACGCCGTGAAGGCTTCACCGAAAAATCTTCCCGAGGTACCGGCCTCCGTTTGGCCTCATCGGTAAAAACGACGGAGGAATGAAGTGCCGAGCGGTGGATTTCATTGCACCTGCTGGTGACGAGGCACAAAGCGGCAGCGCGGGGCGAGCACACAGCTCCAATGCAGATCCGCCTGCGTGCGGGGCTCCCGGCGGCACGGACGGAGCAGGGAGGCTCCCTGCACACCCACACCCACACGAGACGCCCCCAGCCCCGAAACTCTGCAAAAATCTGCGGGTTTTGGGCACGCGGCCGGGAGAAAGCAGGCGCTGTGGCTGAGGAAGCAGCCCGGCACTGAGCAGGGCTGTGTATTTTGGCGGCACTCCTTCCCCCAGGATGAATGAGGGGCTCTTTTTTTTGTTGTTTCTGCTGTGCGGTTTGATCTTAATTTCCTGCATGAAGTTCTCAAGAGGATGCCAAGATCAAATAATTAGACTATTCTGCGATAAAGAGGTAACATTGTTATTCAAATGTATTCAGAATTAATTTACCACCAAACAATTTACACTGCCGTCCTTATATCCTGCTGAAATTACTCGAATACGTTATCTGACACACAAAGCATCTCGTGACCTGAAATAACTTCATCAGCCACCAAGTGCCAGAGCCGTGCGTGTACGGCCACGGGAGTACAAACCGAAATTCTGCAGAAGCCACAAAAAAGGCAATCGAGAGAGGTAAAAATAGGAAAAAAAAAAAAAAAAAAGGCACTTTTCTTGCAGCAGTGAACATGCAGAAAGCAGAATGCCAAAACAAAGCATGTGAGCACTTGACCCCACAAGTGGCAGGAGGGGTCCCGATGCTCCGCAGCTCGGCCCCAGCCCCCCTTCTGCGCACTCGTGCTCCAAATTCTGATCCCATCTGGGGCTCCTGGCTCCCCCCCCGCGGGGACACTGCGGTCCCCGGCCCACGGCCACTGCCTTTTTCAGCCTGGAAAAGCCTGGCTTTGTCTTTTAACATGAAACTTCATCTGCGGAGTGTGGGAAGGTGATTGCAAAATAAAATTCCAGGCAGGCAGAACGAGCCTCAGAAAAGCCAATCGCACGGAGGAGGATTACTACCCGCAGAATTTGTTTTCTGCCTATTTCTACAAAATAATCAATGCTTTTTCTTTTGCACAGACTCCGATCCAATTTGGTTGTCTTTTCTGCGTTACTTGCAAATCACACAAACAATCGATGTCCTGACCCCTTCCCTAGGCAAACGCAGCTTCGAAGGAGACAGCCGGAACCAAACCCCGGGAACCCGGCTCGGGTAGAGCTCAGCCACAGCCCAGCCCCGTGCATGGAGGCTTGGCAAGGTGAGAGGGGGAGTTTCAAAACCTCCTGATGTACGATGATTGTCACAAACATCAGCAGCAATACCATCTTAGGAAACAAAGGAAAAAAAACAATCAACCAACCAGAGCAAAAGAGGAAAAAAAAAAAAAAAAAAGAAGAAAAAAAAAAGCAAAAAGCCAGAGGTGGTTCCTTTTAAAAAAGTAGAACACAAAATGAAATCTCTTCCAGGCCAATCTTCTCCAGCAGAGGAAGGGTGAGGGGGTGCAGGGCTGGCGGGGGACATGGAGCCGGACCCGCTGGGGGCTGCTTGTGGCCACCGCTGCTGCTGCCTCCGCAGGGAGGGAAGTGCCAAGAGCCGGGCTGCGCCGCTTGGGCATCAGCTCCCGAGTGCAAACAGCCCCAAAGATCACACACGAGTGGTGGAATGGGGCGGGCTGCCCCCGCGGTCTGGTTTTACAATCGCTTATTAATCTCACGCCGCTGGCACGCGTCTGATCCGCGCGTGCATTTCGCTCGCGGGTCATCCGTCACGGCGCCGAGCTATTTCTGGCGGTGCCTCGGCAGAGCTGGGCGCTTGGGATCACGGCGCCATCCGACGCCAAGCCTCTGTGACGCTGACCCCAGGCCTCCCCCAGCACCGTGCTGGGGGCTTCAGGATGGCACCGAGCCCCCGGCTGTCCCGCGGGGGTCCCACTGCCACCTCCTGAGCAGGAGGGAGGTGAGACAAGCAGGATGTCGTGGGTAGAGCAGTCACCTTGTGCTCACCGAGGGGATGAGCAAATACCCAGCCGCTCGGTGCGGCGCTTCTAAGGGGTATAATCCAGCAGATCTCACCGGCCTGCTCCTAGTGGTGTAAACGCGGAGCAACACCCCCAGCCACGGCGGTGTAAACACGGAGTAACTCCGTTCCCATCCTTCCTTATCCGTCTTTATACCGGGATAACGCGGCGCCAGACCGAGCACCGGGAGCATGGCGCAGCCCTGGGTGCCGTGCTCTGATCCGGCGTTCTCAAATATTCACCAGATTGCATAATAATTAAACAGCTGTTGAGAGAGCTTCAGACGCAAACTCCTACTTATTAGCCAAAAAAAAAATCCAGCAATGAGGCATAGGTTTCCTTTGTACGTGTAGATTATGTTTAGATGTGTAGATTAAATATTTATATTTTACTTCTGACAAAAAGGGTGCTTTTGGCTTTTCCTCTCCTTTCTTAGTTAGCTCTCGCAGAAAAAAAACGCCACTGTATTTATTTTAACAGTCAGCTCCACAGAGAAAAAGGGCGCTTTGAAAAGTTACCTGTTTTCCCTCTGCTTTAATTTGCCGTTTTAAAACAATTCTCATGCAATTGTTCCCGCTTCTTGGCATAACCTAATAATTAAATGAATTACTTGAAAGCCGGGGCAGCTTTGCACAAATTAATGCGGAGGGGACACAAAGCTGCAGTTTCCCAGCCGACTGAGAGAGAGGTCACAATGATTCCAGCTGTAGCCGAGCGCACAGGTGACTGCAGAGCTCCCTGCAGCCCTCAGAGCTTCCCCCCGACCTTTCGGTCCCTCCTGGCGAGGGGTGGCTGCCTCGGGGACTGAATTTGCCGTCGTTTCTCCAAGCTGAAGCGAGTGGTGCCGCCGCTGCCGGGGGCCTGATGCTGCCCTGGGCAGGCAGCCGGAGCAGCGAGGGGTGCCCAGAGCCTGGCCCTGCTCCTGGGCGGCCTCAGCACCGGTGCGAGCACCCCTGGAGCCCACCGGGATGGGGAGCGGGGCTGCAGCGCCTGCCTGATCTCGGGGCAGGGCTGGTGGCAGTGTCAGCACCGAGCGCTCCTCTGTCCCTACGACTGCCTTGAGACCACCCGTTTGTAGGACAAAGGGAGGCTGAACACAGCCTCGGGGGTTCCTCCTGGCCCCCAACGCCCCCCTCGAGCCGTGGTGGTGCTCGCAGGGGTCTCGGCACCGCCAGTCTTGATTTCACCCAGGCCCCCTCCGAGCGCCCGCTTGCTCCGCAGCCCCACTCCCCCCTCCTGCAGCGCCAGGCCCACCGCGGCCACACCGAAAGCAGACACAGCCCCGCTCTGCTTCCCCGTGGGTGCTCTCCTTCCTCCCACCTTCCTGCCCTACAGAAACCCCGCTGGCACCGAGCCCCCCCGGGGGCTCCGCTACCTGGGAGCATGGCCACGGGGGTCTCGGTGGGGCCGACAGCGCCGGGTGGGTGACAGAGAGAGGGGACCATGGGGACGCCTCCATCCCCTGCTTGCACAGCGCCGCTGCGGTGCCCTGGCCGTGGCAGCCGGGGTTTTGGGGGGAGCAGAGGGGGGGCTCTGTCGCTGAAAACTCTTCCAGCAGCCCCCACGTCTGGGCAAGCACAGCGAGCAGCTGGGCACCGCGCGAAGTTGGGCAGCCCCGGGGCCCCCACGGGCATGTTCGGCTGCGATCGGTGGTGCTGTAGTGCTCACAGCACCGCGTCTGCGGGTAAAGCACCCCAGGCAGAAGCTCGCGGGGAGCAGGTGGTCACACTGCAGGGCTTGGGCCCTCGTCCGTGAGCTGCTCTGGGCCACACAGCCCCTCGGAGCCCTCCTAGGGCTGACGGCACCTCGCCAGCCAGCAGCTGCCCCGCAGGGCGCTCCGTTTTCTCTTCCTGCCTTTCCCTGGGCTGCCATGTAGTTGCACCGGGATAAATCAGATCCGTTTTTTCCCTCAGGCATACTCAGAAATCTCTCCGTTTTCCACTTGTTTCCCCGGCTTAGGGTTTGCTCCCCGAGCAGCAGGTAAAGCCGTCCTCGGCGTTTCTGGGCAGGCAGCAAATCCCCGGGAACGCGCGCTGCTGGCGAGGTGCAGGGGCTGGAGCTGGAAATCAGACTTTCTTTACGTGACACACTTAAAAATCTGCTTTAATTAGAGAAAAGAAATATCGCAGACTCTTTCCCGAGCTGTTATCTGTGCAATTACTTTATGTAACATTATTAAAAATTAAATTTTCCCAGAACCTCAGCAATTTAATGAAAAACGTCTGGCCCCCAGCAGCGGCTGCGGCAAAGGCAGCCGCTGGCACCCTCCTGCTGCGGGGCTCCGTGCCTCGGCCCCCAGCGCTGCCCGAGCCTCGTGCTGGGCACACCGACCCCACGGCAGGACCCCGCGGCCGAGGGCTGCTCCTGGCCCTGCACCTCTGCTCAGCACCACTGCTACAGGAACCTCGACAGCTCTCGCACAGCCGCACAGCACGCGCCTTGCACTGGCACAGCACCCCCTTCTCCGGGGCACAGTACCCCCCTGCTTGGGGGCACAGCATCCCCATCTTGGGGGCACAGCACCCCCTTCTCCGGGGCACAGCGTCCTCATCTCTGGGAGGACAGCACCCCTTCTCTGCGGCACAACACCCCCTTCTCCACAGCACAACACCCCCTTCTCTGCGGCACAGCATCCCCATCTCGGGGGCACAGCACCCCTTTCTCCAGGGCGCAGCACCCTTTTCTCCGGGAGCACAGCATCCCCTTCTCCGCAACACAGCACCCCCTTGTCCAGAGGCACAGCATCCCCTTCTTGAGGGCACATCACCCTCTTCTCGGGGACACAACACCCCCTTCTCCAAAGCACAGCATCCCCCCGTCCAGGCGCACAGCACTCCCTTCTCTGGCGCACAGCACCCCTTTCCCCGGGAGCACAGCATCCTTGTGTCCAGGAGCACAGCATCCCTTTCTCGGGGGGCACAGCACCCCATTCTCACACCGGGCACAGCTCCCCATCTCCAGGAGCTCTCCAGGAGCCCCCAGCCCTCCTCTCCCCGCTCCCAGCTCCCTCCCCAGCCTTGCACCCCTCTCCCCCTGCCAGGGGCCGACCCCCCCGGCCACCCCGCTCTGCTCCGGGCACCGTGCGGCTGCCCCCCGCGTCCCCTCCATGTCCCCCCTGTCCCCTCCACGTCCCCCCTATCCCTTCCCCGTCCCCCCTCCCTCCATCCCGGGGTCCCATCCCCTCTCCCCGACCCCCCCCCATGGCCGCAGCCCCCCATCTCCCCCCGGCGCCCCTTACCGATGCGGATGACATGCGGCATCCCCTGCGAGCCCTGGCCCCAGAAGCCGCCGAGCAGGAGCGCAGCGCAGTACTCCCAGAGCACGCCGCCCAGAGCCGCCCAGAGCCGGGGCATCGTCGGGGGGGGACCGGGGCGGGGGGTGGGGGGCTCGGCCCTACGGCCCCAGGGGCAGCGGGGCAGGGGGCTCCGGCCCGGGGCTCATCGTAGGGCGCCCGTCCCGCCGGGGCCGGGGCCGGTGGCGGTGGCGGTCGGGAGGCACCTGCGGAGCCGGGGCTGCCGGTGCGGTGCGGAGCGGCTCTGTCCCCTCCTACCGCTGCTGCGCGCAGCTCGCACAAAGCCCCGGCGCGGAGCGTGCACACGCGGGCACACACGCGCACACACACACACACACACACACACAGAGACACAGACACACGCACACGCACACGCTGACACACACTCACACACACACACGTACACGCGCGCACCCGCACCGATGCGCTCAGCACTCGCTCCGTGCCACAGCAGCTCGGGGACGCGGGACACGAGGGGGACGCAGGGGACACGGGACACAGAGGGGACATGGGACAGACACGGGGGGGACAGGATACGGGGGACACAGGACACAGGGGGACACAGGATGTGCAGGGGATACAGGACACGGGACAGACACGGGGGACACGGGACACGGGGGGGACACAGGACACAGGGGATATAGGACATGGCGCGGACACGGGGGACACAGGATGAACACGGGACAGGACACAGAGGGGACACGGGACACAGGTCAGTGGGGACACATGGGGTGGACGCTGTGGTGGCTCCAACCCACCCCAACAGCTCCCCCCGATCCCCAGCCACCCCACCGTGCCAGTGTCCCCCGAGGTCCCCACTGTCCCCTGCGTCCTGGGAATCCCCCTCTCTCCTGTGTTCCCAGAGCTCCCGGTGTCCCCGATGTCCCCCGTGTCCCCAACAGCAGGTGCAGGGCGAGGTGAGGTGGTGGGGCTGGGGGCTTGGACCAGTGAGGCTAGAGCTGGGGGGTGCAGGGGGCCTGGGGACGGTTTTATTCGGTGCCCGTGGGCTGTCCCCGCCAAGTGTAATGTCCTCGGTGACGGAGACAAAGCACTGCGAAGGCACCGGGTAAGTAGGCTGCTTTGTCAACTTGCCGGGCTAGGCTAGGGCGAATTTATTTTTTCTCATTTAAATAATTTGATCTATTCCATCATTTCCAATCGCTCCCATTTGCCAGCTGTCTGCTAACTACATCGCCTGGAACATCTGAAGAGCAAATCTTTAATTTGCTCACAAACATACTATTAGTCCGTATCTGTTCATCCTTTTAATTTTCCTTGTCTTTCTCGTTCCTTGGCAGCAAGCTCGGAGCGCTCCGCGCCGTGAGAAAAGCAAAGCTCTGTCCTGTCTGCGGGCGGCTCATCCCGGGCTGGCGTCGCATCGCCCGGCTGGGGCTCCTCTGACGAGCCGGAGGAGGGGATGCGTGCAAATCGCTGTGGTCTGAAAGTCAGAGCAAAGCTCCCGGGGTTTGCATTTGACGGGAGCAGACGCAGCATGCCGAGGAGGCACCCGCGCCGCGGGGACACCCGGTGCGCCCATCACCGCGGCGTCTGGTCCCTGCGCTGGGGAGGGAGCTTGGGCAGGGCGGCTGCTGCCACCACGGAGCCCCAAGGAAAGGCTGCGAGGGGCTGGGGGGGAGCTGCAGGCACGGGGCAGCGCCAGCCCCTCCGGAGGATGCTGCCTCCCTCTCCCAAAAACCCGTCGGAGCCTCCCCAGGGCTTCGCCCACGCTTCCTTTTGGGGCAGGGGAAGGCCCCCCGCAGCGTGACCTTGGCTCTCCGCTTTATTTCGCATGGAGGGGATTTTTCTTGCTCCTCCCTAAGAAGAAGCAAAGACACTGCCTAACGCCTCCAAAGCCCTGTGCAAATGTCCAGCCTCCGAGGAGCTCCGGGGCTGTTGTTCCTGTGGGCAGCCTGGGCTCCGACTGCCAGCAGGAAATCTCCGTGCCCAAACCGCAGCTACTGAATAAAGGAGCCTCGTGTTAAGGGCAGTTTTATCTCTCAGGGCACCAAAAAGGATAAGATTCAGCAAAAGTGCATGCAAGGAATTTTCTTTACTTAGTGCTTAAAGGAAGGACAGCTGTTGCAGGGGAATTATTAGAAAATTAAATGTCACAATCTGGTAAATCTTTGCACCTGGAGATAAAAACTAATCCAGTGGGAGGAGGAGGGCAGTGAGGGCTGTTACTCTCTTACTCTTTTTAGAGGCTGTACATCGACAACAGTTTGCTCTTCAGTAACTCAGGACAAGAAGTTCTGATTGTGTAAACTTGAAATGAAGAAGTTGCTAGGATGATGTATTCCGCTCATTAGCGACGAGGTGCTGCTGCTTGCTGGCGCCAGGCACTAATAAGGCTCTGACTTCTGCTTCGGCTTCTGGACTCTGCTGTGGTAACAGCACAAACGGTGCGTCTCATATCGTTGTACTTGATTAGCATCTGATGTGCGTATGGAATCAGACGCCTTCAGACACGAGGCAGGGCTGCGCTCTGCCCCATCCCGGGGCTTGCACGTCCTTCCCTCCCCGAGCAGCGGCGCAGTGCTGCCCATCCTGCCCCCCTCCTGGTGCTGAGCTCCCACGCTGCCCCCAGCCTCGGCAGCACCAAGGTTCAGCAGCACCCAGCTGCCCCCCAGGGCGATCCCAGGGCTGCTCCTCAAGTGATGGAAAAGGCGATTTGGAGCTAAAGCTACCAGGGCGTGGGACAGAGTTGCCTTAGGGTCCATCCCCCCTCCCCCTTTTTTTTGTCTCCCCCTTGTGAGTAATGATCTTTATCAATTAGGCCACATTTCTCCATCAGCTGTGGTGGGGTTACATCGTTATCCTACAATTAAAGCATGACAAAATGGATGTGACAAAGGACAGCGGGTCTGGGAAATGAACGGAGCAGCTCCTGGGGACGGGGCTCCAGCTCGGTGCTGCTGCTGGGGTTCAGTGCAGGCTGTGGGGTCAGGGTGCTCCGTGGCCCTACAGAGGGCAGGGAGGGCTCAAGGGTGAGGGTACAAACCCTGTAGAGGTGAAAGCTGGGGCCGTTTGCAGCCGTCTGTGCTCGTGCCCTGCTGAAGGGCAACGAGACGCAGCGGAAGGGCTCTGCTGTTTTTATGGCTCCCGTCGTGCTGCTAAAAATACGACGTGTTTGTCCAGCTCCCAGCTGATGCGCAAGTGGCTTTAGCGTGGTGATTCATCATTCCGTAGCGTATTTGTTACCAGTTAGCGTGAGTTCTTTGTTAGAAATACAACTTCCAATTGTAGGTTGCCACATGCGGTATAGGACTGTTTGGTTACTCCAAGTTGGGGAGGCATTGGGATACGTTGGGATCTTCATGCTGCCTTCTTTGCAGTGGCTGCCCGTGGTATTTAAAGCTCTGTTTCCCACACGTGTAGGATACTCAAGCGTGCTTTACACTTCCTATATGCATAAAGCCTCCGTTCTCTCGCCCCTAAATAAAGCTGTAGGTTTGTGGTTGTTCTGAAGAAGATGAATTTAATGCAAGGCTTCTCGCTTCTGAGCATGAAAGGGAACTGCTTGCAGAAGGAGCAAAAGAAGTTGAAATAATTTCATTGATATCTAGGGGAGAATAGTGGTTGAGTAAGGACTTCTCCAAATCAGATCTGTGCTTAAGAGGACGTATGAGCCTCGGAGAGAGATGTAAGCGTTTCTATAGCTCTGACAATTTTCCATACTAATGAAGAAAAAGAGGCTTCTTTTTCTTTAATGGCACCTAAACGGGTTCATTTGAGTTAGCTGCATCCACATGGATTTTGTTCAGATTTATCTGCATCCGGTGTAATGCAGCCACAATCAGCGTGAGTTATGAGGCCCAGCGCTCGCATTACCGAGATTCATGTGCCGAAGTCGTCCCCTAAAACACCGGGAGGAAACACGGGGGCTGGCAGAAGCGCATTTCTGGGGCTTGGGTGCCCTCTACTGAAACGTTCTCCGCTATCCCTCAGCTCGGACACCTCGAGCTGATTGATGGCTGCTCAACGAGCCCCAAGCCTGCGCTTCGCAAGTTCACCCATCGGGGAAAAGGTGCTCCTCTTCCTCTCATCTCACCATACGCTTCTCTTCTTCTGCATGTCTGGTTTTTAGTTCTGGCTCCTGCAGCTCTGTGTGTGCTGTAATGTGTGAATTTCTGAGCGGTGAGCTCGGGTACACGAGGCTTCCTTCCGCAGCAGCCCCCTGGGGAGCTGTAGGTGTGCGGAGAGGTGCCGAGGACCACACTGGGGAGAATCGGGTGCTGCCTGGGACAGCTTGTGCTGGAGCTGTGGCCAGGGAGAGCAGCAAGAAAACAGCAAGAAACCACTTTGGCCCCCACAAACCAATTGCAGTGCTGATTTTATTCCTCCAAATCGCAATGGGGGAGCTTGGCATGTCCCTGCACATCAGCTGGGGCGGGCTCTTGCTGCCCCTCTCTGCCGTTCCTGCTCCTAAGGTCTTAGGAAAATGCCAGCAGCAGATAGCCAAGACTTCAAACCAAGGGTGCTTTGAAAGTCTGCGGATTTCCCACTCCTTAGATTTTTTTTTTATCCGGCCAATTCTCTCTAAATAACTTCATGCAAGTTTGCCAGGTAGGCACGTTTTGTGGCATGCTCTGCTCCTTGCAGCCGTTGGGCAGGCGGAGTGGACGCCGGAACGGAGGGAAATGTTTTTTTCCCCCAATCTGTGTTACTGAATAATGCTCCTAGCAGAATTGTTGCTGTGCTACACTGCATATATTTGTGTTGGAACACACTGTGGTGTAATAGCTGGTTTGAAATGTATCCAGTTCTGCTGAATATATTATCGTGGAAGTCAGGCAAACACTGGGAGAATGTGAGCTCCTGTCAAACCCGAGATCAGAAGCTGAGAAGGAGAAGGGCGTTGACACCTGCTGCTGTGCTCCGTTAATTTTACATGGGTGCTCGCGGGGGGCCGATGCTGCAGGGAAATCTCCGACAAGAACCCACCGTGTGGCCGGCACGTCTCTGGGGATCGAAAGCCTTGTCACCACCGCTCGGTGACACAGCTGGGGCTGCCCCGGTCCCAGGGGGCTCCTCTCCGTGATGGAGCCAGTCCTGGCTGGGCAGGAGGTGGGGACCTGAGTGTCCTTTGCTCTGTGCTGGTGTCCCGGCTGCTTCGCCGTGCCCTTTCCAGGGGCGCTGGGAAGCCCAGGGAGCAGCCACTGGGACAACCCCAACAGCTGGGGATGTGTGCCGGGCTTTATCACCTGGGGATGGCTTAATTACACCTGAGAGGCACCCTTTGAATAAGAAAATAATAAATAGGGCGGGAAAAGATTGTGGTTTTGTTTTAATTACACATCTGAAGATGCCCTTGTGGCACGTACCTGCGTAAAGCTCCAGGCAGGAGCCCAGCGGGGTCAGTGGCCCTGCGGCACAGCACCAAGTAGCACGGAGCCAGCTCCCCCCGTCAGCAATTGTTTTTCTTTGGCAAAGTTATCGGAGGCAGCAGAAATTTGGGAAATTAGGGGCTCGGTGTTCCTGGAGCCACAGAGGTGCTGGGGGCAAGGAAGGAGCTGCCTGGGCACCCCGGGGTCCAAGCACCCGGCGCCATGCAGCAGCAGGTGGGGTTGTGAAATTGTAGCATGTCTTACAGGCTGAAAAGGGCAACAGGGAACAAATGAGTAAGTAAGACCAGTGCAAATTATTATCTTTATCCCAGCACCTGACAGGAGGAGCTGTTCTGGCCAGTCAGCTCTGTCAAGCGCTCCTCTTCCTGCTCTACAATATAATCTTTGGGACTAGGCTGAGTGGAGATGCACATCCATGCCAAATGGTCTTCGCGTGCATTTTTTGTCCTCTTTCTGCAGAGGTAGGAAATCATCTTTTTTTTTTTCCTTAAAAAAAAATCCCTATCTTTACGATTGGTGGGAGAAGCCATTTGCGAATGATGGGTGTAAATTATGCCTGCTTAGTCAGACAAGAAAATTAGAGACTGCAGAATTAGACTCTGCTTGCAATTATCTTTACACGGAACCGGTTTACAGGAAAAAAATAATAATAAAAAATTGGTATGCTCCTTGGCTTTCTGATAAATTCTCCAGCCGTTTATTTTTGGCCTGTCAACATCGAGGTGTGTCCCCTTGTCTGAAGCCTGGGAAGGATGCCCTCGGTTCCTCGTGTGGCGGCGCAGCGGGAGGTTGGTCACCTGCCAGTGGCCAGGGCACTTTGCTCCCCACGTGCCTCATTACCCGTGCGAAGATGCAGTACGAGCTGCTAATACCTTTTTTTTTTTTTTTTTCTTTTTTCCCCCACCACGCATGCAAAGGGCAAGGCAAGAGCATGTTGTTTCAGATGCGTGTTCCGATCAGACGTCGGTGGAATTACGCAGGGAATTAATTTGGCCAGCTGCAGCCCGTCCGTGTTTCCCAGTCCCCTGACAAACTCGGGCCGGCTTCCAATTTGTGCCGAGCTTCTCTGGATGTGCTGGAACAAGGGAGAAGGTTTAAATGTCAGGCGGGGAAGCTGTGCCTGCGTCTGGCCTTACCTGTCCAGAACAAAACAAGGCAGGGTTGGGCATCGCTGCTCAGTGGGGACCTGATGTGGGGCATGGGGTGGGATGCTTGGGGGAAAACAGTCTTCCCAGGGACATCAGCCGTGGGGAAAAATGCTCCTCCGGCCACGATGGCGCAGATGGAGGCAGTCAGGGAGGAGAAAAATCCTCCGCCAGCTGCCAGCAGCAGCACTCAGCTCCTAACTTGGCTCACCAGCTGTGAGGAGATGTCTGCGCCGGTCCCTGCAGCAAAGGTTTCAGGTGGGCTCCCCTTAAAGCTGGTGCTGAGCCATTGCACCAGCTAAATGCTTGTCGTTCGTGCCCGTCAGTGCCTGGGCATGGGGTTAATTTCGGTGCTTTTCAGCTTAGCAAGCAATAAGGTCTCCTGTTTTCTCCTGCTGGAAGGGAGCTCGTGGTGTGCGTGGAGTGAAAGGGGAGCGTGGGAGGCTTCCTGTGCACCCTGCGGCCCTCCTCGCAGGAAGGGAGGAACACTCTGCTGTTACTTCTTTAAATCCGATGTTTATTTGGTATTTTGGAAGTGTTAAGAAAACAGAAATGAAAAAAAAAGATAGCAAACACATTGCGTTTTGAAATAGGACTGGAAAGATGCTCTCTGGTTTCCCCACTTCTTCTGAGCTGCCCCAGGGGCTGGGGTGGATGGATGTGTCCAGGGATGGATGTGTGTGTTGGGGTGGCATGCATGGCACAGCACCCATTTTCTGAGCACCTCTGGTGACTGCCAGCTTCACCCTGAGTGAGGAGCTGAGACCTGGCATGCCTCGGGCCAAGCACTTTGTGTCTCTTTTCTGCACCGTTTCTGGAGACCTCGTTTGGCCGTGCAGCAAACGGAGGGCTCAGAATTCACCCAGAGTTTCCAGTCACTCGGTCATGTTGCTGTAAGAGCTGGAGGGACCAGAGCAATGGGGCTGTGGGATAAAAACCAGGGACTCTTTTGGCTTGGAAATCCCTTTTTTAAGCTTGACCCCTGTTATTTCTACATACCCTTTCTGCTTGATGGTGGGACAGAAGAATAATTTTTATAAGTGGGTCTTAGTACAAGTAAAACCGGGCTGATGAGGCTTTATTTTAGACAGAGTATGCAGAATCCTCCCTGTATTGTATCTGTGCTCCGCACCGCTTCCATTTCATGGTGGGGAACATGACCAGCATATTGAAACCCGACTGCAAAATAAAGAGCCTCTCTTCGCAGCCTATTTTCATAATTTTCTATGGGAAGCTTTTGGTTTTTTTCAAATGCAAAGAGGAAAAAACAGAACTGTGTCCAGTAAACCAGTGAACATTGGATATTTAAAGTAAGATGTTATACAGAGGAGTACTTCGTGTTGGCTTTTTTCAAATGTTAAAAAAAAAAAAAAAAAAAGATTAATTCTGCACAACTATTTCTGTTCTGTAAGCATTCGGGGGTGGAATGGACAGGAATAAAACAAAATGAAGCGTTCTGGATGGGATTTTATTAAATCACAACCTATCCCCGTGTTTTTGTCCCAGAGGCATGCCAGTGCCTGGTGCTGCCTGCTCCGTCCCGGTGTGGGGAGGCCGGTGGCTGGCAGCACGCTGCGCTGGGCAGCTGCTTTTAATCAATTAGCGCTGAAATGACCCCAAATCCATCGGTTAGTGCTTGTCTGTCTGTCGCACCTGGGGGCAACGCGGCTGTCAGGCACCTTTATGTTTAGATTGGAAGTGAATGTACATCTTCCCCATAAAGCAATCCCAATTGTAAGGCGGTGTTTTGGCACGTCTCAGTAAGATGCAGCCTGGGAGTGGGTGAGAGCAGAGCGCGGCGGCTCTCCCTGCCAGCACCACTCACCGCTGGGTGAGGCGGCCCTGGAGAGACGCAATTACATCCCCTCGTGTTAGCAGTTTAAAGATCAAGCAAGGAGCAGTTTGACTAGAGATTAAATATAACGATACCCATTTATGAATTAGCAAGGAGAAGGAAAAAACCCTCCGAGTAGATTAAAGTCTTGCAGAACTGACTAATCAGCCGCTGTTGAAGCGTGGCTGCCTCGTCTGCTGTGCCGAGGGGGCTAAGGGCAAGTTTAATATTGCTTTACAACGCAGAGGCTGCAGGAAGAGAAGGGAAAAGTAGCATACCCGCCAGCTCTGGAACGGTGCAGGGGAGGGGATGGGGATGAGCAGGAGCCTCAGACCCTGGTTATGGTGAGAGGAGGCTGGAGCCTCCGTGCAGGTGCTTGTGGTACTCTCCTGGCTTGGTCCTCCCTGCTGGGAGGCTGGGCTAAAATTCAGGTAAAGGTAAATTGCAGGTAAAGGTAGAACTTGTGTGCAGTCCTGCCCTACAGATAGGAGAGCTGAGATCCTTGGCATTCAGTCTGCGCCCCTCTCAAAGTGGCGTGGGTAGAGCTGAGGCTGTTCTTATTAGTGCTGGATTAAATACTGCTGTAATAAGTAACCGGGAGTGAGGCGTTGCCATCTGCTCCTAGAGGTAATTCTAAGTGAGTTTTTGGAATGGCGCTGTTCTGGAAAAAGCCAAAATGCACCTTATTGTGTTTGCTGCTGTTTGCCTGTTAGCTGAAGGCAGCTAATGAGTCATCAAAGCCTTTGGGAAGCATTCCACGGAGAGGGCTGCTGCTAGCGCGGGTGGCTGCGAAGGCTGAAGGTTCTCCTGGGTTTTGTGGAGCGCCTGCAGATCCTGCTGAGCTGATATTAACGGGCATCAAAGCATAATCCAGTGCTTATTATCGTTCTATAGCCAACTGAAATACCATAACATAATCCTAGCAGAAGATTACGATCTGTCCTTGAGGCACAGAACAGCAGGAACCTCTTTGTTCTCAGAAGAAGGCTTTGGCAGACTTGGCTCGTGCTTGTGTGCCATGGAGATGCAGTTAGGAGATGCCTCGCAGGACAGGTAGGGGTTCTGATCTTGTCCTTCCTAGGCAATGAGCTGTGTGTATCGGGGAGCCCTTGCAAACCCTCAGCAGAAGCAGATTCTGTGGTTACTAAAACATCGTGTCCCTGGGGCTTCTGCTGGTTATCGCATTGCTCTGCATTACACTGGTGGAATAAAGGGTCTTGCAGAAGCAGGTGCGGCTCCTGCTAGGTAGGAGCTGCCGTTCACATCAGCAGGAGCCCGTCACTCACTGGGCGTGCGCTTCTGACAGCTGAGTCCGGGATGGGGAGGCAGTGGGATTAATTCCTGGCTCAGGGAGGAAACAGCTCTAGGTGAAGTCAAGGGTGATCAGCCTCAGCGAGGCAGTCGGTTCCCAGGGGATGCTGCGTGCCAAGGGTACCTCGTGCTATAAATGGCTTTGGATGGTTGAATATAGACCTTTTATAAACTCCAGCGCCGCACAGGACGCTTGTGTCCTCATGCTGTCATCGTGCCCTCAATCACTGCGAGTTGTTCAAGGTCGTAGGAAGAGCCCAGAATGAAACCCAGAATGAAACCCAGGTTGGTTGGTACCGTAGCTTTGTCTCATCTTTGCACCTGGTTTCAGGAATGCTTTTTCAGTTCCATCCTGTGGGGCACTCCCCCCGCCACGCTGATGCCTCGGGAGCATCTCGAGCAGGATGCAGCCGCACATCAGTTATTTCTGCTCCCGGAGCCTGCTTAAAGACAAGCAGCACGGCGCTGAGTGCCCGCTGGCAAGCGATGTGCTCAGCCCCCTATTAAAAACAGCAGAACAAGTTTAATCTCTGGATGGCAGGGAGGTTTGCATCGTCAGCATTGTTTGATCCAAGTTTTAGAGGCAAAATTGAAATCGTTCTTCACCAGACTCAACACATTGATCTCCAGCGGAAGAGCACTTGTAAATAACCTCCTTGAGAGCGTGTCGCCCGCTTTCTCCTCCAAACCACGTGCCTGCATGAGAAGGGCAATCCCCGAGGATGCTCCAGAAGCAAAAAAAGAATAAGCAGAAAGGGCTTCAGGGAGGTTTTTTCCCCTCTTTCTCATTCCTCCCCCTTTAGTCCACCACTGAATGCACACATAGCATGCTCCAGATCACGAGCCATTAATAAGGAAGAATACTGAGGCTCTCGTTTCCCTTTGCCAAAAAGACTCGGCTTCCTTGTCCAAAGTGGCTCAGCCCTGAAATTTGCAGGGGGGACACCTGGACAGAGCGAGCTGGGGCTGGCTTCCCTAAGGGCTCAATTCTTCTTGCCCTGCTCAGATCAAGAATCTGGCAGAGGTGCAGACCTCCACCACCGGTTTCCTAAACCCTTCTGCCTTCCCTCCCCAGGGAAACCCAGGCCCTGCCCCCTGCTGCGTTACGGTCAGCAGGAATAAAAGTGAGCCATCCTGGATGCTTCTGGCGTGGTGTTTGGGCTGGGTCGCTGAGCCCCGGCTGCAGGTTTGCCTTTCCCTTGATGCTGATCTAATGCTATACGTTTATGTCGGCACGTTGATCGGCTCCAGCACAGCCTTTGGGGAAGAATGAATGACTCTTCTCAGAATCAATAGGACATTCTCAGGAATATCTTCAACTGGAAGGAAAGGCAACTGATGTTAGACTTGCTCCAAGCACAAGGCTTCCCTGCCATGATTAGAAATTAAAACGTGATTTTTTCATCACCAAATGAGACGTAATGACCACTTTAAACACTTGTAAATTGCACTGAAAATGGCTAAGTTTGTAATGCGGAGATGTAGAAATAGTTATTTCTGAACTGCCCACGGTGAGCTTTGAGCTAGGTTGTTGGAGCAGTTTGTTGCTGACCTCTGGTGGGCCCTGAGCTTGTGAGACGCTGAGCGCTTCAGACTGGATCTTCAGAGACATTCAAGTATCTTTGATTTCAGTATGTTGATTCGTTAGCTTCGAGTTAAGGATGTGCTTAATGATTTGCAAAAGGGAACCCAGCCAATGTGGTTTTCAAATTAGGTGTATTGCCGTGGATTTTCTTTTCCATAGGTTGATGAGATGGTTAGGATGTTCGCAGGAGTGCTGTGGCAGTTCTGTGACCCACTGCAGAGCAGAGACTGGGTGAGCCCATCCCGTGTCTGCACCAACCAACAGCAGCGTTCTGAACAGGCACATTCAGTTTGAGTGTAATTCTGCTGTAAGGAGAAAAAAAAAAACTTATAATGGGGGCAAATGCAGAAGAAAAGCATCTTGAATAGCACCAGGCTTCCCTCTGAATAACAAAGAAGAGGTTTCTTCCCTTGCCTTCCTCGTTTGATGCAGCCAGATCTGCCTGAGCAGGGACAGGAGGAGGGTTGTGCTCGCTGAGGGCAGCATTTGGTTACGTGTTGCTCAGAAATGAACGTGCTCTTGCTCTCCTCTGGGTCTGGAAGGCTTGGAGGAGCCCCTTACTTGTAGCGGGGCTCAGAGGCAGCTTGGGGCACAGCCCGGTGCTGCTGGGTCTGCATCGATCGTGGTCCAGAGCAGGGCCTGAAGCCCAGCTTGCTGCACCGTGGTTGCTCAGATGCTCACAGTGAGGCCAATGTGAATTCCTGCAGGCGTTGCAGAGCAGAGCTGAGGAGCGCCCTGCAGATCCACCTGCCGAAAGACTGGAGCGCAGAGATCCATGAAAACGCACGCAGGAGATGAAAGCAGAACGCACGGTTTGGAAATAAACTGAAATCCTCCGTAATGAGGCGCTTCAAGAATAGCTTTGTCACTTTTACCCACAAAGGAGGTTATCGTGGTGAAATTACGTTGTCGTCTCGTGCTGGTTTGAAAAACCAAGCTGTGCCTCCTGGGGAAGAGGGGCTCCAAAAAGAGCATTGTTTTTTCATTGAAAAAAAAACAAAGGAGGATGTGTGCTTTCAATCAATGGGCTCTCATAACTAATGGATCAGAAAAGTTTAGGAGCCAGCATCAAACTGAAGGCATTAATAACTTTTGCTTTCAAGTCAATGGAATTGATCAGCGAATTCAGTTTATTTCTGAGTGATCATTGTAGAAAAGTGGAAAGCAAACCAATATTTAAAGATGTACCTGCAAGCAATAACACATGATTGCAGGATTTGGCAAGCTGGATAGCAGAAAAAGGGCTGGATGACATAACAGATCATTCATAATTGTCAACCAAATTGCATAGCTGGTATTGAGCTTAAAAAATGAACCATCAGAAGCATTTCTTATTGATTTCTGTTCCGTTAGAAACAATATGAGACTGCCTTAAAGAACTGGGAACAGGCTGCAATTGATTCTCCTTCCTTTTGAGCAAATTCCAGTAGAATTTGAGATTTGATTTTAATTTAGGTTTTATTAATGCTTTTTCTTTCTCTTCCACTTCTGTGCTACTACCGAACAAGTTGGGAAGCATGGAGCTGAACTGAAACACGGGGACAGTCTGCCAAAAAACACGAGCTCCTTTGACACTGGATGCTTCACAGGTTCTCCGGAGTGCCAAGAAAAAAAAGAATCCTGAGTCCGATCTGAGTTGTACAGGGCAGATACTCCTGGTGTTGGACAGGTTATGTGTTAATTATCACCAGTTCCTGCTCGCGTGGGCTTTGCTCTGGCCCTCTGCTCGTGGGGCTGAGTTGGGGGCTCAAAGGGTTTGGGCTTGGGCAGGGGGGGTTCCGTGCACACTCCTCTTCCCCTCCCTGGTGCTAAATACTGCTGTCCCCTGCTTCCACTCGTCTGAATGATTTCACAAACCTTCCTCTAAACAGATCTGGTTGGTCATCTGTCCCTGCACTCTCGACAATAAATACACAGCCCCTCATCCATGAAGGTCGCGCGCCTGTTCGCCCTCCCCAAAACCAAAGGCGAGGACCGTAAGCCCCGATATTATTTAAGGTCCTTACACGAGAGATGTAATCACCCTTCACGGGTGAGATATTCTGTGGGGATTCGTTTCACATTATTCTACATTAAACTGGTTCACTTTAAACTTTTAGTGCCTGTATTAAAAGGAGGAGGTGGGTGAGAAGGGCGAGACTTATCACACTGCTCCGGCACCAGCACACGGCGGGTGTTGGGGTGCTCGTGGACGTGCCTGTCGCTGAGCACTGGGGCCACAGAAGTGATTCCTCACTCTGTCTGGTGCAAGGTGGGTGCCGTGCGCAGGCTTTGTACAGGCGTGAGACCCCGCGTTGTTCGGGGTTGGGGCGGCTGATACCTGGTGTTCCTCCAGAGCCCTTATCACGATGGCAAAACAGCTGTAGGGTCAACTCTGGAGATGGTTCAAGGCCTGCAGCTGCTGTAAATTGGTCGGATTTACATATGTTGTGTGGCTGAATAATTCAAGCTAACAGACAGCTTGTTACACTCCTGACAAAAAAACCCTTCAGTATGGGAGAGGGGAAAATCCTTGTTTGCTGGCAGTGGCACTCGAGTGACAATGGAAGCAGAAAAACACCTGGAGGTGCTGCTTTTATAGATACTGAAGAAAAACCAAAAACGTCAAGATGTTAGTCTTATGAGCCAAGAAAGGAAAAGCAGAGGGATTCTCGTGGTTTTGATTTAATTTCAGGAGCCAGCAGAGGACAACCGAGCCATTCTGGGGTCTGCTGGTGCAACTTCTGAGCCTCTCTGGGGGGGACAGAGATCACCTGCAGTGACTTACGCAGACTAAACCAAATCACATCTTGGTCCCTTGTGCTGATACCAAATGTAGAGAGCTCACGTCCAGGCTTCAGGCCTGTGCTTCTGTGTCTGGATTACAATGGGGGTGATTTCAGCCTGAAGCCTGCTCGGATGTCATCTGAAAATACGCAGATTTAAATGGTGCCTTTTGGTGGTGTGGTTCAGGAGGGGATGTGTGGAAGTGGTGGGTGCCGCTCCTGGGCCAGCTCCAGCTGCTGAGCCCCCCGCTGGGCAAGCACACGCTGCTGCAAGAGCCGGGTGCGTGCAGCCAGCTGGGGCTTCCTCTTCTTTACGGCTTTATTTTACAAGAAGTTTGCTGAACGTTCTCCTTTCGGCACCGTAACTTCAATACGTTTTACAGGGAGCTCTTTGATGTGTCAATAAAAAACGAGTGCTGGAGTTACACGAGGCTGTGAGACGGAGCGTGGCGCTGAGTGCCGCAGGGGCAGCGAGAGCAGCAAAACCCCTGGTCCCTCGGCGGCCCCCCGGCACGCTCAGTCTCCAGCACTCCACAACAGAAAGGTGCAGGCCTGCCAAGGAGAAAACACAAGTTTTTCCAAGCGTTTTATGCAGTGGTTTTGGCAGTGGGAAGAACACAGGTGAGCGTGAGCCTCACGTAGGGGACGGAGGGACCCGGGTGGGTGCCGCAGGATGCGGTCCTGGTCGTGGCAGAGCAGGGGTGCTTCAGCTCCTGCAGGCTCCTGGGGCCTGCGCTGCTGTTCCCGTGGTTATCGTGGCGCTGGCATCTAGACAGATCTGGAGATAGGCATGGAGTGTTAGCACAGAGATCCATTAGCATAAATTACTGATGAATTCACCTAAAAAACTAAGTCCCAACTCCACGGTTAAAAATAGTGACAGAACTTCAAAGGGGCACTGGGCCTGATCTATTTTTAAGATAATGGGGATAATTTCAAGTACCAAAGGATCTTGCTTATGCTACTTCCCTTGGTATTCTGCATAATCTGCTGTGTCCAGCTAAAATCAGATAACAGCAGGATCATTTCTCTCCTTTCCAGCATTAACTGTTTTCCTTCTCCTTACCCAGAGATGAGGTCTCGGTGCTTAACACACTCCTCTTGGCTCTCGATTTCACTGGGGATGAGCATTTTTGGGGGGTGGGCTGCTGTTTTGTTGAGGTGCTGCAGCAGCTACCTCCTTCAGGTCGTGGTGTAAAGTGCAGAAATTTCCTAGCAGAATTTTTGGGGCAGCGATAATTCCCTGCCTGGCTTCGGTGGGGTGGCTTCAAGCAATGACTGGTTGGGTTGTGCTTATGCTCAAGCTGTAGGGGACTTTTTTTTTGTGTGTGTGTCCTGTTCACATCGCAGAAACCTTGTCCTTCTCAATTAGGTGACCCGAGGAGTCCATCACTCCCTGCTGACCACGTGCCAGCAGCCTCCTGCCCTCCGTCGGCGTGGTGGCAGCCCCAAGGAGATGAGTTTAGCTCACAGGCGCTGTGCTGGCGTCCAGCAGAACGATGGAGTGCGTCCGGTAGGCTTTATGTTCCCTCCAAAAATGACTGATCCCTTCCAAGTTCAAAGCCATGCAAACAACAGCTTTGGGGGATGCTCAGACCTCAGCTGAGAGCGTTATTCCCCGGTGCCTCGCCGCGGCGGGGTCCTCCCCTGCTTGGTTCTCTTTTATGTTGCTCATCACGGCGAAGGGAGGATCAATGCTTTCTGTGTCGAGGCAAGACAATGTCTGTGCGTTATTGCCATGATATTGACAGCTTGGCTTCTTTTCTTGCGTCGTCTATACTTCATTTGTGAAAAGTACTGTAATTATCCCCTGGTAGTCATTTCAGGAATGGCACACAACTTGAAAAGAAATCCAAATGGGTACACCTGATTGCAAAGAAAACACTTTAAATATTGAACAATTTTTCCTGAAGGTCTAAATTTTCTATTTGCCTCAGCACTTAGCTTTTTGTGCAGCCATTTTGTACCGGCTTGAACAATGGACGTTTTACATGAGGGTATTTATGGTAATAAAACTGAAGAAGTGTTCATCCCCCCTACCCTCTCTTGCTGTTTTGCACCTCTCCTTCCTATTAATAAAACCCTTAAATCTGTCGCTTTTCTCCCCGCCCCCAATCCGTGCCGAATTTCCCAACCTAATTGTCAGTCTGGCTTTATTTAAGCCAACTGCAGACTTTTGATCTACTTCTTTGGAAGAGCTTTTGTTTTGCTTTTCCTCAGCGTCTGAACGAGCCGATCCCCTGTTTACAAGATTTACATCAAAATAAGGTTCCTGGCAAAGGGAAATGCAGCTTAGCGAAATTAAAGAAAAAAAATCATAAAAACTTGCAAGGTCCCCGGAGGGCTAGTTCGTGTGTGTTTCAGCAGCAATAAAGGGATTAGGCTGGAGGCTGAGGGTGCGGGAGGCTGAGGGGTGGGATGGTGGATGGAGGAGTCCTGCATCCGTGTCTGAAATGGGAATAGGGTGGGCAGAGCGAGCTCCCCAGCTGGCTGCCGGGCAGGGAATTGGCTCGGTGGCCTCGCCAGAGCCTCCACGGCTGGAGGAGCTCGTACAGCTCCCAACCTGGAAGTTGGAGGAGCCTTTAGAGCTCCAAGGCTGAAGGCACGAGGCTGTGGGACTGCCTTCAGCCCCACACCGCCGCCCCTCCTCAGCTGCCCACTCGCCTTACCCATTCACGCTGTCTCATCGAGGAAAAAGCAATTTAGGAGCTGACAAAAGCTGCAGAAAGCCGCTGCAGTTAATTAATAGCCCGACTTCTGGTGCACGTTGGTTCCAAGAGAAGACTGGGATCGTAGCTAATTGGGAAGTCAGGCCAGATCGCATCGCACAGAACGTGTTTGTGGTAATGATAAGTGATTTCTGCATTCGAGGGTGGATTTTTATTTCGTTTCCAGTACTTTATTTTGACGGGTGAGTCAAATACTCTTGAAGTATCAAAACAATCTTTGTAGCTGTGTAACAGGAGCATAAGGATATCATTAAAAATGAACCCAGCTTGATCTGGATGCTAGCAAAACAACTTCAAAAGTATCCCGGTTATTTTTGGGGGGAAGGAGCTGTGTTCTCTTTGGATGAAAGAATCCATTTGAGAATAGTTTAAAGGAAGGATTGGTCACAGGCGAAAGGAAGGCTGCCTAGGGATCCTCCTGAAAACAAATGAAGAAAGATCTGTCTGTAGACTTTGGAGAGCCTGTAAATAACTGCTGGGGATAGCCCCTGAGCTCGCCCAGAGCCGAGCGTTGCTTTGAGGCAGGAGAGACGGGAGCAGCGCTCCTTAATGCGATGCTTTCCGAGTGCAGAGGGTCTGAGTCTGTCGGTCCTCGTGCAGAGGCAGGCCATGGAATTACCGGGTACGGGTGCAGAACAAAGGGAAGAGCCTGTTGTGGCAGTACGGAGATTGTCGCTGGTGCTCCTGAGCTGGGAGTGAGGTGAGCAGAGAGATGAAACGAAGGGAGGATGGGTCCAGGGGTGGCTGATAGCATCGAGGAGCCGACCGGGCAGGAAATGCCCGAATCTCTGCCTAAATGTCACTCTGCACATGGCCCTTTCACTCTCCATACATCCGTGCCAGCTTCTATTGCGAATCAGAGCGCTAGGAACTCCAATTTAGCTCAACATTTGTCCTGTTTCTAAGTAAAGTTAGCATAAAGAAATTATGCTCTTGATTAGGGATGGGGAATCCTGGTAGAATCCATGGAAAGTCCGTGCTACATCATCCAACCCCCGCTGTCTTTGGGCTTGAAAGAGCAGTGAATGAGTAGAATGAAAAATGAACTTCTGTGATAGGTTATTGACACCCCAGTTCTTTTCCTTCAGTGGTGAAGGAGTGTGGGAGCCTCGTCCCCTCCCTGGTTTAAAGAAGGGCAGGAGCGCTATGCAGTGGCTTCTCTTGCCCCACCATGCTTTAGTAAAGGGGAACAGGGTTAATTCAATGGTCTTGTGGGATGAGGCTCTTGTCGCTGGAAAGCAGTTAAGGGATTTGGGTTTAAATATCTCTGTCTGAAATGCTTGTCTGGCAACATCCCCATCGGTACAGGAGCTGTCCCCAGAGCTCTCCTTGCAGGCACCTCTGCGGTCCCTGTCCCACCACCTGCAGGCAGACATTGCCTTCTCTTCAGGGCTAGGGCAGTAAAAGCAGGTCAGGATGAAGTGCTTTATAGGTTAATACCACCTGCCTTTATGAGCTAGTGGAATGAAGCCCCAGAGGCCTGAAAAATCGGTGAAGAATCTTTACTTCCTCCCCGGCTTTCCCTTGCTGCTGTGGAGCCTCATTTGCATCAACCGCGCGCGGCCGTGCAGCTTTTCCCAGAAGGTCACCGTGCGATGAACACACAACTTCACAAACAATTTCTGCGTATCTTTAAAAAAAAAGGGGGGGGGGGGGAAAGAAAGGTGATATTTTTCTCTCTGCATGCAGTTTTTAAGAAGCGGAGAGCAAAGAGCCATAAAATTTCCTTTTATAGATGGAGCAGGCAGCAGCAAAGTGTGCTAAAGTGAGCGAGGAAAACCCAAGGTGACATTTAATTTTAGCGATAATAAGCTATGGCAAAACTCCTCTTATTAAAGACCTAAGGCAAAAACGTTCAGCTGCTATATTCTGGAGCAGAGACACCGTAAGGAGCAAAGGGAGGCAGGGTGAGAAACCTTGAACAAGATCCAAAGAGCCAGGCATTAATTTGGGGGAAGAAGAACTGGAGCACCTGTGCTAGGCAGTGAGTAATGCCCGTCGCTGGGGGGACGGAGCTGTTTTACTGCCCAGGCTCGCACAAACAGAAACTTCCCCCTAGGTAAGATGAGGCTGCTGCTTCTGGGGTTGGGGTTTGGCAGGGCTGCAGCCCCTACAAGGACGATTTCCAGCCCTCCAACCCTCAGCATCCCTGCTGCCTGCAGTCAGGATGCTTCCAGCAGCAGAAGCGGGGCGTGCGGCTGCGGAGAGGAAGGGACGGTGTCTGCTGGGCACTGCTGCCCCACAGCCAGGTCCCATGGGTCAGGCTGGCCAAGTCATCTTCTGCTTCTGGATATTGAACCTGTCCCTCTCATCTGCCAACCTTGCAGCCTGTGCACTGGGCATAAAGCTGAGTCACCGTTTGCGTTGACTGGTAGGAAGCATCCAGGCTGAGTTAGTTTCTGGAGCAGACGAGCGGCCAGCAGGTTTGTACACCCCCTCAGCCTTGTTTTGGAGAGCTGCCTGTTGGTATCCCAACTGGAAAGCACGAAAAGATGCAGTTTGTTTGCTTTCGTACGTTTGGCGCTGTAATTCTTGCCTTTTGCTTTGTTCCTGTGTAACGGTGCAGCCAGTGGTGGTGGGAGCCTGCTGGTGGAGGGGCTCCCATAGCTCCGAGGAACAGCAGCGTGCTCGGGGTGCAGAGCCCCGGCTCTGCCCATCCTGCTGCAACCCTCTCACTAGTTTCCTTTTTTCCTTCCATTTGCTGTAAATTCTCATGACTGAACATCTTCAAAGGCAGCAGGGCTTTTTCACTAGGTCTCGTTGCAGATGTTTATTCCTGGTGGCGGATACGTCTGCGGATAATTACACACCGTCTATTTTGGCAGCACTTTCTAGAAAGAATTAATAAAGCCTGCTAAGGCACTTCCGAAGTCGTGCAGTTCCTCGAGCTGGCTGCACACCAGAGCGGCGATGCAGCAGCACACGGAGCCTTGCTGCTGCTCCTTGAAAGCCCAAGCTCCAGGCACTTTTAAAAATATATCTGCCTCCAATTGTGTGTAAAATTGACCTAAAAGGCCCGGTATGGCAGCTGTATGGAAAGGATTTGCTGGTTCTGGTGTCTCTGGGCATGTTCTGCTGTGGAGCTGCTCCTGCTGGCGGTCCTGTGGGGCTGCAGAAAGCTGTGCCCGGGCTCTGGGTGTGATTTAAGCCTGGCTTTGTGTGGTGCTGCAGAAAGCCGTGCCCAGGCTCAGTGTGATTTAAGCCTGGCTCCTTTCTGCTTCGTCTTTTGTGATGTGTTAGTGCCTGAGGATCTCCTGGTGCTTTCCAGCAAAGGAAGGAGGACACTGCTGGCACCCATAAGGTACCTGCACAGAGTTCTCCAGTGGACAAAACGGATGCATGCCCACGGAGCATCTGCTCCCAGTCAGCTGCCCTCGAAGCCAGCAGCTCCTGCCCGGCTGCCCTTGGAGCTGCACCGCAGCAGGATGAGGCCGAGGACTCCCAGACCCCCTCCAAGTCTCGGTCCTGTACAACAGCATCCAGGCCATGGTGCCCAGCCCGGGCTGGGTGTCCGAAGCAGGCTGCTTTGGGGAAGGTTTAGGAGAGCAGCAAGCAGAAGGCATCAGGCTGACCACAGCTCTTCAGTTCCTGGCTGTCTGGAGAACCCGGCCTCTCCCCGTCCACATGGATATAAATAGATGCACAGAGCCACGGCGCTGAGTGGGTTATACAACGGACCTCGGTGCTGCCGGCAGCCAAAAATACCTACAAAAACGATGGGTGCTTTGAGTGACATTTGCAGGATGCTGCTAATGGCAAGAAATTGCTGCCGTGCTCTGCGCCGCCCCTGCCGCGGGATGAAGCCCCCTGCCCCGGGCAGCTGGTTGTGGCCGCATCCTGCTGTGCCCTCCTGCCCCAGAGGGGTGGGGAGCAGCGGGCAAAAAGGGTGCCAGCTCTTCACGGGCCCCTCAGCTCGGCTTTCAGGTCAACGTTATTTTCCTCTTCCATTGTGCGAAATGACAGGAGAACTGATCATGCTCGCCTGGGTGAGGAAGCGGCTCCTTCCATTGTTGGGGTATAATAAGGGACAATAATTCTCGAAGGGACTGAGAGGCAGAGTTTTTGTGAAATGCTCCCATTTTGTATATAAACCTCTCTCTATTTTTCCATCCTAAATGGCCCTTGTATTGAAAGCCTGGTATATGAGCTGTCTCCATTCAGCGTGAAAGCTGCAAAGAAATAGAAACCGTCCGGAATTGCTCAGCCTCTGGAGAGGGGATGGCTCTCTCTGCAGATGGTTTTAACCATCTTCTTGCAGAGCTGCGATGATCCCGTGGCTTTGAGATTGGGGCTGAGGGTGCTGATCACAGCCCCGTGCCATGCTGGGTGATTTATTTTGCTGAGCTGCGTGTTGGGACACGGGGAGCATCGCAGCAAGGTCCTCAGTGCCGCCAGGGCTGGGGGTCAGAGCCGTGTCCCTCCATCGTGGCACCGTGCTGGGACAGGAGCAGAACCACATCCAGGGCAGATTTTCTCTCTAGGAAGGAGGAATCAAACCAGGCTACCCTCCAGAGAGAGGCCTCGGTGTATTAAGGAGCACGCTGCAGGCATGTTCGTTCACTTTGTGTGTGTTCAGGTGGGTGCGCGAGACATCAGCGTGGCGAGGTGTGTTGGAGAGGTTTGGGGGAGATGGTGAAGAATCGTGAAATCCACACTTCCTCTTGCCATGCTGTGTGTGCACAGCCCCAGGATAACAGCTCTGAGCGGGGGCTGGACCCTGGTGTCCCCTCCTGGCTGTCCCAGCACAGTGCGGGGTGCCGGCACGCTCCTCCAGGCTGCTGGGAAGCCTCATCTGCCTGGGCAGCTCGTGGCTCCTTCTGATGGGGCCAAACCCCTCCCGCCTTCCTCCTGGGCTCGTTTCCTCAGGCAGTTGTGGTGTCAGATGCTGTAGACATCCCCGTGCTGCACGTACGTGGGCCTGGATGGTCCTGGAGACAGAGAGCTCTGAACTGCTTGCGCTCAGCTGGCTCATGATGGCTTTTTGATTATCCCGATGCGCTCGGAGCTAAAAGCTGGAAATCAATCACACTGTGCTTGAGCAGAATGAGCAGCAGCTGGGACTTGGTCAGGATGTTCCTCGTTGCAGTTGTGTTGAATTTCCATCGTCTGGGTGTCTGTTCGGTGTGATGGGGAGCGAACGATTTCGTACCCATCCCCTGGAGACCGCATGAGCCTCCTGCGTGTGGGATGCGCGGGCTGTGGGAAGGAACATGTGCAGCACAGGGCGGAGGATAAGCAACATCCCATCCGTTGGCACCGGGCTGAAAGGAATCTCCAGCCATCTGTGGTGCTCAGCTGACTGAGCGGCCTCCAAATGTCCTAAAATAAAAGCAAGGATGGAAGTTGCCACCCATCTTGCAAGAAGGCTGCACCCCATGGGAACTGCCTCGGGTGCATCTCCAATGGCCTAATATTTATCCTCCCATAATCTGGGGTGCCAAAGTGCCATGGGTCCCTTGTTCGTGCCCCTCCGTCTGCCTGGCCACTTCTGGGCTCCCTCAGAGTGGAAAATCAGCAAGGTTTCCCTGCCTGCCTCCAACCCGAGGCTGCACTAAACATACATTAGCCCTTGTGTGACTCAATTGTATTAATTGTTGCATTAAATTATATGGAGTTATACGAAAAGAATGTTAATTTAATTTTCCTGCAACTGTGTTCAGATTAATTTTTAATCAAATCTGAGAGCAAAAGCTTAAATCAGGTGCTGCGCCTTGGCTGTAAGAGGGCCAAGTGCCTAACGAACTCACCAAACTCATCTGGATGGGTTGCGGTGTTCAACACGGGCGAGCAGCTGAGCTGTGGGCTTTAATTATCCCTGCTCTGCCACCGAGCAGAGCCTCGGGGAGGGAGAGCTGAACCAGGGGCTCATCGCAGGGTCCTGGTGGTGGTGCTGGGGCTGCTCAGCCCCCGAGCCAGCCCCGATGAGCCAGCCCTGGGGTCAGCGGGTGCCGATAACGGAGCCGCGGGCAGCTCATGCTGCCAGGAGCAAGCGTGCAGCAAAGCTGGGCGAGAAAGCAGGATTCAGGCTCTGCAATTTTGACAATAATGCAGGAAGGGTTGGGAGGGAACTGGAGGTAATTTGCAGAGGCAGCACGAGCACGTAACTGCATCTCAAGTCAAAGGAAAGGGAGAGCATTTTCCAGGTGATCTCAGTGCTCCTGAGCTTTGCCAAATGGAAGAGCCTCTTCCAGAGCAGGCCGGGCAGTGGCGTGCTTTCCACTCGCCTTTCCCAGAATTGATTTGCATTTGGGAGACCAGGTCCTGGCAATAAAGGACTACTGATTAGGAGAGCTTGGCTAATTAAGGAAGACATAAAGCACTAACCCCCTAGCAAGCTGCTGGTCTGCTAATCGCAGCCGTGCGCTGGGCACAGTTCAGTCCTTACAAACCCAAACAGAAGCACCGCACCTCTCTGCTTTACCGAGAGCCTGGCGATGGCAGGGCGTTCATCTGCCGCTGGTTCCGCAGCACGTGGGGATTTGTGCTCGTCTCTTCCTCTCCACAGCATTCGTTCCTTCAGCAGGCAAGAAAGGTTAATTTTTCTCCCCCTTTCTGAAAGCAGCGTGCGTCACTGTGTCTCCTAATGGGAAACACAAGATCAGTATAAATTCGTAATGGCCACGGTAATATTTCTTTTCTGTGGGAAGCTGGTATTAATAAGGAGTGTCACAAACTATGAATTTTATTGTAGTGATATTCATTATGTGTGATGTACGGAGAGGGAGCGCATTGCAGCCAGTGCAATGAATTATATTTGTTGCAAAGAGTCGAGCTAAGTGGAAATAAATTAAGCATGATGTGTTTTAGGATGTTCTGCGTTCAGCAGCGGGGTGAAAAAAACCTGTCCAAAAATGTTGATATAGAAAATATTTCCAGGGTGCAAACAGATACAAACACGGATAAAGAAAAACACGCTCAGTGCTGTGTGCAGACACACTCCTGGCTGTACATTTAGAGGAGGGCTGCAGAAAGCAAATATTCCTTCTGTTCTCGAAATTTGCAGAACCAGGATAATTGCTACCTGTGGTTGCTGTGGGAACCATAACTTCTCAATTCCGGATTTTAAGCGCGGAAAGTCTCAGCCAAAAGTGCCACATTAATGTGACTTCTGTCATATTACGGGAAATCAGCCAATTTGCGGTTAATATAAACAGGTTAGGAAGGGGGAATTTTGTAAAAGTCGACAATTGGTTGGCTTTTTTTTTCCTTTTTCTTTTTTTTTCCCCTCCAAGGAGACCTGTTTGAGCCCACGGCTGCTGGCTCCTGCAGCCCGAGAGGTGCCCCCCATTTCCCAGGGGTCCGCCCCGTGCCCTGCTGCTGGCGTCCCGCGCTGCCCAGTTCGTGTTCCTGGGGCTGCGTGGCTGCAGCCCACCTCCGTGGGCACCCAAGGGTGTCAGTGCCTGCCCCACACCAGCGCTGGGTCGGTGCCACCCCCGGCTGCCTTCTGAGTTCCCTCCTTTTGGCATCTCCGAGGGCGTTTGCTCTCACGCGGGGCTGAAAAGCCTGCCGTGCCTAAACTTGGTGATATTTTTAAAATAATAATAACAAAAAAATAGATTTTACACTTCAAAAGTGTTTTTTTTTTTTTTCTCCTCTTCCATTTTCAGAACAAAGGAATTTTTCCCCCACAGTCACAAGTTCCCACAAAGGATCCTTGCAAAGGAGGAAAAAAAGAAAGAAAGGGGGGAAAAAAAAAAGCCAAAAAGGAGAAAGCTGAGCAGATGAATTAAAAGAGCCCCATAGGAAGAGAGATCCCTTTTAATAGTGTGGCATAGATTGGCCACTTGTGTGAAGTAATTCACATGTCGGATTTAAGGCTGTCACCAGCTGCCCCTGCGCTCAGGAGTGTCCCCAGGGACAGGCGGTACCCCCAGAGCCCCCCCCCCCCGCGTGCCAAGCGCTTGTCACCTTCCCTTGCCCCTGTACTTGACTAAATGACCTTTAAGGTCCAGAAGCTTTATAGGGCCATTATTTTATTAGGCTAATAAAAGGGAGCTGTCGTACCAAAATTTAGTGCCTGCAGGGAGAGGGCGGGTTGTGATCCTGCTGCCGTGGAGGGAGAACCGCAGGCGGGCTGGGGGAGAGGCGGCGGGCTCCTCACATCCACGGCTTGCTGCGTAGGGGAGTTGTAATTAATTTCTTTTTTTTTTTCTGCAATTAATTTCCTTTTGTACTCTGCCAGTTGAAGGAAGGGGACCTGGGTGTCCCGGCAGTGCATTGGTTGGGTTGGGCTTGGCTTGGTTCTCTTTTGGTGCTTGCCTCTGTGCCGCCCAGGTGCAGCTGCAGCTCAGCCCCGACCGCATCCTGCTCGGGCTGTGCCCCTCAGCACCCGTGGGCGGGATTCAGGGGTGCTGTGCCAGGCACTGCTCTCACTTTTGGATCAAACACCCTCTTAGTTTTTTCCCTGGATTAGCAACGGGGTGGTAGACAAGGAATTGTGCTACTGCCAGCCTGGTACAGGGCTGGAAATGGTGCCTTGGTGGGAGAGCACCGGGAGGTTTTTGAGAAGGAGGAGCTGAAGGTGATGGCGTGGAGGGGCAGGTTGGTGCAGGAGAGCAGTGGCCGGTCCCTCGCTGGCACCCACACGTTGGTGACACCCTCAGGGACTCATGGCTTGGACCTGGGGTACATGGCAGCAGGGATGCTCCCAGTTCCTGAAGCACACACAGGACTGAGGGCCAGAGACCATTTTTATTTATGGTTTTACTGGAAGAAAGCGATGGGGATAAAAGGGCTCCGTGGTTAATAATTCAGCCTGGGCGCCTGGTGTTTTTCCATGCGTGCATTGATTGCCGGTGCTCGCTGGGCTCATCAGCCTCCGCACACTGCCTGCCTCACACCTGCGGCGTGCAGAGCGATGCTTGCGGGGCTTCAGGTGCCCTGGTGCAAAGCCAGCGAGTGCGGCAAGGAGCGGGGCGTGCTGCCAGCTCTGCACGCTCGCTTCTGGCCCCTCGGGATGCAGCCCAGACCCGTAACAAATACATCTGCAGCCCTGGCATCGCTGCCCCGGTAACATTTTATTTTTAAGGGATGCCTGCGGAGGCTCAGGCAAAAGAACCGAGCACCACGGCAGAGCAGGCGCCAGGAGGATCACGGCAGTGTGGTGCCAGGCACCAGCCAGAAATCTGCAGGAAGATCTGCTGGCTGGAGCACTCACCAGAAAATATCACCTGAAACGCAGAGCCAAGGCAAAAAACAAAGTCTGCAGCTCGGCTACATCTGCAGCGATGTTTTATTGATTGCCTGAGACCCTCGAGGCAATTCAGATAGAGCCTGGAAAGAAGGGTTTTGGGTTTGTTCCACTGGATGTCATCGTTCCCCGGCTGCCATGCTACCTGGGAAAGTCCTTCTGCTTCCTTGTCTGCAGCGCTGCGAGCTGCTGGAACTGCGGCTTTGAAATGTGGGTGTGGGTATCTGAAACGAGCTAAAAGGAGCAGGGCAATTTAGCTGAAAACACCGTTCTTGTATCAACATTGCATTTATGGCTTCTGTAAGCAACGCTAGGACTTGCTGCGTTAGCACATTCAGGCAGCGCTGTAGCAACTCTCGAGGTGCTGAGACTGAAAGCAAACCCAAACGTCCCCGTGCAAAACCTTGCTGCGGAGAGTTGGTTTCCCAGTTCTCTGGTATTACTCCGTGTGCTGGGAAAAGGGATTACTGTACGTACATGGTACAAATTACAGGGAAACACTTAGCTGTGCTGGAAACTTTGACATGGAAAATGGGAATGAGCAGCGTGGAGAGCAGGAGACACGAGGGGTCCTGGAGGGTTTGGCTGCAGCATGGCCCCGGGGAGCAGGGGCTGCCCCCGGTAGCAGCCCAAGGGAGTTGGTGACACCCGGGAGGAAAGTTTGAAAGGACCGTGCATTGTTATTATTATTATTTTTTTTAATTTAAGCAACTGTTGCCATAGCATATTGATGAAATCTTAAGCACCGGTTAAAAGCCGTAGCGTATTTCCGAAACCTTTATCCTTTCAATCCCCGAGGTGTTCTACATATGGAATAAAAGTGAGCCCCACAGACCTTTAGATGGGAGAACGGCTGCACTGCAGCCCCGCACTTGAGCCTGAACTTGGCATTACCAAGGGCAGGCACGGTGTGCCCCCACCCGTGGCACTGAAGCCTGGGTTCTGGATTTGGGGTCTCTCCTGAAGCCCCTTGCAGCCTGAGCTATGGAGCTCTCTTTGCTGCTTAACAAGGGCTCTAATGAGCTCCGTGAACAAATGCTTTGGAAACTGGTTAGGAATCCGCTATGCACTCGTGAGGCAATGCTTTCATTAGGTTGAACGGGGAAGTTTTTAAGCTTGCAAGTTCATAAACAGATGATGAAAATTCCCAGCGTATCAATAACACATCAGTGTTTGCATAAATAGCAGGAATTATTCTAGTAAAAAAAAAAAAAAAGGCAATATTCCGCCGTCACAGTAGGCAAAGAGGGTGCTTCTACCCACTTTGACTAAATGTTCTCATTTAAAAAGGAAGCAAGTCGGTGGATTTCAGGATTGCTTATGAAAGATGTTAGAGTACAATTAAAATACTAGCTTTTACTTAACGTCACCAAGAAGCTGCATGGTTTATTGAGGAAAGGAATTAGTGGTGCAGCTCGATGTCTCTGCCCGGGAGGTGCTCGGGAGTTTCAGGGCTTGAAAACCCAGCGGTGCTGCCGGGGCACTGCTGCTGGTCAGGGCTGCTGGAAAACCCAGCCACCCTCTAGCCAAGTGTCTGCAGGAAAGCTTCCCCAGGCTGCTTTTCTGGACAGAAATAACCCTTCAAATTGGAAACGTTTCCTAAAGGAGCTGCGAAGGGTTTCGTGCTTTGTCCTCGCCACTGCTCGCTCCTCTCTGCTCTCGCCTGCTGAGAAGAGGGGAAGGGAGGGAGGGAGGAGGGTGACAATGCCATCCCCACGTTGGGAACAGAAAGTGAATGATCAGGGTTCAGAACCTGGAGTAGGGGTTTGTGGGGGACGTTTGGGCTGGAATCAAAACCCTGAATCAAAACGGCTTTTCCACTTGGAGCATCCCTGCCACAGGATGTTAAGGAACTCCAGCTGGATGTTTCCGTTTACACCCAATTAAGTCCTTTTCTTAAAAACGGATTTGGGGCCAAAGCAAATCCAACCAGCTTGGGTTTGGAAATCTGATTTGGATTTTAAACCTGTGGTAGTACAACTCTTTCCAAATTCCAATTAACTAGACATTTCTCATAGCATTTTTTTCTGCATAAGCCTCTATTCTCTATGCATTTTTAATAAGCTTTATCCTGGGAAAACATGAGAGAGCTAACTGCAAGTGAAAAGAATAAAGGCAGTTGCTGCATAGCTCTGAAAATCTGCTAAGTACTGGGAAGCTCATAGTAAAAAGCAAAGCAATGAAGAAATCTTAGCTGTGTTCTAATAACAAACTGTGAATGAAGATAAAACCTTTTCGCAAACCTTGCGTGGCTGAAAAAAAAATGCAGAGTAACGGCACTAGAAAAACCTGTGACAGTGCTCAGATGAGTTGCAGATAGGGGAATGAGCAGCCTCCACATCCTTTTTCTCTTCCTAAATGGCAGTACGTGGAGCTTTGGGACTAATTCCTCCTGGAGTAGGAAGGGAGAGCGCGGGATCAGCATGAAATGCTGAAACCACAGAGGAGGAAAAAAATAGAACCACCACAACAAATAAACACGGATTCTTAAGGAGTAATTAGTTACTAAGATGATCCTTCCAGAACATGTAATTTTTTATCTATTTTTTTTTAAGGAGAAGATCCAGGCTCAGGGTGCCCAGCAGAGAGGTTGTGCTGTGTGAGGCTATGGGAGTGTGGCTGTGAGCCCCTGGGGTGGCCAGGGATGGCCCTGGCTGTCAAATAATTATTGAGGTGTTTAAATAAAACATGCTTCTGATTCAGGACTGAACATTTTTAATACGTGCCTTAATCCCTGGAGGTGGCTTCCAGCGTTTGGTGTTGGTGTCTATGAGCACGTCTTCATTTACCTCCACTCAGGAGCGATTGCAAAATTCCAACAACATTCTCCCAGGAATTCCACCTGCCGAGGGGCCCGCTGCCTGGATGCCTGCACCCACCCTGCGGAGATGGTGCCAGCAATTGCATGGATTTTTTGAGGCCGTAGGACCCGGAGCATCCCTTGCCCAGGGCATAGGAGCAGCTCCTCGGGGAAGAGCTGCTGCCCAGCCCCTTTCCTCCCCGTCAGGACTGATCAGCATCAGAGGAGCTAATGGGGAACACAAAACCTATTTAAAAGCTACATTTACCACTTGGCTGATTCCATTACGTGGTGTAATATCCAGGTGTCACATTTCCTCTCCAAATGCCTGTTTTAATGCTTTCCCAGCCCGCTCGGCTGAGCTCCGTGGCACGGGGTCCTCCCATGTCCATCTCCCGAGGCAGGACCCGCAGGATGTGCACCAAAGGAGGGGATGGAAACGCTGTGCCGCCGCCAAACCCGAGTCCCCTGGGACATGCTGAGCCCCATTGGCCCCCAAATTTTCCCCAACCCCATCCCCCTGTGCCCGCGGTCTCTGCTCCCTGTGGCAAAAGCTCCCCACCCGAGGGCTGTTGGACGGGAAGCAGGCGCTAAGTTATTTCTGCGATTTTCGGGCTGAGCACATGGTGGTTTTAACATCTTCTTGTAGTCGCCATTATCACTGAATTATACATGATCGCTTCCCTAGCGGGAATCGGTTTAGAGCTACTTGCATTTGTTTTGTTTTTAAAGGGAGACACCGATCCCCGTGGGCTCTGCATTGCACAAAGGCATCATAGCACGGGTGGCGTTCATTCCTGACCCCTCTCTAACTCCAGCAGGGAGAGGGGCCAGGTAGGAGCCTGGCTAGGTGTTGTTCCCTCCTTGCCTCATCACGGAGAGCTCTTGTGCCCTGCCGCAGCCATGCCCTGGTGGCACGCTGATGCCATTCCCCCAGGGAAGCAGCCCCTGGTGCAAGGTTTGGGCAGCTCTCGGCAGTGCCTGCTCCAGGCTCATCCTTTTCCAGCAGTTCCAGGGGTCTAGAATCACCGGGACCAATGACCCTCAGTTCTGCACTGGTTCTGGATTTAAAGTGGCTATTTTTGCAAGGATTCGGGTACTTAGCGAAAAGCAAATACCATCTCGCCCGGTTTCCCACTCCGGAGCTGTGCCGCAAGCAACTTCACACAAGCACAAGGAGCCAACCCGAGTACGAGATCTGCCGCGGGACTGGAGCGGGAGAGCGGCTTTGTGGTGCTAAAATGAGATTACACGTAGCAGCTCGCGCTCCCGCGGTGCTGAATTTCACCCAAACTGAAAAAAAATATTTTTTCAGCACAAGTAGTGCTATGCACATAGCTCGCCGAGCCTTGTCACTCCCTGTATTTATGACGCTGAAATTCCTTTCTTAGCTTTTCCTTTTCTTTTGTCTTGCTTCCCCTTTGGGCCCACGAAATCTGGTAGATCTGCAGCAGCATCAGTAAATGCATCCAGAATTGAAGGAAACTGTGTCTTTAGGTCTTGCAAATATTTTCTTTTCTTGGTACACGAGTGACAGAAGAAAAAGCTTGCAAGCTTGTAACTTGCACTCGAGCTGTCTGAGAGGGATCTGAAGTTTTAGGAACTTCTGAAGCTCCTTGATAGGTGTCGTAAGGCTGGCATCAAAGATCACGTATCGCTTCGACTCTTTTGTTTTGTGCTGGTGCTGCAGTACACGCTGCCTGTGGTGGTTTCATCTGTAGCTACAGTTTTATAGAACAAGATTAAGGATGTAATTGCTTTCTTTGATTCTTAACAAGATCAAACAGAATGACAGAAATGCCAGTAAAAGGTTTCATAAAATGCTCACTTACTCCAGCAGATGCATATATCTGCCTCTCACACCGAAAAGCAGCGCTGGCTGCTGGGCGATGCTCTGTCAAGGCAGAAAGGGACTGCGTCTCGAGGAACTGATGCTGGGAAAGCAATTTGGTCAGCACCTCTTTCTTTCTGAGTGCTTCTGCACGGGCCAGAGGCACGGCCGAGCTCTCAGTGCCCGGCAGAAGGATGGGGATGCCGATGCCCAGCGCGGGGACACCGCTGCCCGGTGGGACCCAGGCTCCTTCCCACTGCGTTTCCTTAGGTCCTGCTTCGGTGTGTAGGGCAAAACGGGTCAAGGCGGTGAACAGGCATGAGGCTGCTCGGGGTAAATGCAAAGAGAGCAGAGTAATGATGTTTCAGCACGACACAACTCATTGGCAGCATAACAGGGGCTGGCATCTGATCTGGCTCCGCACAATTATTCCAACGCGGCACGCACAAGTAGGAAGCTATCACCCTGCCGTATAATTTCACCCTGCGTTACGTGTGATTCCCAGGCTCTGATGCTGAGTACATGAATGATTAAATATGTGAAGCTCTCTGCTAGTCTGAGAGGCGAGAGGAGTTTGCAGAGAAATTCAGCTCATTGCATGAGCAGGCAGAGCAGCGCAGACCCGGGAGCAGAGCTGTAACAGCACCTTTCATGTTGTGGATGCCTCTGGAATATGGCATCGGCTGGACCAGAACCTCTTGGACATTAGGCAGGAGGGTTTACAGGTGCTACTGAGGGCAAGGAATGAAGCTAACCACGTAGGCTTTTAGAAAAAAATCTGTTTGATATTCATATAAAGATATAAGATTCATAAAAGATTGCTTTGTGCTGTCTCCCATGCCCCAGGAGGCAGCACCCCTGGCCCAGGAGCCTTTGTGTCCCTTTATTTATGATTGCCCTGGTGGAGGTGAAGTTGTCCATGTGTGAATGCCTTGCCTCTCCCAGTTCTGGTCAGAAAAGGAAGGGATTGAGAGATGTTGAGGTTCCTGAAATGTTGCTGCAGTTTCCCTGGAGGGTGAAGTGTCTCCTCCAGCTCAGTGCTGTGTTTCCCCCAGTGCAGGATGCAAAGTGAAGGTTTTATTAGGGAAGATGAAGTTCTCGGGGTCAGCTAGGATTGCACATCTGTTTAGCAAGGTCACTGAAAACAGCAGTTGTCACAAACTTAACATAAAGGTGCTGAAATACAGCGTTAAAACATTGGAGGATGCAACAAAGGTATTTAATCTGATACACCTGGAACACAAATACTCAAATAAATAGAAGCAGAGCAGGACAAATGGGTCCTGAAGGAAGCAGTTCTGGGGGCAGGTGCAGAACTGAACAGACGAAGACAGGATTTTGTTTTGCTCTCCTCTGAAATGCCCTCAGTTCCTCCGAGATACAGGAGTGATAAGTCTCCGAGAAAGAACAACGCTCTTCGTCGTGACCTTATGGATTTAAGATCTATTTCTAAACCAAATTTTCATAAAAAAAACCTGCCACACACAATCTCCAGATTAAACCTCACTTTATTTTCAGACAGACGTGACCTTTCCTAGCTTTGGATATTAAATATCACAAAACCCGCTGCAATTTAAGCTCGGGGTTTTACATTTAAATAAATGTAACTTAAAAGCAAGGCTGGCTCCCCTGCAGAACGGGGGGTGCCGGGGGGCACATGGGGTCAGACGGACGGACAGACGGACAGATGGATGCTAGGGATGAGCTTTGCAAGGGTAGGGGAGCATTTGATGGCTCCTGGTGTGCGGGTGCTGTTGGTGGTATGCCCAGAGTAGCTGCCGTCGGCAGATTTCGTCCCTTGGCCGCCTCTCCTTGGGGAAATAAGCACTTGGTTGTAAAACAAAGTTTGTTGAATTTGCGAGAACTTTAAACTTCAGCAGGGTTTTTTCCGTCCTTTTCAGCTGGAAACGCCTTTTGGTTAGCAAATGCTTCGCGACAACAAATCAATGGTCGTCTGTGTAATGGAATTAACTCAACTCACAGCTACAGAGCTGCTCTTTGATCCTTGTCAATGAGGAATCTTTCCATGGGTGAAGTGAAGGCCCAGCTCATTAGCACGTGCTTTACAGAATGTAATTTGTCAGCAGGAGAAAGGCAAAACCTCCAGAAGGGGGTAAAGGCAGTTTAGGTGAAGGAGGGCGCTACACAAGGGAAATCAGGGCTGGACGGGGCCAGGACAAAGTAAATAATCTTGGTTTGAATGGGGAGGGAAGTTCTGGATGCTTTCCTGAGTCTTTGCTCTTCTCTTCTTCTTCCTTTTGCTTAAAAAGCACATCTGTAATTCTCTGAGGATTAAATGGCTCAGCTGGTGTCCTGCATTCCTGCTCCAACAGCTGCCTCCCGAATCTCTCCTAAAAGTTGTGGGTGCGCTCCAGCTCTGGGGTTAGAGTTACGGCGTGCTCAGAAAAACGTGGTTGAGAGAAATTCCTCTTGTGGGCAAGAGCAGGGAGAGTGGTTTTTGCAGCAGAGCCTTCACCTTGCGTGGGGTCTGCCCTGCCCTGGTTGTTTGTGGCCAGAGGTGAAGCCGGGTCCATGGTGGCACGGAAAGGAGCTCAGCAGGACAGAAGGAAAGCTCACGATGGGGCACCAGGCAGAGAATTCCCACCCAGATGGATCCCCCGGCACCACAGCCACCAGCCTGGCGTTTGGGGGGGCTCGGGCAACCCCCTAATTTCCAGCCTCATCTGTTCATTAAGTTGCCATGGCGATGCGCCGAGCGGGGCACGGTGTGCAGCGGTGCAGGCTCCCAGCTGGAGGCATCTCTTCATCTTATTTCTCTCCATTTTTAAAGAGGGCACGCTGCTGGCATCTCCCCTCAAATCTTGGCATTTGCACTCCATCGGGAGCACGGGCAACTCGGCAGATGAACCTCAACAAACGTGCCCTTGCCTCCGTCCCAGCCTGGCCGTGCTCTGCCCCATGGTGCAGGATGCAACCGGTGGGAGCACGGCGCTGGAGCAGCAAGAGCTGACCTGGGGGGATCACTTCTTGCTCACAGGTGTTTTTTGGAAGCACGGGATAGCATCTGGCCACAAGGGGCTGCTTTTATTTTGGAATATGCACAGGCAGTTTGAAGTCCTTGCACAACAGCGCTGGAGGGGTGCATAAACACGGATAGCGGCAGTGCTCTGAGGGAGCAATAAGTGTTTAATACGAAGTGGCTATCAATGTTTTCTTCTTCTTTTTTTTTTTTTTTTCTTTAGCTAAGTACCATACGAGTCTCAACAATGGGAAAATTTCCACTTTAGCTCCGAGCAGACAAAAGCGAGCAAGCCTCTCGCCGAAGTAAATCATGGCCGGCTCCGCTGGGGCCATTATAAGTCACTATAAAAATGACACAAAGAACCACACAGGATGCAAGCCAAAAACGGTATGGGGGGAAAAAAAAAGAAAGTTATGGCCCTTATCACTCACAAAGCACACTTACCGGAGAGATTTCCAAGAAGAATAGCCCTAAATGCCCTGCTGTGAATCAGATGGAGAGGATGTGATGGTGTTACTGCTCGCGTGTTACCGTGATTTTCGGCATCGTGGTGGTGCTTGAAGACATCGATTAGGCTCTGGCCTTGTTAAACTACACAAACATGCAGCGAAAAGCTGGCCTCGCTGCAAAGGCTGGTATTCTGAGCTTTGAACCGGGCACAACAGGCGGCGGGAGGATTTAGGAGTGGAGATTAAGACAGCAATAAAGCAGATGCGCTTTTAAGGGAACTGGTTTGTGTCCAGGCAGGACTGTGCTGGGCTGGGCACAGTCTTTATTTCACAGATACAGCCATGGGCAGCGCCAGGAATTACTCCTAGCTCTAAAAGAAGGGGGTCTGCAGCCCTCAAATTATCTGGTGAGGGGCTGTCCTGAGCGGTACCCCGGCAGCAGGAGCGGGCAGCGCGGTGCCCAGCAAGCCAAATGGCGCTGCTGGTGCTGAGAGAGGCATTGCTGCGAGACCATAATGTGATGCTTCAGTAATTAGTACACGCTGGGCTCTGATGGCTGATCCGCAGGAGCAGGAGAACCTGGACGGAGAGCGTGGGGCTCTGCACCGTGCCCAGCCCCTGCTCCTGCTCCCTCCCGGGCATCCTCTGCCCCGCAGCCGCCCGTGGCACAGGGGTCCCTCCTGGGGATTTGGGTTGTTCTGCGCCTTGGCTCGCAGCTGCACGCAGAAGTGATTCTGGAAACCAACAGGACTCGCTCCTGGCACATAAAACGCAGAAATATGAGAGTCGTTTGCCTGAGTATTATCTAATCGTGGAGCAAAACTGATGTGTGTGATGATACGGGTACATTTTTTACATGAGTAATCTGCAAAGAAGATGCTCTACATAAATGTCAGCCGATTTTGTTCTGATTTAATCCCCTTTATTTATTGCGCTGTTGTACCTGTTTATTATTTTCAGTTTTTCTTCCTGGCATTTTACCTCGCTGCACCTGCCACTTCTGATCCTATCAGGCCCTGCGTGTGAGGACAATGAAGTGTGCTCCTGTCATTCCCCGCTTTGATATGGAAGGAAGAGAGAGAATAAAAAGAAAATAGACACCAAAACCCCTGCACGCACGTGTCCTAAAAATAGTGCTACGGATCCATCCGGCGCTGCTGGCAAAGCATCCGTGCCCTGCAGCCTCACCATGCCTGGGTTTGTGGGGGCCAAGACCCCCCCCCCATGTCCCATGGAAATAGCCTTGGGAACAAAAATCTGCTTTCCTCTATCAGCAAGGATTGCAGAGCCCCTGGGATGTACCAGCGGGGCGTTTGGGGATGGGGGATCCTCGCTGCAGTCTTGGGGTGCTGATCCCCTCCTGTACTGCCAGGATGCTCCCCTGGACTGCGGCGGCAGCTCCGCTCCGTGCAGCATTTGCAGCTGGCAATCAATCAGCTGTAATTATGCCAATTAGCCCCCCCCCCCCCCCAAGCTCCGGTTCCAGGAAGGCTTTATGACCTGACAATACATCTGCGGTGGGCAGAGGAGCACGAAGCTTTTCTTCAGATTATTGCAAGCTAATCAGCCTGGGCGATAAGTTTACAATTTAGTGCACAGCTCGGTAGTTTGGTGATAAATGCTTCGTTTTGCTGCTGTTTTAGTTGCCCTCCTTTGCAGGACTGGTATCAATCCTCATTCAAATCAAAGTTCTTCTCAAACATGCTCCAGTGAAGTGGAATTTTCTGCAAAATAAGGTGTTATTAACCTGGCTCTCCTCTTCCCAGCGAGGAATGAGCCCTGCCACAGAAACCATTCTTCACCGATGAACCCTGCTTAAATAACGATTAGCAGACCTTCCTGCAGCAAGAAAAATGCAAAACCTGTGACCTTTCAAGTTCTTGCTGCAGTGATTTTAAGACAGAAGAGCGTTTTCTATTTCTCTTTGCCGAATTTCAGCAAACAGTGATTTTTTACAGCTCTCCATGCCCGGCTCCTCAGCTCCTCTTGCTGTTTACTTTATCCTCTCCCTCTCCACGAAGCCATTCCGGGAGCAGCCTGGGGAAGAGCTGGCAGCCCCAGGGCCCCGCAGCCAGGATCACCCGGGTGGTGCTCGAGGATCAGCCCTCGGGGGGGGTTGAAATAGGCCAGTCTTATTTTGGGGCCCCCAGCCACCTGCCCGAGCCTCTGAGTCCCTCTCTGTCCCCCAGGCCATGAGGGATGCTGCAGGGCTGGGGGGAGCTGCCCCCAGGTCCAGCCGGAGATAGCAGGAGTTGCTGGGGATTGGCTTGCTCTTTATTTATGTCTTTATTTCTTTCATTTTTGTTTCTTGTATTTATTTTAATTATAACTTTGTTTCTGCCTTTATTCTTCCTTCTATTCTGGGGCTTTGTCTGCATAAGGAGCTCGCTGCAGCTCGACGGTGCTGAAAAAAATAGAAGCCTTATTGCATGGGCAAACATTTGTAATTTAAAAATCATTCCCATTTCAGGAAGTCAGAAAAGAAACAGCATTTTTATTTTAAGGTTTGTCAGGATTTTGCTGCTGACGATTTCCCCGGGTTGCCACAGTCTAACATAAAATGAATAAATGCTTTCTGCTGCCTTTTTCTCCTACTCAGTAACTTCTAAATTTGTAGGGAAAAAGGAAGATGTGATGGGAAGCCTCCTTCTCTCTCTCTCCTTGTTCATTGGCATGTATTCTTTCAATAACAAACAGAGATTTCGGGAGAAAACATCAAATTGCAGGTTATTTTTTTCCAGAAGCCCCAAAGCAAAAAGAAAACGTTAATTTCTGTTAAAGCCCTCAGACTTCAATCCAAAGGGGTATTTTGCTGGGGAAGAGGTTGCTTTCAGCTGGGACTGGTTTTTCTCGGGGAGAAATGCTAAACAGCTGGGGTGCAGCCCCCGAGGATGCGGTGCCGGTGGGGGTGCAGGAGCAGCAGGCAGGTGCCACGGCTCCGGACCAGGCTTGGAGCCTCCTCACAGCCCCGCGTTCCCTGCCCGCTCTTCCTCCAGCCGTAAAAGCTGAGTAAACCATATCAGCCATAAAACTCAGCGCCGTTTCCCATATGGGCAGGAATCATGCTTTGCAGAACATATTGCAGAGGCAAACTGTGCTTTTGTGTTTGCGGGCGCTCGAGTGATGGGAAGCGAGCAGAGCGCACGCTGCCGGCAGTGGGGGGCTGCTGCCCTCCAGGGCTGGGCACTCATCCTGCTGCACAGGTCCTCCCGGAGCATCCTGAACCATCCTGCCCCAGCCTGGATCCTGGCAGCACAGCTCTGCTTTGGGACCACCCGGTGCCAAACACAGCCCCTGGTGCTTTCCTGCCCTGCCCTGCCACAGGGAGGTTTAATTTCCTGGGAGCTTTGGTGCTGAGGGGTGGGAGGCGCTGGGTGTGCTGATGCCTGATGTTCCCCCGGTGTGAGGAGCAGGACGGACATGCAGATGTGCAAAACCAAAGAGCGTGGGGAAGCCTTTCTGGGGCTGCTGCAATCTGTTATCCTGATGTATATCCTCTGACGTCCTAACAGCCAGGCATCAGCCGTTTATGTGAGTGCAAGCTGCTGCACGTGCGTGTGCAAGCCTGCACCCCAAAATGCACGCCTGGACCCCGGCAGTCACAGGCTGTTCCACGAGGTTTCGGTGATGTGGAGCTGACCCCAGCTTGCACTTTTTTCACCCGGGTAAGGCAGCGGCGGATGCGAGCAAGGGGAGCTGCGGCAGTTCCGTATCTGAGCTGCTTTTGCAGAAGAGCAGCTCGCATCAGAGCAGAGAGCTAACAGCTATAATTATTAGTTTTTAAAATTCTAGAACTTGGAAAATGGTTGAAATGAAAAGAAAGTTTCGGCAGCAACCAGAAATCTATATTGTAGATATCGACACAGTCCTCACCCTCATGCGTTGTCATAAACAAGGATGTGATAATTAGATATTTTTTAAAAGGACAAAATTATTTTATTTGCTTCCCTGCCAGTTTTCATGAGACCATCAGTCATTCCCCACACAGATAAGATTTCTTATGTACAGTGACAGGATAAATTATATGGTTCTCATCCAGCAAATCAACATTACTGTGCAACATTATCTCCTGCAAAGCGATGTCTGAACAAATCATAAATTCTATCCAGGTTTATTAGATCTGTCTTTTACTCACACATTTATTTTATCCCGAGCTGAGGTGTGTTTTTTTCCCTAATTATTAATCATATTAATAGGGATCGGGGGGATGCGGCTCTCCGTTACACTGAACCGCCGCGGCGCAGCTTGGATGTTGGTGGGTTTTTCATCAGAGGGTGCCACCAGGTCTGACCACGGCGATATTGTGGCTATCGGCGCGAGGTAACGCGGTGGTGGATTCATCAGGGGAAATGGGGATGTGGAGGCTAATGAGGTTAACGAGGTTCTGCCTCGTCACCCAACTGGGGATGGGGGAGGCTTCAGCCTTGTGCAATACCCTTTTCCCAGGTGATCTCCCTGACAGATCCCCACAGGTGAGCTCTGCCGTGGGGGTTTCTCCCCACCGTGCCCTGTGGGCCCTTTGTGCCACCGAGGAGAAACCTGATGGCTCCGAGAGCTGCTTGTCTGAGCGCATCGCGCCAGGCATGCGGGCAATGGGGACACAGAGCTGTAAACGTCACCGCGAGTGAGAGCCCATCGCGAGGTGAAAGGCTTGGAAATGAGATATGGGAGCGATGCGGGCATTTAGCAAAGGCACCGGAGCTGCGTGTAGAAGGCAGGTGCCATAAGACCCCCGTCTGGCCAGGCAGGGGCTTGCTGTCAAGAAAATCTCTGCTGAGGCCGAGCATGGTGAGTCCTAACCCAGCTGTGAATGGGGGACCCTGAAATACTGCCCAACATGCTGCCTACCCCGGCTCGGGAGCCATCGTCTCCCTTCAGACATCTCCACCAAGAGGAAGCGGTTTTGCCAGGTGTGCTGGGCTCCAGTGGGAGCTACCTCCGAATTTATCGTCTGAGCGAGCGGCTGGGGGCACGGGGGGTTGCAGCTCTTCTCACGTTGCTTGCGGAAAGGCAGTTGGTGTAATTCAGCATCCTTTTATTCTCCCAGGCTCGTCAAAAGCTCCGAGAAATGAGGCTGGCGATGTGGGATGGGGCAAGCGAGGCTGAGTTATTGTTGAAGCTATTGATTGAAGAGTGGGAGAAACAGCGTTAGAACCTGGTTCTCTTGTTATTCTGGTGAGAGAGAGGATACATTTTCTTAAACTCTGCGTCGATAAATAATTGTTTGTGGCTTTTTTTATACCTTCCCTAATGATGGCATTATGGAGCTCTGAGGCATATTTCAGAGAAGGGCGGCTTGCTTGGCCTGCGGCAGGGCTGGAGCTCATCATCAGCTTGGTTGGTACGAAAAGGGGGAGCCGGGATGTCTTGGGAAACACAAATCTCTTTAAAGGCTCACAGGGGATGGAAGCAATGAGAGCCCTGTGTCAAACAAGGGTGGAAAACATGGGCAGGAGCCTGACGGATCCTGGTGTTTGCTGAGGGCTCTGCTTGGGGATGCTCCAAAGCACCGGGATGGCATGGGGTCGGAGAGCTCTGCCCCATCCATCCCCAGCATCCCGGCCTCATTTCTGTGCTTTTACCGTGAAAAAGTGCGATTTCAGCACACGGCGCTCCCTCCCTTTCATGGGTGGCAATGAAAGCAATCCTACACTTCAAAGAAACGGAGCAGGGCAGCAATTTGTAAGGTGCAGATTATCCAGCAAATTAAAGCTTTCCTCCACAGGGATTTCCATGAAGAAACTGATTATTTAGTCCTTTGTTTGATCCTATTAAACCGATGAGTAAGTAGCAGGAAGAGTCTTCGTGTTTATTGAAAGCTCACATTTTCTTTTCTTTATCGATGCTCACAGTTCTAGACTTGGGTTCTGGGGCTGGCAATCCAGGTGCCATGAGGTTGTTTCTTTTCCGTGGTTGGTTTCCTGACATTTGTAAGAGAATCCTGCTTCTTCCAGTATATTTATTTTCATAATTAAATTAAATGCTCACTTTGTGCCAAAAATTTGCTTTTCAAGAACTCAAGTCAGATAAGTAGTGAATTCTCTAATTTCATTGATTTCCAGGAAGCAAAGAGCGGAGCTATTTCCTGCAATTAAATTCATCACTGAGCAGGAATTTGCGTGCGATAATCCGTCACCAGCACAGCCACGAGCAATGTTAAACATCGTACAGCCGGGGGCAGCAGTTTCTCACCCCCTTGGACTGCTGTGAAAGAGGTGCCAGGCTCCTGCGGTAAATTCTCATTAAGAGAGGGGTGTTTTAAATAATAAATTGTAAACCCGAGGACTCGGATTTATTCCCCCAAGTAGGTTGTTGTAGTCTCCGCTGTGGTTGCAGCAAGCACTGTTAACACGATCCACGCAAAGACCTGCCTTGTTCTCGGGGAGCGATGTTCTGCTGCTTCTTCTGGCTGGTGCAGCTGCAGATAAAATTGTTTCTCGGAAATGGGCACGAGATCTGAGCTGACATGCCGTGAGAAAAGGAATTCTGCAGCTCCTTCTCCAGCCACAGCGAGGGGAGCCTGAGGACGCAGGAAGAAATTCAGGAGAGCAGCTAACCTTCTGACTGCTTTGCTTCCCAGCACTTTGTATTTCTGGTTGTTGACCAAAATGATGAATATTTTAAAAAGAAACCACAAATAGCGTAGGTGGAGAAGGTGAGGCAGGCTGGAGGCTCTCCTTGTGGGACCTCGTGCTCGGTATGGCCACGGAGGTGGCTCCAGAGAGTGGCTGCTGGGGAAGGAATCGCTTCACAGGCACAAAGATCGGTTCTGAGGCACAGAGATAATGTCACCGCACCTCTCATTATCCACTTCATCAATCTCAACCTGTCACCTAATGACACTCACCCACTCTTCCTCCTCCCTGGTGCAGTTAAATAACAAACAGCTGCTCACCTCTCAGGGTGCGCATTCTGCTGAGCCGGGTGGCTCGCGGAGAGGCACGCAACGAAAAACAGCTTTTGGAGCACACAAGATGCAATTTTTGCAGTCCCTGCTGATGGGTCCTGCCACGGAATTTGGTGGTGTTGGTGCTCAGGGGTGTGGGTCCCTGCTCCGAGAAGAAGAGGGGCTGGGAAGCGACGAGGATGAGGATTTGGAGGGTGCTGGTGGAGAGGGAGGGCGGGCTGTGCTGTGGCTGTAGGGGAAGGTGCTTGAAGCAAACAGAATGGCTCTGTGCAAGGGGCCGCTCTGCAGCCAAGGCACCAAAGCTCTCTGAGCCTGGGTTTGGCCTCCCTGAGCCTCTCAGCCCTGCTATGAATTGCTCAAAACCAAAGCACGGTGGTTTTTGGCGCTCAGATGAGACTCATTTATACTCACAAGAGGCATCATCTCTCCGGGCATCCCTAAGCTGTAGCAGGTTTGTCCCCAACCCCAGTGAACTTTTTTGGGGGGACATGTACCCAAATTATTGCTCACGTGGCTCAGGAGCAAGCAGGAGCTTTTTGCATAACGGGTCAGGGATCGCTCCTCTCGCTCCCTGCGATGCGTGGAGAGGAGCAACGTGACCGTCTGTAATGGGCTGGGTTGGCAGCTGTCAGCAGAAGGGATCCTCGTGCCTTTGATACCCACAGCCCTAGGAGGAACCTCGCTCCTGCGCCTCGGCAGCACGCTGCTAAAATGAAGGGCACGGTGACCCCATCGTGTCACAGTGGGGCAGGACGAGAAGAAGCAAAGGCAGAAGAGTGGTCGGCCCCACAACACGATTCATTTACTCGTTCTCTGCCTCTTGAAGGTCATTGCATCAGGTATGGAAATAAATCATCACCTGTGGCATTGTTTCCCATACTTTGTTTACATCGTGATTACCTGGGGTAGGTTTTACTACCGCCAAGTGCCTAATCTCTTGATGCTTCATTATTTCGCTAGATTTATAAGGCTGACGATAAAAATAATTATTTTAAAGTAAGTAGCCAATCACCAAATCTCTGGGTAATAATACTGCAGAATTAACTCGGCATTAATGCGAACGCGATGTGCCATTAACGCGGGTAGACAAGCTCGCCGTGTAAGGTACTAAATAAAGAACGGAGGATTAGTGTAGAGGATGTAAATCGAGGACGCAGCTCCATGTTAGTGCATCTTAAAGCAGGAAATACTTCGTTATAGGTGAAGGACAGAGTTATTTCCCACAGCCCCAGAACCAAGGTGTTGTGATTTCCGACCCATTCCTCTGCAGGACCTCATTGTCCTGGCTGGGTGCAGGAGCCAGCACAAAGGGGACCAGCACACACCGGGTCCTGGTTCTGCGGTTCCGTGACAAACCTCTCTTCCTCCACCTTCACTCTGGCTTACCGAGGGTTATCGCTGAAGGAACAGAGGAAATTGTTTCTAGGAACTGCCTACACCTGGGTATTTGCACCCCGGGACATGAGCAGCTCTGGTTCCTGTGGCAGCACTGTAACGAAAGGCTCCCCCCCGGTTCTGTCCCCGATGCCATCCCCCAACATCACGTCCTCCTGCCTGTACTGGAGCATAATCAAAATTTCAAAGGGCTTGGATGAAGCTGATCGAAGATGGATGGGGAATGTTTTTCTCCCCTGACAATAGACGTTGTTAAGGCTTTTGTGTGCAGCTCCTCAGCTTCTGAGAAATGAGCATGTAATCTCCATCCTAACATGCAAAGGAAATCGAAAATCCATACAGGCCATTTAAAAACCTATAGATTTCAAAAGCTTTATTCCCCTGGGGGTGCTGAACAAAACGCTCAGCACCTATTGAAGGCTGGGCACGCTGCATCCCTCCGTGCTTAGGGGCACGATGGGGGGAACGGCGCGGTGGGGAGCTGCTGCAGCCCGGTGCGGGGGCGAGCAGCCAGGTGCTCGAAGGCTCTCCTCTTCCTCCCGAGTAACAAAACGACCACAGAACATCAAATTCTGCAGGCTGCCGAGCTACGAGGGACTGATCCAAAATCCTTTGAAATGATCCTGGGATTTCAGTGGCCTTTCTCAAGGTGCAGCGTTAGGTCCACTGCTCTGCCTGGTGCGTGGGCTGCCAGCCTTTCCTCGGGGCTCTCCGTGTGCTTCTGCTGCTCTCCCGTTCTCATTTGCACTGGCCATTCATACCCATTTGTTCAAAGACCATCAGGACACTTTGTCATTTGAAGTTCAGGGTTCTCTATAGACTCCTTCAGTGTAATTGATGGGATCCCATTTTCCCCTGCCTTCGTCCCACACTGCAAAATGCTAAAATCTGGGGGCTGCCCTTGGTCATCTGCTAACGTGCTGCTGGCTGCAGGCAGGGGATGGCATCAGATGGGAGCTTTTTTCTTACTTCTACTCTGTCAAAAGCTGCATGCTCTTGGGAAGATTAGATTTTTAGAAAAAGCTGCTCAGTGGCACCATTTCATTGAGCTGTTTAGGCAACAGGTGTATACATTGCTCTGGACAGTAATTTAGGTCTCTATTTAACCAAAATACCTCTAGCAAAATACTCAAAATTAAAGAAGAGTAAGAAAACTTTCCACAGTTTTGTCATTACAATGGAAGGAAATTATTTAATAACAATTAGAAAATAAAGTGCAAGGATTGATTCTTAAGACTTGGTAACGCTTTAGGTAAGTAACACAGACTTTTCGTTCCTTTCTGTTTATATTTAGATCAACCTCATGCAACGTAGGTAAAATCATTTGGGTTAATTTTAGAACCCCTTTAATTTCTTTAATTTCTTCATTACTTTGCTAGCATTTCTAAGCAGCTCCAGGGCCTTCAAGCCCAAGACAGTTGACTAAAGACAAATTAGAGTTCGTGCTTCCTTTGTCTGCCTTAATGAGTGGCTGCCATTACCTTTGAGATGCTTCCAGGACTGTGAGCTCTTAAATGCCTCTCTTCAATAAGAAAGATATAATTTTAGTTTTTAATGTTTAAAGATTAATTACAGAGTAGCCCCTCTGCAAATCCTCGGCTTCCTTTCCCCTGCCCCTTGCCGCTAATTCGACGTTTTAAAATAGCAGTGGCACCGCCGCGGCTCCCCGCAGACGGGCTCTCGGTGGTTCTCTTGGGACCACCAGCTCCGGGTGCTGCCCCGTGCTCCCGCTCGCCATCGGGATGCTCCTGGGGACACGATGGCTCTGGGTGGGAGCATCGAGCATCGCATCTCTGCTGGAGTGTCCTCCGTATGTCCCGGTGGTGCTGGTGGTGTGCCCGAGCTTTGTCTCCAATGGGGGATGTTCTTTGCTGGGGATGGGGGTCACGTCCTGTCCCCCCTGTCCAAATCCGCCTGTCCAGGGGTTGCCTGAAGGTGTTGGAGCCACCTGGGTAACTCAGAAAATGCACACATCTATTTCCAGACCCACCTGTGTGGGAGGGGCTCCATAGATGGCGTCAGCACACTGATTTTTGAATGTGATTTTGAAATCCTCTGAAAGCACAGAATTTTCCCTCCTTACCTCTGCCCTGCTCCTAATCGCGTGACAGAGCCCCGGCAGTCTGAGCTTGTATAGATCTCACACGGCAAATAGCTCATGTTAAAACATGTCAGCAAGATGTGTGTTAATAGAAGCAATGTTAATGCTTAAGATGGTGCGTTTTTAACAGTTATTTCCAAAATAAAAATGCTTTGCCTTTGGCAACCTTTACATCACTCCTGGATACACACATTTGCCATTGGCTGATTGATTTCAGCAATTCTGCTATTATAGCAGAACTAGGACATTCACAATCACATATTCCTTGCGTGGTTGTGGCACGAAAAAAAAAATCTTAGATTTTAAAAGAGATTTTAAGTGTTCCTTCATGACCAGCTGCAAAGAGATATTTTAAATCAAAATAATGAGGTTTTGTTTCCTCCGGCCTTGCTTCTCCTCGCGTGGCAGTGTTTGGAGTCACCTCTCCCCTTGTGTTTGCCTCCAGCCTTGTGGACAGTTTCTTGCATTGATCCCACTCCTCCCAGTGCTCCCAGCTCGCTGCAGCACCAGTAGCTGCATGTGCCGATGCCCGGAGATGCTGCACGGTGTCATCAGTGTCACCGTGTCACTTTTGTCCCCGCAGACCCTGTGACCTGGGCGCGGATGGGGAAGCAGCTGCTCTCCGCTCTTAGTGGGAGCCGTGCCTGGTGTGGGGACGTAAAATTGGGGTTTGTGGAGCAAAGAAAGGGTCTGCTTACATACTACAGGGGGAGCGATGGGCTCCTGAAACTGAGCTCAGACTTAATGAAAAAGTGTTTTTGTTGTGTTTTTTTTTTTTCAAGATGAAACTGCTCCTGTTCCTGCTGGGGGGAAACAGGCAGCCGGGAGGACAGTGCAGAACTAGTCAGCCTGCGGAGCTTTCACACCTTTTCTTTCCCTACAGAAATAGCTCTTACTCCAGCCAACAGGAACAGCACCACAGAACGCAGGGTAACCCGTCCGCTGTGCCAGCAGGTGAATTCATCATCCCCTGAGCTTCGCTGCAGGAGCTCTGCGAGCCTCCGAGCGTCCCCATGTGACCGAGGCGGTGACTGTGCCGCCTGGCACTGGGCTGCATCACTTGGCTAGGGGAAAACACTCCTTACAGCAGGGGATGCTGGAAATGGGTGACAATTCCTGGTCTGCACTGCTTGCTTTAAGCACAGAGGAAGCAAATGAGGCATAAAGCAGGCTGTGGGTGAGAAAGAGCAAAGGGGAGAAGCCCAGATCGAGCCCGGACGGTGGGGACAGCGGGGACTGGAGCCGGTCCTGATGCCCACAGGGGCTAAATAGTTTTGGCGGCATCATGTCAGTGCCATGGCCCTGAGGTCTCAGGAGTGGATTGAGACAGCAGTGGAGACCGTGGGCCAGCTGCAGCACATCCTCCGTGCCGTCTGTGCCCTCGTGTTCCTTGCAGCCAGCTCCCAGGCGCGGCGGAGGGAGCTCAATGCGCAAAGAGCTGGAGCTGCGGGAGAAGGAGGGAAATAGATGTGGTTGTTTTTATGAATGATAGGCAGGAGCCTTGATTTCTGTGGCTGGAGCTATATAATATGGCAATTCCTTGCAAATAAATCCACATTCTGCATACAACTTAATTTCAACTTCATAGCTCCAATGTATGTGTTTACTCCAGGGAGTAAGCACTGTTTGTAGTTTCCAGTACAATGCAGCTCATAATTTTTTCACACCTCTCAGAGCAGGTGACAGCTCACTTGCAAAGCCTAATTCATTCTCACACTGTGCACAAAGCTGTGTTTTTAATGTATGCACAAATAACACATCAAAATAGGACTGCAGACAGAAGAGCCTGTCCCCGTCCCGAAGAAACGCCCCTCGCTGTGCCCGGCAATCACAAGAGGAGCGAGCCCCTCCACCAGCCCGGCGCTCAGAGGCAACAATGCGAGAAGGCCTCACTCTGTAATTTCCTCTTGGACAGAGCTCTTTTTGACTTAATTGCAGGCAGGATTGTTATGCTAATTGTTATTTTGCACCGAGTTAATTCCACGGTGTTGGACGTCTAAATTAAGCTCCCCGCGCTGGAGGGGCCGCTGCCTGCCGTGGGCGCTGCCTGGTGCAGCGGGGCTGTTCCTTCATCCACAGAATGACAGAATCGTCTAGGTTGGAAGAGACCTCCAAGATCCCCTAGTCCAACCTCTGACCTAACACTACCAAGTCCTCCACTAAACCATGTCACCCAGCTCTACATCTAAACGTCTTTTCAAGACCGCCAGGGATGGTGACTCAACCACTTCCCTGGGCAGCCCATCCCAATGCCTAACAACCTTTTGGGTAAAGAAGTTCCTCCCAATATCCAACCTAAATAATAACCCAGCCATCCTCATGGACTGCTCGGCACAGGACCTACACGGGGCACAGCACCACGGTGAAGGCACCTTCCCGTGCATGCCCAGACCCCCACCCAGCACCCGGAGCTGCTGTGCTGGGTGCTGCAGGCACCCACGGGGCTGCAGGCTGGGCACAGCCCGTCCCTGCTGGCTCCCAGCTCCTGTTGGATGCAGGGAGCAAAGGCCTGGGCTTTGAGATCCTCCCCGCGTGCTCCTCGACCCCCCAAGCTGTAATATTCTTTGATGTGCCGTAATTACATTCAGTCAAGTTTCAGGTATATTGTAATGGTATCGATTGTTAATAATAAAGCTGTGGCTGTTTAATGCCGAAAGATGATTCATTGTCAGTGGGAGCAGAAAGTCCGGGGGCAAAGTATTATTTCTGACATGCAGTAATTTCTTCCAGGAGGATTTTCTTTTACTATTTTTTTTCTTTACCAGATGGATGCTTTGGAGGCCGTGGTTTGTCAGGGGGGCTCACGTGAAGCAGCTGAACTCGGATCGTCTGGGGCCACAAGGGTTGGGATGGGAAAACACCTGGCAAAAATGCCCCCCTTGCAGTACCTCGAGCACCTGCAGAGCGAGCTGTGACGAGGGAGGTGTGCTGGGTGCCCGGCACACAGGCAGGAGCGATGGGGTAGTGCTGTACCCGCTCCCTGTGGTGGTTCATCCTCGCTGTTAACAAGATAGGTGTTTCTGATCAGCCTTTAGCTTGCTGATTACTTCTGCACAATGCAAGGTGTGTAAAAATGTAGTATACTTCTTAAAATTAGATATTTTTTTTTGTGAGAAGCCATTCAGCTGTAAATGTATTTCAGTCACACTGAGAAGATGAAAGAGCCTGAGCCACGGTATTACTGTAAGTAATCAGCCTCGGGGCTAAGGGCGGCTTTCTTTTAGCTGACAAATAGAGGGGATAAATGACCTGGACACTAACAGTTGCATTAGGCAAATAAACATTTCCACAAGAGCCATGTGTGACATTGAAGGGAAGGCAAATAAACCCCGACTTAGGGAAAGCCATCAAAGCTCTCGGAGAATTAAGTGACGGGAAGTCATCACGTGGCGTTGGAAGCCGGCTCTTAGGGTCTGTCCCTTCTTGTAGCTACAGCTGTCAATAAGGTGTATCGGGAGCACAGCATATATATATGTGCCATTTGCATCCGATACCTGCTTGGGAGCAGAACGAATAACCCTGCTTCGTTGGAAAAGCCATTTAATTACTGGGAGTACAGCTTCACCGCCGCTTGCCGTGGTGGCCGATAGCTTTCTGCAGGCCTGGTGCCGGGCGGTCAGAGCCTGTCGTGCTCTGCGGCAGCAGCTGCTTGCTCAGCCCTGCAGGGCAAACAATCCAGCACCAAACCAAGTTTTAGAGAGCAGCAGGCAGTGCTCTGCACAGAATGCAGCAGTCAACAGGGCCATAAATAGCAGCCAGGGCCGCGGGCAAGCAGCTGCTGTGGCTTCAGAGGCAAAAAGCCTCTTTTTAGGCATGCTCAGAGTTTCCTGGGGGTGATTTGTGTGCTGGCAGGGACATGGCAGTGGCAGCACGGAGGTCAGCCCCGCTGCAGGATTGCAGGCATTGCGGATCATGGGCGCAGCGCTCAGCCCCGGCATCACTGCTTGGCCTCAGCAAGCAGCATAGAGAAGGCTCTCAAGGGATGGGGAGCATCCAACCCCCCCAGCTGCTCAGTTCCGGCCTGGGGCAGCTGAAAACATCACCCTGCCACAGGCTGAGTCCTTGCAGGTGCCAGCCCTTGCAGCACTGCCCAGCCCTGCAGCCTGCAGGGAGCCCAGCGAGCAGCCAGGCTCATCTCGGGGCTCGCTTGTGCCCCGTTCGTCTTCCCCGTGGCTTTACTTTTTAATAAAGTGGCCCATTTCTTAATTCTGATGATAAGAATATAATCAAATAACTTAAAGATGATGGCAGCATCCAGCTAAGTAAGCACCCCCAGGAGTGCGACCGCAGCACAAAGCCGCGTTAATGTTCGGGTCTAACAGCAAACATTACGGTTTTCAATTTAGCAGATGATACTTCTGGTTAGTTATGTATCATATGTGCTATACCGCTCTCTCTGGGTGGTTTCTCTCATCAGCAGCAATAGCATTTTGCCAGTTATAAAAAAGGCCATTTTTCTCTGAGAGCACTTTCTATTTACTGATCCAGTGAAGCAGCATCGGGATCAAAATCATGTTCTGAAAAGTAATTGATATAATCAGCTACAGAGGGCTCGGTGTTCATGATAAAAGTTTTCTCCGGCAAGCCACGGGAAGTGCTGCAAAATGGCATTAGATTGCTGAAGTTTAGTTCTGAAACAGGAGGGAAAGTCAGGAAAAAATCCCTCTTTGCTGCACTCTACTGAAGGTGATGTTTCCTCCGGCACCCCCAGGTAACATCAGCACGCTCCTGCCACGTTTTGGAGGGTCCAAACCATACTGCCTGGTGCAGGAGGCAGCTTGACAGCCTGCCTGTGTCCTTCTGCAGTGCCACAGCCCACTGAGATCTCCCTGATCTCTCTCCGTGGCCAGGGCTGGGTGTTCAGCCCTGCACAGGACAGCCACTCATCCCTTGCTGTAGGATGCCCCGGAGAACCGCCCTGCTGATGCGCCTCGTTCATCACAGCGCTGGCAAATGCTCAGATCCAGACAGCGCTGACTTGGCTGAGAGGAAACCCGAGCAGAAAATGAGGGCAGCCCCCGACCGTGCAGCAGAAATCCCCGCAGCACCCCTGCGGCTCACAGCACCCCTGCGCCTACGGTACCAGCGCCTGGGGGAGCTGGGCCCTCGGGGAGGCTGCGGGCTGACAAGGGCGCAGGCAGCTTCAGCTGCTTGGCAGCGGGGAGAGAGCACTGCACTTGTTGAAAACGTCATGACAGGAGCTACAAAAGAGCACTTTTTTCCAAGAAAGTGCTGCAGAGAGATAAGAGAGGCTCGCGCTGTGACTTTGGCATTCTCCTTGCCACCGCCCAGACTCGGCATCTGGCTGAGTCGTGCCTGCAAGGAAAGAGCCGCCGCTCCCCGAGACGTGCTCCTGAAAGGGCAAAGGCCAGCAGCGAGGGTATTTCAAATACTCTCTCTGCTTTGAAATGCTGCATGAGAACGGCAGGGGATGGAGCAGAGCTGCAGAACAAAGGGAAGCAGCTGTGGCTCCGAATCGTCCCCGTGCAGCAGCGGTCGCGGTGTTGGCGAGGGCTGCCGAGAGCCTCCTCTTGCCTCCACACACACTCTTCTTGTGCTCGGCTTTCCCAGAACTCAAGGAACACGTTTCAGTTGCTGGTTGGTAGCTATTTATTTTCCCTGTGCTTAGGGTGCAAAGATTCCGTGCTGCAAAACTCCGCTCTAGAGATTGCTTTAAATTAATCAATTAGGAAAAATGAGCTGTGTGGTGTAAAACGTCCTTGCTCCACACAACTCTTTTGAACTATGAGTTCTCTCGAGGAGATTAATTATAAAGCGTGCGGCGCTAATGCCCTTTTAATGGAATCACTTACTCAGTTTTAAGGAGTCCCAGGTACTGCGTGCGCTGGCATTAGGCATTCAGTGGAAGTTCCAGATCAAACAAGAGAGGATAAAGCTGAGCGGGGAAGGGCTCTTTATTCTCCGAGTCTGTGATGCACGTGCTGATCTCATGCAAGTCGCAGGCTAGGAGCTGCTTTAATTGTCTGCTCTCTGTGTAATTCCTGAAACTGGCTGTTAACCTGCAGCAACAAGGGCTGCTTACAAAGCACATGCATTTGCATCTCAGCTCCCTCTCCTTGGCTTAATGAAACCTGGGGATGCGCTGGGCTCCTCCGTGCTGCCGGGCTGCAGGCAGGCTCCTGCCCCCATCCTGCACAGCTTTCCCTTTCCCTGCAGACTCAGCCTGACTTGGAGGAGTCCATTTTCAGGTGCCTGTTTTCAGGTAGCAAAGGCCTGGCATGAGGCAGCTCCCTCCAGCTTCGTTAGAAATTGGGGTGATGAAGGATGTGGTGTGCAGGTGCTCTGGAATGGGAAGTTGGAGGAAACAATCCCTGAAATAATTCTGGTAGGAATCTGATTAAAATACAACCTTTTTGTAAACAGATTTATCCCAGAAGGCTAGCTTGCAGTCTGTTCCCAAACCTAGGCTTTGCAGGGAGTCAATACCCATATTTTTTCTAGGCCACCCTCCTGGGGCGTAGCAGCCACGGATCTCGCCAGTAGCGCAGCCTTCTCTGTGTGGCAGGCAGATCCATCTCCAGTGTTATTCTTTTCCCATGGTTGAAACAAAACATTTGCTAAACTGAAGAACATTCATTAGCACGCTGTGGAAATGACCCAGTATTTTGGTTTCCCACTTGCCTAATTAGTTTTTGCAGATTAGCGACTAGAACAGCTGAACAATCAATTGGACATATTAATCAGGCCTATTTTGGAAGCTTTAAATAGAGAATATGTTTCGTCTCTTCTTTCATTTAGGGTATAATGGCTCATCAATGGACACACACAACATAAATTACATCCTTTAACAAGATGAGAAGAGAAAATGGTGAAGTCTAAATGAGGAAAGCTGGAGCATTTACTGGAAATTTGCCCCAGCCCCGTGGCTCAGCTCAGCATGGCAGCGCTCCGATTCCCTGCTCTGTGTCCCCCTGTAACCCGCCGGTGGGACAGGAGCTTCGTCTTCATCTCAGGGAACACATCAGCCTGTAGGGAAAAGAGGCAGCAGGGATCAAGAGGCCCGTTGGGATGGGCTGGGAGGTTTGGAGCAGCTCCTGGCAGGAACGTCCAGTTCTCTGCTCCTACCATGGTCTTGGTCTCTGCACAGCAATTAATTTCCGTGGGGAGATGCCCAGCTAGAGCTGCCCCTCTGCTTTCCCAAAACCTGGGGGAGAGGCAGGCATGGTTCCTATTTCTCTCTCCCGTATTTTAGAAGAACAAAGCTGCAGGTGGGGAGATTTGGGACGCTTCATTCTGCATGTGGCCGTGACACCAGCAGAGCCATCTCCACTTGGCAGGACTGACAAGCAGGATTGCCTGGGGTCACGGTGCCCGAGTCAAACTTCCGAGTGGGGTCCTGGCTTAGGAAGGAGGGAGAGAAGGTGGCTGTGAGTGTGTGTGTGCAGCAGAGTGCTGGCAATCAAAGCAGCAAGGTCAGACGAGAGAGAGCACTTGGGTGGCTGCAAACCTCTTCTGTCTCATCCTGAGCACTGCAGCTCACTGATATCTGAGCAGCGCTGCTACGTGTAGGTGTAAGGCAGACATATAGGTAGGTACATTTGATACATTATTCCTATTTGCAAAGGTTCAATAAAAATGTGTGGGTTGTTGAAAATTATTTCTACCATCCATCTTGCAATGAAGTTAACAGCTGACTGCATTCAAATACATCAGTTGTATAAATTCATAGGGCATTTTCATGTTTCAATCTAGTTATGTATTTCTAGTTGACCAAACATGTTCAAATTACCATTAACTGCAATCCTATCACTTGGTTCACTGAGCAGAAAGGCAATATCTATGTTTTAACCGTTGAAGAACTGAAGCTGGAAGCATCAGAAGGGAGGGGGCAGGAGAAGCTCAGGTCTGGTCCTGTGCTGGTCCTGTCCTGGTCCAGACCCAGATATTGGTCCTGGTTCAGATCCTGGTCCTGGTTGAGGTCCTGTCCTGGTCCTGGTGATGGGTCCTGGTCCCCTGCTCTGCGGTGCCGAAACCACCGCCCTCCTTTGCCATGCTGAAGCCCCGGGCTGGGTGCTTGGCAGCACGGCCAGGCTGTGCACGGTGCAGTTTTTCTCTCCTCTTCCTCAGCCAGAAGCTCCTGACTCTCCCTGCGTGAGGACGCACCACATTTTCCCCCAGCTGCTGCGATGCTCTTAACAGCTCCTGCTTTGCCAAACGCTGCTTGGGTGTAAACGCACAAACGGGCTCGAAAACAGCTTTTCCTGAAGAGAAGAGCATAGTCAGGAACAAGCCCAAAAACGCCAGTTAAGAGAACAAGGGCTTGGGAGCCAAGCTCTGGTAATCACAGAGGCATCGCAGAGGACACAGCCACAGCCTCTTCCCATGCCCAGGACATGATTTCAGCTGCAGCACGTGAGGAGCAGACTGGCCATGGATGTGCGGGTGCTCAGAAAGCTCAGTAATGTGCCCAGCCCAAACCGTTTTGGGGACGAGTCCCCCTGCCTTCATGTCCTGGCTGTAAGCACCACGCCTGCTGCTGCCCAGCTGCTCAAAGGGCTGTAAATGCTTCTATGGGCTGTGTCTTTTTCTCTGAAAGGTCTTCAGAGGGGTCCCACCACGATGCTGGGTGCCCAGGGAATTATTTAATATGCCACTTAGGTTTTTTAAGCTGCTGCATCTCCCACCAGAAGAGCTTTAAACGGGGTTTTCTTGTGGCTCCGTACATCTGCAGAGCTTTATTTATCAAATAAATAACGTTCTGCTGGAATACCAGGATATAATTCATAATTTCAGAGGGTTCAGGGAGGACCGTTAGCTCATCTGCTCTCCCATTCCACCGGCTGTGCTTCTGCAGCCTCATCTCTGGTGCAGGTGCCCGAAGCACAACCCGTGCTGGGCTCCTCCTGCAGCCACCGAGAGCAAACCCCCTCCGTGACCCGTGTGACGTGGGAACACCCTTTGCTTTTTATTTCCTGCACAACATAAACATTTCCATCGTGCTGTTTCCATCTATTGCTTTTGCACCACCGGCAGCAGGGCAAAGGGTGCTGAGCACCCACAGCCGCTGCTGGCGGCTTCGCAGGCAATCCCTTCAGTCCTTGCTGCTGCCTCTTGCCTTCCAGGGAAGGGAAGAAAGGGCCCGGCTGCTTTTGTTTTAATTAGTGTCTAGTCTCTGTTGCAACTTGACGTCTTCATTTAATTTTGTTTGCAATATACACGTAGAGGGGAATGATAATGTAATATAGTAATGATCATTCCTGAGACAGTCACTTATTCAAAATATTACTCCTGGTTAATCAGAGCAGCCGAGTGATTTATCGACTTGCATATCCAATCTTGCCTAGCGCCTCGCCGTAATTAAAACAACTGCATTTCCAGAGTCCATCTGCGTGTAATAAATTGTAAAAAAACATGTCAGGGCTGCATTAATCCTGATGTTCTGCACGTGGGACACTTGGGGCTGGGGCTGATCCCTGCCCAGGGAGGAGGACGGACGGCTGGAGCTCGGGGACCTCGGCATCCCCACGTGTGACAGCAACAAGCAAAGCTTTGGTTGTGTCCAAGAGAATGTGTGTGGGGGGCTTTTCCTGAGACTGTTAGGAAGAGGCAGGTCTCCAGCTTGTCCCAGGGGAGCTGCCCGGTGACTTTTGGGTGCCCACCCTGCCGCCAGACCCTGAGCTGGGGCTCTGACCCAAGTCAGCTCCTGCAGCATTTCCACCTCGGCAGAATCGGGTGAATTCTCCGCCGTAACAGCAGAAGGCAGCAGTAACACAGTTCGAATCTCATCTGTGATCTGCTTCTGCTGGCTGAGCTGCAGGAAACACGACGGGGGGCTCAGCGCCTCTCCCCGTTCCTGCCCCTGGACCCCCCGGCAGCGCCTGCTCACATCACCCTCGTCCATCTCTAATGGCACTTTTTTATCAGAGGGCTTGTAAAAGCCTTTGTCTCGAGTCAAATTTCAACAAGTAAAACCCAGAAGTATTCTTTTAAAAAAATTAAAATGTGGTGGAAGATGTCAGCTTGTCGCTGAGAAAAGAACAACTGTCAAAACCCAAAGATTTCCTGCCAAAACCCACTGAAAAACGTTGGCTGAAAACTGCAGAATGAGAAGCTGGTCCAAAAGAGTCAGTTTGGGTGTTGTCAACCTTTTTTTTTTTTTTTTTTTTTTTTTGACAAAAATTCTAAATATTTTGAAAAAAGGGGATGGCTTCCAGGAATTTTTGCATTGGAAGCTCGGTTTTCTGAGAGTTGTAGCAAAATGAGTGTGTGTCCGCTCTGCCTCCTTCCTGCCTCCCAGGAAATTACCGAGCTGCCCCAGGACAGAAGGTTTGGTGCTCAAATCCTGCTGCCCGTCTGGGGTCCCTCCAGCCGTTGTGCTCCCTGCGGTGCTGTCAGCTCCGTGTCGCTGCTTCTTTTTCTCTCGCGTGTGCTCAGCTCACTGCTGTCACTTGCTGAGGGTTTTTCCTTGTCACTTTTTCAACCCAGTATTTTCCTTAGCAGCTTCCTGCAGCTCAGAGCAACGGAGGTTTGGAAATTTGCTTTTCCCCGTTAGGTTTGATGCCAGTTCTCCTTCAAGATGAGGGAGGTTGGGTGGAGAACTCAGGGTTTTTGGCTATCCACTCCACCAGGTTCAGAGGAAAAGATTGTATTTCCATGTGGTGTATGGGAACAGGAGCTGAACACAGGGCTGGTGTGTAACTCCTGGGGCTGTTTCGTTACTCCTGAGGCCTCTGGGTGCCACTGCAACGGTGGGATGGGACCCAGTGCAAGAAATGTCAGAAATGTTTGCTCCTTAAATCAGAGCTTTGGCTGCTGAACTGTGCCATGGTGAGAAGGAACAGGGCCTTGAAGGGAGGCAGGAGGCGTCCAAATCTGTCCCATATTGCTGGGCCCCAGGGAGACACCCACAGAATGGTGGCCGAATAACATTTATTTATCTGTGCCGTGCAGTGTGGCTCCAGCAGCAGCAGGGCCTTCCTTTGTTGTACTTAGCTTTCGGTTTAATGTCTTAGTTCGCTTCAATTAGAGCATGCCTGATAAATAATACCGCCATTCGTCACTGAGTTGCTGTGTGTTTTCTCAGCGTTTTATTTGTTTGCGTGAGAGTAATATGTGCCGGGGACTTAATTTCTTCTGCAAATGTTTGTCGGGGGGTTGTGTGGCAGACGCTGACATGGGAACACGCGGCAGGCATTGCTGCCATGCCCTCCTTCTCACTGCAGACTTGCCCAAGCAGTGAGGTCTGCAGGATCTTGTAATCAGGGCTGCCAGGTCGCACAGCTCCCCAGGCTGCCTTAGCTTCTGGCTGGAGGACGGGAGCAGAAGGTGACACACGAACATTTCAGATACCAGGTAGCAGAAGCACCCTGGGACCCCGCTGTTCCTCTCCCTGCCCCGAGGCAGGGACCACGAGCCCCCACTCAGCAGTCCCAGACTCCCTGGGACGTGGAGGTGCTGCTGCCTCACCCTTATTAATTATTCGCATTGACTTTGCAACCACCCTCGTAGCTTCTCTGCTGCAGGTGATCAGAGCAGAAATGACTCGTTTGACCCGTCAGTGAGCACATTTTCTCCGGATACAGCCAGGCACACAAACATGTAGCCCCACGGCACCTTGTGCAGAGGGGAGGGTCAGAGGCAATTGGTTTAATCTGTCCCAGCCCTGATCAATTCACAAATATGCCAAAGTATTTGAGGCACACATCGGCAGAAAAATTCTGATCCAGGTCATAAAAAATAAAAATAAAATTAAAAAAAATGAAAGCTGTGCTGAAGTGGAAATTACCTTCATCATAAGGGAAATGAATTGATGTGGATCTCTGTCGCTCTGAAGTATTTACATTACTGGCAACTCCGCAGTCAGGCCCTTGGTACGCTTCTGAGTTAGGTTTAATTGGTGTTTAATCTTTCATTACGTGCTGTAAAGGAAAGTGAAATACACACGCAGGGGTTTATTTCTGCACACAGGACTGCGCAGGGCAAGGAGGACGTAACCTGCCTGGGGTGAGGAGCTCAGGTCACGGGTGGCCCCGAGCCCTTGGCACCGTCCCAGGTGAGGGCAGGATTTTCCTCCTGCACCCCCCAGGATTTTCCTCCTGATCTCGGTGCTTGCCGTGCCTGGGTGTCCCTCTACAGCCTGTTTGCGTCGTCTAGAAAACCTGTGTCTCAGGCAGCCCTATCCCCATCTGTGATTGGAAATCAGCAGCTGAATCCCACTTATCTTTTTTGCCTGAAGATGCATGTCTAAACCTGATTTTTGGTCCGTCTTTACCAGCTGCTTGAGCTGCTGCCCTTTGCAGTTTATTTTGCATGTGACTTACACTGGACAAAAACCAAAAAGCAACCAAACAAAACCACCTCTCCGATTTTGTCGAGTTTCAAGCATCCTTTTAGCTGGAGACCATGTGCTCTGCAGTGTGCTGGGAGCTGCAGCAGCACAGCAGTCTCTCCTTTTCCTCGGGATTTATTGAGCACAGTGAGGTCCCCCTCTAATCCTTTCCTCTCGCACCGTCTCTTTCCTTAAGAACCACTAAGCTCCTCGAGTCTCCTCTATCACCTCTGCTATGGGCAGAGCTCTTCACTGGCTTACACCCTGCCCAATCCTGCTGAAGTTCAGGGCAGTGCCGCACATCCCAATCAGCATGGCTTTTTATTTTTTTTCCCCTTGAATTGCCAATTTTAAGCATGCTCTGGGGAAGAGAACCAGACTCACTGAAAGACTAAAATCCTTCCAAAAGGGATTTTCAGTGTAAGTCCTACTAATGGTAAATCTAGCTATTCACTCCCAGCCCTCCCTAGGTAGGATTTGACCCTTTATTACGTTAATGGCAGCGTTCAGTGCTGGTACTGGTCCTGCTCGGCCTCTCCACTTCCTCTGAGCACCCAGGAGGCAGGATGCTCCCCGCCAGCCCCTGCTGTGTCCTGCCCAGGGCTGGGGGCTCGCTCCTCACCTCGGGGATGCTCCTGGGGTCATCCAGGTCCCCCCTTCCCTCCCTCTGCAGCTGCCTGGTGGGTCTCCATGCCCAGCGTGAGGACACAGACCTGAGCCACCACCTCCTGGACCGCGGTGACCAGCGGGAGCACGTCGCTGGGTCTTGCTAAGGAAAGAAAAGTGAGAATAGAGGAAGCTTGGGAAAATATTCCGGAGGAAATGTATGTTTTGGCATTCCTGCCTCCTGCCTGTCTGGGGCTCGTCAGCAGCTGACAACAAGTAAATGAAATGGGGAGACGGCTTCAGCCGTTAGCATGAGCGCGAGGTCCGGTTCCTCCTCTGCCACGGCTCTGCCAGCCCTAATGGGAGGTGCGAAACGAAGACCTCAGAGCTGCTCCCTGCCTCCTTCCCCGTCACCCTGGGAAGCCCAGGGAAGCCCCCAGCCACCCGTTCTGCCAGCAACCTCTGTGCTTCTCTCTCTTTGGGGACAGCTCTTTGGTATGCACCCTGGGGGTGGCCGGGGGCTGTGCATCCCCCCAGACTTTGTCATCCAGCTTTGCAAAGCCGGCAGGGCTTCAAATCCCTCGCAGGCTTCTCGGGAGGAGACTTTGGAGCACCAAAACTTGCAGAAGTTTGTGCGGGTGTCTCTGCCTGTCTCTGAAGGATGCGCGTTCCTGGGCTGGAGCCGTGCACGCTGCACGAGGGTGCTGTGCGAGGAGCACGGGTGGGATACTGGTGAGAGCAATCCGGACCCCGAACGTGCTGCTGCAGAAAGCATCGGCGCGAGGCCCGGCAGCGAGCCCCTGGGCACCGCAGTGAGACCTCGCAGCCCCAGCTCCCCCCCAGCCCCGCTGTCAGCAGCTCGCACCGAAGCGGGGTTGCCTTCCCTGATTGATAATTTAGATTTTCCTGCCATCCCACACAGTGGAATCAGGGGAAATAAAATTACAGACTTATTCACTCTTTTTGTACAACTGATGTGCTGATTACCTGTCAATCACGGAGCCGCATTAACATCTGACAGTGTGTGCATAACAATTACCCCCATCAAATTAAGGAAACCTTTCACACTCGGAGAGAGAGAGAGGGAGGAAATTCAATCAGCATAATTAGTTCAATCAGAAAAGAACTTGGTTTCATCAAGAAGGGGAGAAATGCACAGCAAAATCAGGGTGGGCACAGGTACGTTTCAGGGCTGAGGGGTCGGCTGGCACCACTGCTGCAGCGGAGCCAGCCCTGCGTGGCTTCCCAGCCAGGCTCTGCCTCTCTCTCCCTGCACCGTTTGCTTTCTCTCCAGCTTCCCAGATCCTCCTCTGCATTTTCTGGGCAGGCTTTTCTCTGGGGGCTGCCCTCCTCCTGCCCGCACACCAGGCAGGGAAGGGGATGGGGGGGGTACAGGGACACCAGGGGCTGCCACAGATCCGAGTGGTGCAGGGACATGCCATCTCACCAGGGTTTGTTTCGTGGTCCTCGTTAGAGGGGGACTGGTAATGCTAATTACGAACAGCAAACTACAAGCCAGAGGAGGAAAACCTCAATTAGAGATTTTCAATTTCCAATAATGACAACGAAGAAGGATTGACACCGAGGGTGGCAGCACGCTTGCTGCCTGTCCCCACTGCGCACACGGTGCCACCGCTGGCACCCCTGTGCCCACTTCTGCGCTGTCCCCGAGAGACACAGCAGGTCCAGGGGGGCTCATTCGTGCTCCGTCCGATTTCGGCAGCGATCTCTCCCCCCAGGACAGGCTGCCTGCTGGCGTGCTCACCACCAGGTGATGCTCCCTGCCCCACGAGGCCACCGCTCCCCACCAAGGACTCGCCCTGCACCTCTCTCTTGCTGCCTCCCTCTGTTAGAGCTGGTGACCGAAGCCAGCGGAGGGCTGGAAGCCGAAGCACAGCTTGAGGAGGTTTTATCAAATGATCTGAGGAATGCAAGGAGGGAAGGGATGTCTGGGCACAGCCGGTGGGAGGCGGGGAGGTGACACGGGAAGCTCCTGCAGCGGGGTGTGAGACAGGCGCGTGTGCCAAGCGACTCCGGAATTTTTGCTGAGTTAATTATTTTGTAATTAAATCCAAGTTGAAAGGCAGAAGTGTTCTTACTACTGAGACAGCAGCTCTGTTGGAGCAAGCTGTAGCTAAGGCGGGTGTTTTCGCTCCAGCTAGGAAGGTTTCACCCCCAGAGAAGGCCCTTCCTACGGCAGGTCCCCTCGATTCCCAGCTGTGAGCCGTCTCAGAGTGAGCTGTAGGAGCCAGTGGCTCTGGAGTACTGCAGGGGATTTGTTTTGCTTGGGATCACTGTGCTCTCCAGCTGCTTGAGGAATACTCCAATGTTGATGGTGAAATTCAAAGCAGCTGGGAATGAGCCCGGCTATCCCACCCCAGGGAAGTTCTGGGGGAGCTGTTGCAGGCTGAGGTCTAAGGGTCTTGTGTGCTGCCTCGAAGCCTGGAGAGAATGGGATCTGTGATCCTGTGATCTGTGAACCCCCGGTGATGCCATTTGTCGTAAAAAAGCATTTTTTGGACAGGAAGATTTTCAGCCTTGAGAACAATGAGCATGAGAACCAGTTGCTGGTGGGATTCCTGGTTTGTAATAGAAGCGTAAAGACCCTCCTTGGGGAATGGCGCAGCAGAGCTGGTCTCGCTCGTGGTGATCGCACGGCCCCTCACAGCTTTTTCTCCTCTAATTCCATGACGTGCCCCTTACCAGCTCCCACCTCAGCACTGCAGAGCTGTGCAGAGGACAGGGAGGACGGGATCCCTGCCACCAGTCTTTGCAGGCAGCAGATGCACCCGAGGGAGAGCCAGGAGCAGCACAGCAGCAAAGGCCACAGCCCGAGCCGGTGCCTGCTATCGCTGGTGCAGGTGGGTGGTGCGGAGTCGGGTTAATTTTCCCAAAATATGGGCTATAAATGAATAAGCAAGTAAATAAAGCAGTCCTCTCACAGCAGTCTTCCTGCCATCTGCTTACCATTACCAGCTGGCATCCACCCGTTAGTTTATATCTCCCTCTCACTCCAGAGGATCTGAAGCATCCTGCAAACTTTGGGCAACACTTGGCTCTTGTTTGCACCTGTGTATGTCCAGATTAACTCAGAGCCGACTTCGTCCTTTGAAGAGCTGATGTTAAGGGGTTTCGAGCTGTCCACTGGAACACAGACATCCCTGGCAAGCTACACATCAGCTGCCTGGTTGGGGTCGATGGTGATCCCACGGATAACACCAGGACCTGCCCTCACCCTCTGCACTTCACCAGCAGACACGCAGCCGTGCCGTAAGCTGCAGGTGCAGATATTCGACTTCTGAGGGCATGACAAAACCTCTCCCACACTGGCCACAAGGGGCTGGAGTGTCACCAGCAAGCCTCATGTGCCTGAGGTCTGCGCAAGAAGTCTGCCCGTCTCAACGGCCTGACTCAGCCAAGGAGGAGCACAGTGAGAAACAGAAACAAATTGTGAACAGATGTCAGCCAGAATAATAATAAATGTACTGAAGGCCCACCAGGATAAGCTGATGAATCAAAAAAGCACTGGGCTCGCTCAAGCAACAGCTGCCATCCTGGAGGGAAAGGAGTGGGGAGGAGAAACAAATCTGCCCGGGATCGAGAGAGAAACTTTGGTTATGCAAGTTGTTCTGGAAAGCACACCAGGTGCTCTGCAGTTCCATGCGTATAACATCGTATTGGGATGCATGATTTAAACGTCTCGGCTCCAGTGCTTCCACTTGGTTATCCTACAGGCCGGGGAGATGGAGGCAGGCCTGCCTCTCCTTTCGCCCTGGCTGCAGCCACCTCCGAGAGGGGACCATGCCCCACCTGTATAATTTAAGTATAAATTTATATTTATATGTACAACGTGCCTATCACCACATCGATAAACACTCTTTGGAACCACTCTGATGGGATGCTGGGGCTGCCCCCTCTGGGGTTTTGGGACCCCAAAGCCCCAAGGCTTTGTCATCTGGCATGACATGTTTAAAAAAAGGAACTTTGGGGTCCGTGTACGTGGGGTGGGAAGAGAGACAAAAAACTGTGTAAATACCCCTTAAAATGACGTCGCATCCATCGCCTCTGCAGGACAGAGGTGGGCAACGGGGACCAGCAGGTGTTAGGATGTTAAAAGAGAAAGTGTGCACAGGATGCTCGAGGTAATGCTAAAGGAAAATAATGTGACGACAGAGGCTAACAATCTCGATTGCCTCTTGAAATGGGTTGTGACGGAACCCCCAGAATAGCCTCGGCTGGTATTGATACCCCCAAGAAACAGGGTGAGGCTGGAGTTAAATTACGGGATGCAGCCACACGGTCTGACACAGAGGTGGCTGCACTCCTTGGGCCCTGGAGGTGGTGTTTGAAGCACTGAAAAAAGAAATCAGCACTGAGGAGCCAACGTGCAGCGAGACCACCCCTAAAAATTCCCCCCCCAAAATCCCTCCCTGTGACTGCGCCGCCCCCCGCCCCCGGTAGTGACGGCTGCGGTCTGGGGGAGGGAGGAGGGACCGGATTAGGATGCCGACCTCTTTGATCCGGAACCGATTGATCTGGGAAAGGAGCAGATTTGCTTCCCCCTGACCCGCCTCGACTGTGGCAGGGGGTCTGTAGAGAGGCTGAAAAGGTGGTGGGGGGGTGCAGGTAGTGACCAAAGGGCAAGCTTGGGGTGCCCATCCAGCAATCTGTGACCCCAATGTACGGAGTGCTCAGCAGAGATGACATGTTCGGTTTTAGCCCATGAGACGGCAGCTCGTTGTATTCCTGTTATGGTCTCTCATAAGGCAAATGGGTATGAAAACTCGCCCTATAAACCCTGCCGTTTTTAGTGAGGAATCCACCTCCAAGAACTTGGGGGGGATGGATGGTTGTGTCCTGGTGCCCGGCTGTGCTGAGCAGCCTGGAGCTGTGCGATGGATTTCAGGTCTTCCCCAGTACCTAGGAAGGGCATTAAATGTGGCAGGATCTGTCCTCTGTGTGTGGAGAGGAAGAGCAGAACTCCCAGGGACATCCAACAGAGCAGGGGCTGGCGAATAAATGTGCTGAGACCGAGGGGGAATAGCTGCAGAGGAATAAAGCAACTGGTAGGGCATATCCAACGGGAGTACAGCCTGGCTTCGTTCAAGAATGGGCTTTATTAATGCCTTAAAGGCATCTGCTAAAGGGCTGAAATCAACTTTAAAGTCACTGCTGTGCAGCTCAGGGCTTGTGGCATATGCGGTGTGATGGTGTGCCCAGCCCAAGCAGGGACGCTGGTGGCTGTGTTGCAGCCTGCCAGCACTGCTTTACAAATACGGTGTTTTTTTCTAGGAAATACTTAAAACCGGTAATAGCAATCTTGAAGAGTGTTTCTTTTTAAAGGTGTCTTTAAGCAAAATCAAGCTTTAGCTGTGATTCATCCCCACTTGACAATCAGGCAGACACACACAGGCTGAGGTCTATCTGCATGCACACACACATAGATGCACACACAGACACACACCTTTCTGCTCAAAATTGGAAAGCAATCAATTCCAAGGTTTATTTAATGCTGCATTGCACAAGTGTGATAGCTGGGTTGGTTAATTGCCACACTAATAACACCCTTCATCAAAGAGACTTGCAGGCAAAAATAAAAATAAATAAATAAATAAAATAAAAAGCTTGAAATGTTAAAACGGCAATAAACATGTAAACAGCTCAATTCCAGGGCAGGGAAAGGATCTGAGACACCAGCACGGCTTACGGTGATGTCCAAGCTTGCGTGGTTCTGAGGATGGGAAGGCAGGTGGAAGTGGGGGCCCCTCCAGCCTGCCTGTGCCCTGTCCTGGCAGCACCACTAATGGGTTAATTAATTAAAGCTTCCTTGCCAAGCGCAGCCCCTGCTGGAGTCACTCCCATCTGCCGCTGGCAAGGTCGCAGGCTGCGGACCTGTGACCGCAATTCAGAGCCACAGCCAAGAGCGCAGGCAAAACCTATGAGAACATAGGTAATTTGATTAGAAATTAATTGGCCTACATCAGAGCCTGAAAAATCTAACAGATTTGCTGCTGATAAAATTAGAATTAGAAGCTGAATTGATTAGCCTGTGCCAGCAAAGGAACCAAAATGTCAAAGGCACCAGCTGCACATTTGCATTTGATACTTAACAAAGTTCTTACCAAAGCGACTGAGAAATGTTTGACATTTCCACGATTTCTGCAATTCTAATGTATCTTTTATTGATATTAATTAAAAAATGCAAGGGAATAATGAAGTGCGAAACGACAGGCAGGAGTTCAGCCATTCGGCAGCTATCACGGTGCCCGTGCGGATGAAGCCACGGTCAGGACTGAGCTGTGCTGGGCTGCTGCCTCCTGTGTGGGGCTGTGCAGGATGCGCTCAGCTCCTCCTGGTTCCCCAGGGGCTGGCTGAAAGCAATGACCACGGTGAACAGCTATTTCTGGCCATGCATCGTTTTCAGAAGGGAAGGAGTTGGGTTAGCCGTCACCAAATGGAGATGGCACAGAAAAAGTGGTCATACAGCACCCCGCATTTCCTTCCTTCCCATTTGCTTTCCTTGCCCAGGATCATAAAGAGGTAAACCTGGCTCTTTCCTCGGGGAGGACTCTGCAGATAAAGCCTTGTCCTGGCATTGTAGTGGGGACAGGTTGCTGGTGTGCACACATTTGTGTGTCCCTGTGCAGGCAGGGATGGAGCACGGGTTGGTGTGTTGTTGTACACATGGCTCTGTGTACACATGTGCATATGTACACATCAACCTTCAGGTGCACATGCGAGTTCGTGTGTGCACATGCATTGCACATGCACCTGCATTGCTGGAAATGAAGCAGTCGAGAAGAGGGGCTGATGGCTCCGGTGCCCACGTTGTCAATAGGCACGGTGAATACATCACTTGCTTTACTGGGTCATGTTCACTGGCTGGCCACATGTCATTTTTATGCTTATCGTGTTGCAAAAAAAAGACCACCTGTGGACTGTAAAGCCTGGGTGCAGCTTTAATTGGGAAGGGTTATTTTGAAACATCCAATTCTGTAATTTGTTTTACCTTGGGGGCTTATTACTATGGGCAAATCCTGTCAGGTTTATGCAAAGGTTTCTCCATAGTCTGTTGGGATATTTTAATTTTAGCTTCGCAATAAGACGTTCAGGAATCCTGTGAATAAATAATTGTAAGGGTTCCACACAGAGCAGTGGGAAATTATTAACATTTGCACCAGAGATACCCAAAGTAGATTAATGAATGAAGGACAATGAGTGTAACCGCAGCCCACGGGGCGAACCCACAAGCAGAGGGTTTGCTCCGTTTGCCCTCACTTTCCCAGCCCTCTGCATCCCACCTGGTCACAGCGGCCGTGAGAGCAGGAACAAGGCCATCCCTGGGGACGGCCCTGTCTGGGGGAATGGGGAGCCTGGTTTCACCCTCTTCCTCCCCAGTTTGCTGCAGTCACCAGCTGTGGCTTTGCTTCCTTTCTGTCCCTACAGGCTAAATTTATAAATATGTCAGATGAAATGTGTACTTCTCTTCAAGCGAAGGTGAAGGAGAGCCTATAAATTTTGCAGCTTGTGTCTGAAAATATGAAGGACAACTTAAAATTCCCTTTAAAAAAAAATCCCTCCTGGTTTATAAATTTTAATTGCAAGTATGTGGTAACGAGAGAGACGTGGCGTCTCTGGCTCTTATCTGGGATTGTTTGACTAATATTAGCAACAGTTTAAATACAACAGTTATTATTTGATACAGTGCTAAATGAGAAGGTTCGCTCTTCATATTAAAGATTAGCTTATTGAGGGTAGGGGAAATTTGATTCTGCAGGTCGGAAAATTATTCTCCGCGTATCTGCTGATTAAATTACAGAGTGCCACTCGAGTCGTTCGCAGCCTCTGCAACGTCCCTCAGCAGCCCTGACAAGCAGAGCAAGCTGGGGTGGGCATGGGAGAAGGCTGGCCTGCAAAAGCTGGTCAGCAAAAATGTGACAAAAGTGGAACATTCCCTTGTTCTGGGGTCATTTCACTCGGGACCGAGGGGCAGAGGGGAATCCACCTGTGGCATGGTGCAGGGAGCAGCAGCACGGCAAGGAGCAGCCCCCTGGGGAGCGCAGGAGTCGACGGTGGTTTTTGTGATCCAGGCCGATCTGGATTCCGTCCTACAGCACATGAAACGGATATTGCTTTTACACAGCTGTATTACGTGCTTTGGGAAATACAAGGCCTTAATTCTTTTTAATGCTAATGGGTAAATCAGCTCTTGCTTGTGAGATCTGTTTCAGCGACAAGCCAGCTGACGGCTTACTGCAGTATTACACGAAGCGTCAGGAAGGACAGTGGTCCCAAAACACTCCCAAGTCCAAAGCCATGTGGGTTTCTCACCGGGCTCTACCCCTTGGGAACAGACACACTGGGGGTAAGTTGATGACAAGCAGAGAACCCCAGCCCCACGTCTTCCTCCCAGCATGGAGAACCCGCTTGGGATCCCCCCGCAATTAAAACCCACAGCAAACGAATCTGCACAGCACCAACCGCTGGAAGTCAGCGTTACAATGCTCTGAAAATGACCAAACTCCACTGTTATTAGGAAATAGCCATTATCAGAAGCCACTTTTATTACCATGGAAACAGGGAGATAACAAAGCCCAGCCACTTCTCTGTCCTCCTCCAGAGGAAGGTATGTATTATGGATGCCCCATGCTTATGGATGAGGCACTGCTGGCTCTGCCTGAAACCTGCAGGCAGCTCGGAGAGGTTCACGTGGACACCCAGACGTGTGTGCACATGGCCACATGCATATGGAAGCCAACCCAAAATTCTGTGTCGAGCCCCCCGGGGCTGTGCCGTGCCCGCAGCATTGATCCCCGTGCTCGGCCAGGGCTCGGGCTGGGGCATAGCGTGGGCACATGGAGCAGAGGCAAGCAGCTGGCATCTGAATATCAAACGGGGCTCATTTTCTTGTGCGTGTTCCCCATAAATCTTGCACTCTGACTAATGCTTTTATTCCAGCTGGTTGTTCCTCCTTGCTCGACATTAAATCTTCATCTCATCAGCACTTGACTGAATTTGTAGAAACAAAATAGAAGAGGAGAACTCAGGCATGAATTAGCAGTTTAAGATCAGAAAACAGTTCGTATAAATCCCCGATCTGCCCATCCATCAAAGTGTAATAATGCAGGAATATCAAGATGACCTATTGCTTGCTGACTGTTGCACTGCTCGCCCTGAAGGCCGTTCAGACTTCACGCTGCCTCCAGCCCACCGAGCGCTCTCAGGAAGTGAAGGACAAAGAAAATGATATTTTCATTCTGGCTCCAGAGCTTGTGATTCAGGGAATTAAATTATGTCAACCGTTCTCACCTTCTTTTCTTCTCCCTTGCTCCGGGACAAGGCAGGGCGAGCACCTGGTGCTGGAGCATCTCCCAGCCACGGCCCTTGTCACCAACACCTCCAGGGATTTTGGTGCTTTAAGCACCAAGAAATCCTTGCTGTCCTCCCCCGGCACACAGACAGGAGAGAAGAGCTTTGGGACCAACAGCCTTCTACCTGCAGCCTGCAAGGAGGCTGATCTGCAAACTTCCCATCATGTCCAGTGATATTTACGTGTGACGTAAAAAAATAGAAGTGCAGCCAGGAGTAGGCTTACGTTAATATGTCTGAGCAGTCCTGGCCTTAAAATACCCATTAAGCCTTCACAATGTTGAAATAGGAGCAATAAATAATGACTCAGCTTTTAAAAAAAAATAAGTAAGAAATAAAGCAGAAGTAAAGAAATACGCCAGTGATTGATTTCTACCCCCCAGAACAGGGCTTTATAGTGTAGAATTATTTCCATGCAACGTGGAGCACTTGGGCAGCGTTAAGTATTACACGGCTGAGAAATCCTCGTAGGCACCCCTTACTTGTGTCTGAGGCTCCTTTATGTGCACCTGCATGTCTGCAAACCTGTTATATCTCAGTGCCATCCCTGAGGCATCCCCAGCCCAGGTCTTTCTGGTGGGCTTGGCAAACAGCAGCTGAGATTTTCCTTCCCTTGCAGGGTTTGGCATCAGGACAAGGGCTCAGGACGTGCGCTGAGACCTCGGGGAAGGACAAGGGGAGAGCAATGCCAGGCACAGCCCTGCTGCTTCACGTCAACAGCTGCACCGAGAAATAATTAAAAGATAATTTGGGGTTAGTGTGAAAGGAAAGCTTTCAGGGCTCTTTCCGTTTAAGATTTCCTTTCTTCAGTAAATAACAGAAATAAAGTCCCCAATCATTTAATTTCTAAATGACAAATGGCAATGCTCCCTTTGGGAAATGTTGGTGTCTTAAACATTTAACAAAATTATATTCTTTTTTGTCTGAAACTATTTTCTGAATTCATCACCCAATAATGAATAATCTCAATCATCCCGAAGCTGCATTTTGTTGAGTACTTTATTCATCAGATAAATATCACTCAGCTCTATCCAGACATTTTAGCTTTTGTGCTAGCTGCTAGAGAAAAATCTTGTTATTGCAGCAACACGTGAACCAGTTCCCCTCCTCTCCTACCCCAGAGGCAGCACTGCTTTCTGAAGTCCTCTTATTAAATTAACACGGCGACGTGGCAATCAAAAGAGCTTTGTGGGATTTATAAGGGACAAACGTGGACCATGTTTTTTGGGCCTCTTGCCTTCTGAAAACAAAGTCTCCATGTCACAAAGGTGACTCTTTGGTCCAAAGCGACTGGAACATAGCCAATATTATTAATGAGGGAAGACTGGATCGTCTAAATGGAAAGAAGAAAGACGGAAGAAAAGGAAGAAAAAAGCAAGGACAAAGAACACCTCCGCCGTACCCCGAGCAAGAGCAGGCTGGGGGCTGGCTGCCTTGCTCCCCCCGAGCAGGGGCACTGACACATGCCCTTCTTAATTAACTTCAAGTCTGCTGGAAGGGATTCTGAGATTCAGTAGCTGCACCAGGAAGGCTCCCAGTCTGAAACGTGCCCTTTGCTTCTCCAAGGAAGACAGACGGGGAGCTGTGGGGGAATCTGGGGACTCCCATGATGAGGGGGACTCCCTCCTGTGCTGTCTATTGAAGCGATGCAAATTTTGCAGATGAGGTGAAATGAAAGGGAAAAGATATCAAATTGAGGCAAAAGAAAAAAAAAAAAAAAAAAAAAAGGGGGATGACACTGTAATCAGACCTTCCCACAGGTTTTGTGGAGCTGGAAGTGAGGGCCTCGGCTTGCTGCTCCACCTACACCTGCATCCATCTCACGTGCCACCATCTGCACACCCAGCTCAGAGCATTGCAGGGTCTGTCTTTCCCAGGGTTTCAAGCCACCTGGTTGACTCTCCTTTCTAGCAAGAGGCCTGCTCGATCTCTAATTTATATCTTTTAATCAGGGGACCAAAGTGTGGGAGAGCTCAAGGGAAACATATCCCTTTTTAAACAAAGTTATTGCTTTAATAAACATGGGAAGGAGGCGGTAACAGACTCGGGCGCTTCCCCTGCTTAAAAAAATTAGTAATTAAACCCTGCTCTTAATTTAAGGGAAAATTGGCCGTAGGGAACAGCAACTTGCTCTTTGGTGAGGCAATAGCAGTGGTGTGAAGGTGGGGACGTGCAGAGGTCCTGTACCACCAGGAGGACTTTGTCCCACAGAAGGCACAGCTCTCCCTCTGCCCACAGCAAGCCCCAGTCCCATGAGCTCCAGCGGTTTTGTCCTAGCCCCAGCTGGCCTTCAACAGGGCAGTGAGGGCTCAGGAAGCTGGTCAGAGCACTTAGACATCATTAAGTAACTAATTAGCTGCTATGCAAAGTGTAACCGCAAGCTCCGTAACGAAGGCAGGAGCTCTAGGCTGCTACACAGCAGAGCTTCTTCAAGAAGCGGGGCATTATTATTTCCTTATTATTATTATTATGGCCTTGTTTCCAGCAGTATTTTGGCAAAAATCAGCGACGATCTCAAGTGCTGCAGTGGGAATTCAGGAGTGCCGTGCCAGAGCAGCGCATCCTGCTGGGATGGTTGTCCCGGGGTCCTGGGAACGCTGCCGGCACCTTGCTGAGCCTATATTTTTGTGAACACCCCAACCCCAAAAGCAGGCTGCCCTCTTAGAGCAGCAGCACGTTGTCTTCCCTCCCTCCTGCCTCCTTTGTTCCAAGCAGAAGTCAGTTCACTAATAACAACGGAGCGAGGTGACTGTGAGCAGTAGGAACACGAGCTGTCGGCTTCGCCCAGCAGGAGGAGGACCGGTGTGTGACCCAGGTGGGATTTCCTCCCCAGGCAATTTAACACACCATCCCTTGGCTGCTGTCGTTTAGGAGAGGTGAGGTGTAGCCTCTCTGGCTGCCTCCCTCCTGTCGAGAGGGAATAGCACAGCAGAGTTTTGGGGTGGGACAGGCGCTGCTTTATTCATCGTGTTCTTTTACCAGGGCAGGAAGGCACGCCAGAGGTATTTGTGCTACCAAAGGCTGCCAAGGATGCATCTCAAGTGCACCAAGCACCCCTTGTGGACCAGGGGCTGTTGAAGAGGGCCCTGCAGTTCCTGCAGTAAGCGCCTCATCGAAGAAAACGTCCGACAGAGCTAGCCGGTTTCTTAATATCAATATAATGTTACAGTGCAAAGCCACTGCTTGAAAGTAATTGAGGCATTCGGCTAATCCTGTCCTACTCACTGTAATTTAATTTGAAAACAACTTTAAAGCTTCATTTGCTCCATGTTCCCCTTTGGTCCATGCTCCCTCGCAGGAAGGAGCAGTGAGCAGTGCCCACGAGGCTTTGTCCCCGTGGACCACAGCAGCTGGGGACCACAGGTCCCATCCCAGTGCTCCTCGGGTGGCCAAAGCATCCTCACCAGGGAGGAGAATCCAAGAGGGTGAATTCAGCCTGGTGTGGATGCAATCAGTGCCACCCTGTGCGGCCCCTAGGATGGGGATTTTGGGGTGCTCACAGACAGATATTGAGGGGCAGAGGAGCCACAGCTCCTGCACACTCACACGGGTGATATTTTAGCACGACCTGCCAGGCTCCTGGCCGTGCCGCGGGGCATGGTGGCAGCTGGCAGCGGTGGGACGCCGAGGGCTGGCCGGGGTCCAGGCAGGCAGCTCGCAGAGAGGGCTCCGGTCGCTGCCGTGTGCCTTTCTGCCATGATTTATTGCTCCGTCTGCTCCCAGCTGGAACAGGAAGCGGGGCTTTGGGAAAGGGGTTGCGGCAGAGCCCAAGCGTAACCTTGGGGGATATTGGAGTTGCCTTTTTATTTTCCTTCTTGTTGTTACTGGAAGAAGTTCCAGAGTGAAACATAAAACACAATGGGAAGCCTTTCAGAGCTTGGTTTTCTCGAACGCCGCGCTGTAACTTGGAGGAACAACAGTGACTTGCAAAACGCAGCAATTGCCGTGATGAATTTGAAGGGCGAGGTGCACTGAGATGTTGCTTTCTGGGCTTCAGGCTGATTTATGGTGTACTCAAAGCAGCTGTCCTGCTCCTTCACTGCCGTCCTTCTCTCTTGCACACACAGATGTGTGTTCTGCAGATCCCCACTGTTACTGCTCGATTTTACATCGTGGTGCAAGTCAAAGCCAGCAGATACGTGCTCCCCTCTCCCACCCATGAGGCCTAGCCCAGCCTCCCTTCTCTCTTGGGCAGGTTTTTATCTCCACGAGCATGGATTTTCAGCATCCTCAGCCTGCAGATCCACAGGCTGCTGCCTTCAGCACTTCTTCTCCTTGTTGGCTGGGCACCAGGAGGAGGAGGGAGGTACTCTGTCGGCACTCAGCTCTTGCGGATGGTTTCAGATGATGCCCGTGCCCTAACTTTGATCTAGGTAATGACTCCGAGCTCTCATTAAAGCACCATTTCGTGTCGTGCCTTTCATGCTTCCTTGTCATCTTGTTTATTCCGCCGCACCCTTTGAAGTGACGAAGCTGTGCGTGCTGCACACCGCAGCAGGCTCCGACTCTGGGCATTATCATCAGCATGTTTAAGAAGGCATTTGCAGAGCAGCAGCAAGGCTGCCCCAGCACGAAGGAGTCCCCACAAGGACGGGGCAGTGACAGGGGACATGGGGTGCTTGCTGAGCCCCACTGGTGGCAGCGGTGCCTCGGGTGGTTCTCAGGCTGCGGTGCTCAGTGTGGCACGGGGACTGATCTCCAGCAAAGCCATTGCTGGTGTCCACACTTTTAAAAAGCAGTAACAACAGCTGCTTGGGAACAGCCCCCTGCCACCACTCGTTCTCCCTGTTAGCTAACTAAGTCAGCAGGTCGCGAGCAGCAGCCTCATCTCAGGCCAGAGGAGCGTGACTGTCCTTCTATTCTGCCTTTCAGCTTCTTGCCCCTCTGTGCACGTACAAAGGAGTAGTTCTGGGTCATATCTTGCTTGGCAGCTCGTCAGAAGCCCGTGCCAGGCAAAGTGGGAAGCGTGGCTGAAGAATTCCCTTTTCGCTTTCACTAGTAATTAAAATAATCTCGGTGTTTACCGGATTGTTCTGCGTTTGCCCATGAAAATGCTCCTTGGGCAGAAGTCTCAAACCTCGCTTTGTCCACCTGGACTGAATCTTCCGGGGACTGGACACGAGGTCTGGTTTTCCTTGAGCAGCTGAAGCTCTGCAGTCCAACAGGAGCTGGAAACACAAGGCCAGCATCCCACCGAGCGTGCACAGCAAGGAGACAAAGATAGCAGGAAGGGTTTTTTCCAAGGGAAGTTAGTGTGAAAGGCGTTTATTCATTCCCGACCATTTGAAGGTGAAACAAAGCCTTTCTTCTCAACGTTCACGAGCTTGGGATTCTTCCTAGAAGCGCTGCGAGCCCTTCCACCTCCAACAGTGCTGCCCTGCCCTGGAAATCCTGGTGATCTGACCTGGAGGTGGGTGCTGTAAAACATCCCACAGATACCCGGTGTTTCCTGCTGTGGTGTTCTGCTGCAGGGCCTTTGCACCGTATATATATATATATATTTATATTTATATATATATCAGTCCTGCTTTCTGCAGCTTAATGAATCCGGGCCTTTAGGGAGAATTAGCAGTGTATTAACACTGCATCTGAAAAATTAAAGGAATAGTCAAGCAAATTTCTTTTTATTGACTTTTAGTGAGCCATTTAATCCAAATATCTCGTTAACTGCAAAATAACTATACTATATAATGGGTTTTGCAATAAGAACAATTAGCTTCGCAATTAGCATAAGAGTGAGCGCTCTGCCTGCAATTGGCAACGGGCCTATTAAAAATGTGTCCTGTAGAGGAAAATAATAGCATTTCAGATGGGTAGATTGAAACCATTTGACTTTAAGCACCAATAATATTTCTTCTATTGATCCGGTGTCCCGGATGATCTAGGAGCGAGGAGGGAAGGTTAGCTGCTCACGGCAAACTTATTGCTCCTCTGTCATTGGCATGGCATCAGTCAGAGTGATTTGCAGTGTAAACCGCGGAGTCCCGCGGTAATTAGCCTGTTCCATTAATACTTGGGCTGCTTGATCACCCTCAGTGGGTAGTGATGGAGCTGCAGGGTCCCCAGGGTTGCAGCTGGCTCAGCCTCCAGCAGGCACACAGCTGTATGGGCTGCACATCGGATGGCAAAGGTGGAGATCTTGGGATTTTCCCCGTCAAAAGTCTGAATGTCCCCGTGCCACCTCTGGAACCCCTTCCCAGCAAAGTGTTTGTCTAGGAGGGTGCTGAAGCTCTTGATCAAATTGTGATCCATCACCTGTGCGATGATCACCGGCCTCTCCTCAGAGCGTCTCTTGCTTCAAAAACTGAAGACAACAAGCTTTGACATCTTAGGGTAGTGAATAAATAATAAGCATCAGAAATGTCAGCAGGCAGGTTTTACTTAAATCTCCGAGCCAACAACGCTAACTTAAACTTTATGATGCACCATTACCGCCTCTCGGAGCATCCTGCCTGCCAAACAATATGCTCCGTGAAAACTGTATCATCTGCCTGTTATCTCCAGTGGTGCTTTATTGATTTTCTGCACAATCACAGGAAAAAGTCTTTTTTATTATTTTTTTTTCCCTCTTGTGTCTTTTACGATTCTGGAGGATTTGTTTCCGCTCATCTGTCATTTTTCACCCACTCATATCTCAGCTGTTTTATAATGGTAAGAAAAAAACAACCACAAAGCTCTGTTGATTTGCTCAGCCACGTTAACAGACATAAAGCTGAGGAGCAGAGGTGGCGATCACCACCAGCAGCCACGGGGACAGACGGACAGGAGCAGGAGCTTCGCTGCCAGGAAGAAAACCCAAAAGTTTTTCCAGTTCCCAGAAACCACAAAAGGAAATATTTTTCAACAACTCTTTGAAAGCTGTCGACACTTTGGGAGCAGCATCCCCAACACCAAATGGCCAAATCAGAGGGGAAATGAAAGAAAAACCAGCGGTGCTGACATCCTCAAAGAGCTCAGAGCTGCCACCTGGCCTCATTGCCACCCCATCCTGTTGCATTCCCTCGCTGGTGTCTCCATGGCAATCGGCCACTGCCCGCACCGTTCTCGCCGTCATGGGCTGTTAGGTCATGGGTAGCAGACGTAGAATCTGCCAAATACTAATAAATCATAGAAATTTGAATAAAAAAAAAAAAGAAGAAGAAGAAATAAGAGTTTGAATTTGGGGTTGGTTTCTCCTACACTTGGAAATCCATGTAAATACTTGATTCTGCATGCTTGCAGCAGAGTGGCTGGTTTGGTCCGGGCAGCGAAATGTGCGAAAACCATAGGCAGGTGATTTTTTGGGGCTTTGTCCTCAGCAACGGATGTTTTTACTTTAATTCAGCAGCTTGTATGAGACTGTGGGGAAAAGCAGCCCCGAGAGCCCCAAGACCACTAGCTCCTCTCGCGGAGGAGGCACTGCCGCATCCATTTCATGGCAGGAGGCTGAGTGCCGCAGGACCAGGGGCCACCGGAGGAATCGGTCTTCTGCCAGGGCAGGGCTGGGTTTGTTCATGCCTCTAAAACCTCACAGTGATGGCGCAGCATCTCAGGAAGAATTGCAGGCTACTGTGACACGAGCTGGAGCCAAGGGCTGAGCCGCCCCGCTGCCGTCTTTCCTCTCCAACAGGCTAAATCGCCAGCAATAATCTGAAGCTTGGTGAAACAACTGGGGAGATTCCCCTTTGATGAATGCCTGTCTGCCTTTAGTTCGTTGCATGATGATGAGACTTAAAGGAATGGTTTGGACCTTGGAAAAGAGTCCTCTTAAGACACTTGAATTTCTGAACTTTTGTATCATTTACTCCATGATTTTCCAGGGGCTCTCTTCTAACCCCCAGCATCTTCAGGGCACGATTTTCTGCACCTTCACATTTCCTAACATAGACGACTGAGTATTTTACATGTAGGAAGACTACCTGTGCCGTTTAGGTGCTTTGAAATGTCACTCACCATATGCTGCCAATGTTATTATAAACGTTCTCTGCTAAAGAGCTTTGCTCGTGGTTGCGTATAGCCACCCTCTGCCCTTCACAGAGTGCCAAAGCAGCCCCTCCTTTAAATGCCAGGATTAGTCCTGTCCTTGCCCAGCACAGCACCTGCCTAACTTTCAGCACCTGAGCCCATCCTGCTGGACGTCAGGTGGCAGATCTGGGGGGCTGCAGTGGATTTGTGCTGGGCTTGTGGCAGCCACCAGCATCACGGGGCGATGCTGGGATTTTGGAGACCAGGGCTGGGACTTGCTGGGGTTTGAAGGAAGGTGCTTGTTCGTCACGGAGTGTGACAGTGTCCCACGCTGGAGCACCGAGGCAGTACCAGCATGCAGCTAAACAACTCCATCAGCATGCCAAGCACCTCAATGCTGCCTGCTTCTGCAGGGGACATGGAGTGCGATGCCAGGTCCCAAAACAGGGCTGGTGTTTTCTGCTCTTCCCTTTGCTTCAACTTTGTTTTAAAGAAGGCAAGGGTACAAAGGGGGGAAAAAAATCTCTTTGCATTTCTGAGAGTTATGAAATAATTATGCCATGTTTCCCTTCATCACTGCTAATAGCAAGAGCAAGCTCTCACAAAGAATTAGCGTGCACCAAACCTCTCATAAATCTCTGAAGCCACAGATGAGAGATCGCAGAGCTGGAGCTTATGAGTTTTAAGTTCAATTCATTACCTCAAATTAGCATCAAACTGCACAGCCTTGTAAGCAGAGCTCCCTCTTACCAACCCCCCCGACCCAAGCAGTTAGCAGTTCGGAGCTGAGCGCAGCATTCATCAGAGCAGGCGTGGGGAAGAGCAAAGCCAGAGAGGAGCAGCTCATGGTGGATTGCGTTCAAAAAACTTTCTTCTCTCCTGCTAGGATGTGTCACTGCTTTATTAGGCAAAATGGATTTCAGCATTGATTTTCCATCCCCTCTGGGAAGACTTTTCGCTCTGGTGCTCCGTTTAGGCTGAGTTTAGCAGCCAGGCTTGAGACGCAGCGGGTGCATGCCCCGTGCAGCCTCCCAGCCCGTGCAGGGGGACCCGGAGAGGGGCAGGGGGCACGGGGTATCTCTGCTTTCCTCCCTGGGAAACTTCACCTCTGATGTACAGGGTGAGGCACAACATCAGCACATGCCACAGTGCCCAGCAGGGTCTCCTCACGCTCTGGGTGTCCCCCAGCAGCAGGCGATGCTGCAGCTGCCGTGCAGCTCGTCGCAAGGCTGGCTGTAACTCAGCTCCTGCTCGGGCAGGAGCAGACTCCCCAGGGAAGAGCATCGGAGCAGGAAGGCTCCTCGATCCCGTCCCTGCCTTGACCAGCTTGCCTCCCTGTGCCCTCCTAGTATGTCCCTGCAGGTTCCAGTGCTGCTGCACACTGAGCACACGCACAGCTCCCCAGCGAGGCACACTGCAGAGCACCCTTCGGTCCAGCACAGCTGTGCAGTGTAAGGCAGGTGGCGAGGGAGGAAGGAAACCTGCCTTTAAACTTCAGTGTTAATGTTTCCTCAATAGGAGCAGAAACAGGGCAGGCAGGTGCTGAGTATTATTATTTGGATCTGTCAAGAGAGAAAGTCTCTTGCAACCTGAAGACGTTAGAGGAAGGAGCTGCGGGCAGGGATGGTGGCGCTACCTGCCCTGCTCCTGGGGGAAAACGTGAATAAATTACTGTGACTCCTAGAACAGTGGCAACTTCAGAGATTATTTCTGAAACCGATGAAGCCCATCTTCTGGTGAGCTCCACTTTCAGTGCTTTGTTTCACTGTAGGAAATGGATAAATGCACGAGCTGGTGCTTGAGCATCTTTCAAGATATCTTTCTCCCCACATACACAGTTTCAAAGGAGTCTGCTGGAGCCCCCCAGGAGGAGCAGGGTCCCTGCAGCCCTTTTCCAGCCCTGGGCACCGCTGCCCCCAGCAGCCCCTGTGCGGAGTGGCTGTCTGCAGAGGCACTCAGCGCTCAACACACCGTCTAGATTTATTTCTGCCTGCACGACGCAGGGAAATGGCTTTGCTGCCAGGATCAATCCTTCAATCTAACGCCTCTCACTCCATTGTGACTGTATTTCATGACCTTCTCGGGGACTTTTAGGTTTTTCACTTGAAGGAACAAGAGCTGCGGAGAAAGGGAGGCACGAATAAAGGAAACAGCTCCTTGGTTTCCATTCAGTGCAGAATGACCTGGGCAGAAAAGGAAAACTCCTGAGCTATGAGAAGCAGCTCAGATCCTTGCTGCACCCAGCGATGCTCTGTGCTAGGCTTTGTGTTTTCTTTATGCACGGGTCACCTCCTTGAGCACCTGCTGCTGCTCATGCAACACTCCTGCCAACACACTGTCCTCGCTTCTGCTCCTGCCACCTTTTCCTGGGGATTTGTCACTGGCAGAAGGAGACCCTCGGGGTGCAGGGGGGCTGGGCAGAGGATCCTGTGGCTGCAGCAGGCAAGGATGCTGCTGCTCTCCTCCTCTCCTTGCTCTGAGGTGCTGCACTGAGCCTGAACCAAATGCCAAGCGGGCTGGGGGCTGCCCAGCCCCTCCTCAGAGCATTCCATCAAGCGATGCTCCAGTGAGCCAGAAACTGAGCTGTAAAAGCCATTAGATCTCAGCGACGACACCGCCAACCTCATTGCTCTCAGCCCACAAGACAGTGCTGTCTCCCAGGACAGAGACCTGGGGCTTCCTCTCTCCCAGGCTCGTTTTCATCCATTTTTCATCACCCTGACAGTGCAGGGATGCAGGGAGCATCGCGGCCCTCCTAGAGGCATTGCTGGCATGGCATTTTTTCCTCCTGTTTTTTAAATAATAAAATATTTCTGACTGGCAAGTCTGGGCAGAACAAAAAAGATATTTATTTAATGTCTCACCGGATAGCCTGGGACATCGGTTTGGGGCTGAGGTGCAGAGGCTGCATTTTGCAGAAATGCTGTGTGCATGGGCAGAAAAATGTGGGTGCAGCTCTGCTTCTGCAAGCACCGAGAACAGCCACTCAGCACAGACCTGAAATGGAAATGATGCCTTTCCAACGCCAGGAAGAAGAGATGGCATCCTGCTGAGCCAGGAGTCCCACAGGGCAGCAGACAGGTACAGCTGGGGGTAATCACCCGTCTGCCATCTGCAGCATCCCGGAGAGAATTAACCATTCCCCCGGAAACATCCCCAGGGAACACCCCAGCAGCTGAAGCTCATGGGGCTCATGAAGTCCCGGGGCAGAAGCCAGCCTCTAAGCAGGCAATATTCGCAGCAGAATCCTGGTCCTGGTGACACAGGTCCCTGTGGATACCGGGGGACCCAGGACCACACGTCTGCCCCGAGCTCTGTCCCACCACAGAGGGCCCCAAGGCACTTGTCCCCTACAGCAGCAGCACACTAACAGCCCATTAATTATGTGGTTTAATTAGATAACGAATATTCATATTTCCACCATGACTCCGCTGTTCATTCCGTATTGAGCTCCTCATGCTGCAGTGACGCTGCCTTTCCCCGTTCGCTCGCTCCTAATGAACAACCACTTAGAATTTTAAAAAGTGGAGGATATCTTTCTGAGTTAATTAGCTTGAAATTAGCTTAATCACAGCTCATTTAAACTTATCTAAACAACAGCATGAGGAACTCCAGGAAAACTTGGGCTCAGCCTTACTCAGCTTTTCCCCCAAAGATGCTGGCTGCCTGGGGGTGCCCGGCCAGGGCAGGAAAACGCCAGCACCTGGGGGCGAGAGCACTGTGTGGGCTACCCTGAGCGAGCCACCCGTGGTCCCAGATCTTAGTTTCCCTATCTGAAAGCTGTGCCCACACCCAAAGGCTCTGTGCAGAGCCTCCGCATCCATCTGTATGGCTCCCATATCCCCTCATTCCTCTGCTGGGCTCGGGATGGTGTGGCACCTTCGGTGGCCCCTCTTTTCCACCCCCTGCAGCACGGGGAAGGCAGCTCTGGCACCGCTCATCGCAAGCAGCGGTGCTGCAGGCTGCCGAAGCAGCAGCATCCCGAGGCTGGGACCCAGGAGCCATCAGCACTGCCCTGGGAGGCCGGGCGGGTGGGAGGACGTGGCACCGCCGCCTGCCCCCATACCATCAGCCCTGCGGTGGTACTTCAGAGGTCACTCCTGTCTCAGCGCCTTTCCAGTGCTCCCTGGTGATTACAAAAGCCAGCACAACCAGCAAGACGCGAGGTAATTTAGACTGTCACCGCTGCTGCAATTAAGCATGCTATTCCTCATCCTGCTGTCTTCAAATACAGGTGTAAGGAGCAATAAACATCCCTCTGAGGTCACGCTCCCTCAGATTGCCTTCCCAAGGCCAGTGGAGCCACAGAGCTGCTTTGTGCTGCGAGCAGCGATGGTTCAGCCCAGTTCTCTCATCACCATAATCACTGCGATGGCACCAGGGTGAGGCAGAGCCTTGCTCTGGGCAGCAGCACAAGCAGAAGAAAGCACAGCACAAAGGTCCCTGGTGCCAAAAGCTGATGTTACTGGGACCCTTTGCTCTTGAAAAGTGGAGCAGGAAATGGTAGCTGGCTTTCCATACACCTCTGTCCCATGCTACTCCTTGTCCACAGCATGTAGGAGCTTGGGAAAGTGCCCTCCACCTCCCGTGCCCTCAGCAATCCATCCTGCACCAGCGCACTGGGACCCTGGCAGCCAGATGTGGGGCTGCAGCACCCAAATCCTGCCCCTGGATGGGAGCTGGGGTGCTCCTGATACACCCAAAGTCATCCACAGCCTCCTTAGAAACGTTTTTCTTCCCTTGGTCTTGCCCTGCGTGGTTTGCTTCTGGTGATAACTTCTCATTTCATTGCCTCCTGGCCGGACTCCGCAGTGCCAGGTGGCAGATTGGCCCAAATCCTCTGGATTTGGACCCAGGGGGTCAGCAAGGTGGCAGCAGCATCCCAGGAAGATGCAGGCGGACAGCTCTGTGCCCTTGCTGCCTGCTATCTCCCTCAGGGCCGTCCCAACCATCTGTTAGCCTTTGCACTCCCACTACAAGCCTCCCCTGTGGCAGAAAGCCAGAACTGGCTTTCACTAATACGTTGCTTCCTTTGGTTTTAACTCAGTTCCCAACTTGGTAATCACTTGTGACCCTCTGTACGTCCATTTCCAGCAGCTGCTGCAGCTGCTGACAAGTAATTTCACTGCCTGTCTGCCGGTGATGAGCTTGAAGAGTCCTCCCCGGCTGGGCTTTTAAAAAAATTACCTGTAACTCTTAACATCGAATTTTTTCCACTTCCATTTGTCCAAGGACCCCTCCCTCATCTGAAATGTCACATCTGCCGTGCTTCAAGCCCCACTGCTCCCCGCCGAGGGAAGAGACAGCTCTGCCTTGTCCTTTAGTGAGCATTTGGGGTGTATGTGGGGAAGAACACTGTTCTAACACAAAAAATGATTAATTATCACTTCTAGAGGTACAAACGGAGCTGCCTGCCCTGCATTTGAGATGTAAGCTGGGGCTGGAGCACCAGGCAGTGCCAAGGCAGTGTCACCCATCTCGGCCAGGAGGAGCTGCAGGTGTCTGGGAGAACAGCTGGCAGGGGGAAGAGACCCCAGCGGCTGCCGTCAGATTTCATCCCTGTCCCCTTGTTTCAGTCCTTGAGTCCTCCCAGCTCCTCCCATGCGAGGTTTCAGTGCCTCTCGTAGGGCACGTGCAGACCCCCGTACGAGAAGTGTGGTGAGGCTTTCTGCCTCGGGTTGATTTGAATATTAATTGTGTGTGACCCGTTGACTTCAGCTCAGGCAGAACCCACCCCACAATTAGTTTACTGAGCTGCTCCGTCTCCTGCAGTAGCTGTCAAGAATAATGAATTAACCCTGGGTTTGATCCTGAACAGAGGAACTTCGCTGGAACAAGTTTATTATTTCATGTGGTTTTTGGAGTTGTTGAACTCGTTGTTAAGATCTGATCAATTGAACATCTGGGTTTCCTGGAGGCTGAGGCAGGATCATGCAATATTTACATCAATATTCTGAGATCAAAGACCTCTACAGGTCTTGGGAAAATAATCCTCAATGGAGAAGGATAAAGCGGAGCAGAGGAAATCGGAGCTGAGATCCAAGTCCCACCCTGTCCAGGCAATGCCTGCTTAGGAGGGGACACAAGGACGAGCTCTCCGTGGGGCTGGGCTGGAGGTGGCTGGGGGGCTCTGAGGACCCCTGCCCATGGCTGGAGCTCCTGCCTGGTCCTAGGGATGGGGGCAGCTACATGTTCCCCCTCTGCTGTGGCCCTGTCCCCATAAGCTGCCTGTGTGGAGACACCTCTTCCACCACGTTCGGTGTCCCCTGGATGTGCCCAGTGATGCTCCGGGAGCAGGCTGCTTTGGTTTGCTGTCAAAAAGATGGAAGGAAGGCAGCTTTATCGTCTTTCACCAAAAAGAGTGGATCACTGCCAGCACAGCTCCTGAAGAATTCAGTTTCTGTGTCTGGTGTATACCTTCCCTTACGTGCGGCCATGCAAATGCGGCACCCTGCGGGACAGGGCACTGCTTCCCTCTGTGAAGAGACGGAGAGGCACAGAGTGCTGAAATGCACAATTTATCATTTAATTAGGGACATCCTGGCAGGCTTCGATGCTGCTCTCACAGAGCACTGCCGTCTTTACTGGGTTTGTGAGGCCCGGGCTCTTCGCCCACCTGTCTTTGTGCATCTAACCCGTTTGTGCACAGGAGCTTCTTCATTCCCGTGCTCCCTCCTGAAAACGGCCACATCGCTAAACTGCTTTACTTCAGCTGTGAAGGGGAAGGAAACCCCTTTAATGCCAAATTTTGCAGAGCAAGTTCTGTGACCAATTCCCCATGAAAGCGCCCAAGAGCTGGAGGCAGCAGAAGATGGATGCTGATGGCAGCACCAGCCCGCTGCCGGTGTGGATATGGAGGAGAGCGGAGAAAGGTGAAACCAGAAACCCTCGGAGATCTCATTAGCAAGAAGCATCCTCCAGCAGATGCCTTATGGTTGTGGAGCCTGGGCCTACTCAAGCATTCAACCAAGAGATTATAGAAATCCGTGCCCTGCACAGGAGAGGGGGGAGCACCGCGGACAGGCTGGGCCCCGGAGGTGCGATGACCTCTGACACGAGAGGTCTGGGTTGTGGTTTGTATCCGTGTGTGCCGAGTTGTACCCGTTATAAGCTGAGCTGTACCCATTATCTGTCGAGCTGTACCCGTGTGTGCTGATCTGTACCCGTTACACACCGAGCTGTGCCAGCAGCCTGCTGCCTGTCCCCTCGCTGCAGGGAGGGACAGCGGCCTGGCCTTACCCACCGCGGCAGCGCAAAAGTGAATAGACGGCTGCTTTTCTCACAGAAGCATCTCCATCTCCTTTCCGTTTGGTGAACTACACCAAATAAAAGCTGTTTCCGAGCCAGCACACCCCCAAACCCACACATGGGTTTTGCAGCCCCTCCTGTGCGGTGGTGCCAGGTCAGGACCAAAGCAGCCCCCAAATCTGAGCTGCTGCTGCTCGGCCTGGCCGTGCACTGCCTCGGATGGCGGAGGCTGAGCAGGACTGGGCCTCGTTCACCCATTCCCCTTTGTTGATAACGAAATGAGAGGTGGGTTCTGGCAGGCCCACGCTTACGGCCTCATTACACGGGGCTGAGGCACGTCCGGGTGCAGAGCGCCAGGCAGCCATGCTCTAATTGCAGGTTTGCTACCTGAACAAATGATTTCCACCATGCCAGCACTTACCAGAAGTAGCTCCCTTCAGGGACGCTCTTATTTCCCATGCCATGAAAAATGTAAGCACTATTTAGGGCCTGTTTTACCGCTCTCGTATTCGTGCAGCTCTCATTAGCAGTAGTGGGAAGCGTCGTGCTGCACTTGGGGTGAAAGTGACCCCTGTGTTTGTAAGTCAGACACACCACAGAAACACTTCGGGGCCCCTTCAGAAGAGAAATGAACACAGCTCTCACCACTGCAAAGAGATACTCGGTCCCTCTGGCTTCATCATTTAGTCTGCAGTTAGCAGCAAGGTGAATTTTAATTCCAGACCCCTCTTTTTGTCAGTCCTGCTGTTCTTTATTTGCCTGCGTGCTCCTTTCCTGACAACAATGCAAGCCATATGGTGCCTCCAGCGCTGGGACTGCAGCCATTGGGGTAACAGATGCAAAATGGCCCAAGACAATAGATTTTAAAGTTTGTCTTCTCACTTTGGAGGAGTTAGCAAAGCTACCAAACACAACTGCATGAAATATTCAGCAAACTGAGCATGTCTGCAATAGATAAAGGCCAGCCCTTCTGGAAATGATTTCTTCTGGGTACCTCTCCTAGGACACATTGCAGGCACAGCTCCAGAAAGTAAGTCTGCAGGATGGTGCTGAGCAGGAGCTGCCAAAGAACAGCTACAATATCCTTCACTAGATTCCTGCAGGAACTGGCCTAAAAATGTCAGAGATGGGGCAGCCAGGCCTGGAACAGCAGAGAGGTCAGAGGCACGCTGAGGTCCTTCCCTTCCCTGGGGATGAAATTCCTGGAGCTTTTCTTGCATTGTCCTGCCCAGAAGCTGGCTGTGCCTCTGGCACTCCAGGCAGGCAGGTCCCTTTCTCCAAGAACTTCTAACCCCCCCTGGCTCAAAAGAATGGAAGCAAAATTAGAATAAGGCTTTAGGGATGACTGCCCCTGCTCCTGCAAAGAGCAGAGTCTTGGTAGAGAGCAAGTGAAAGCGGTTCCCAGACCATGCCAGAGCTTGGCTTCATCTCCGGCTCTTGCTGGGAGTCAGCTCCCTGGCCCTTTGGGCTTCCTCCAGCCAAAGGGGAGGGAGGAATTTGGAAAGCAGACGTGGTGAAGCTCTCCAGGCCTGCAAGGCTGTGGAGCTTTTAGAGGCTTCATTGCTTTCATCACACGGCCTGATTTGCACAGAGCTAATATTGCTCATTAGAAGAGGCATTAAAACATGACTTACAAATGACTGCAGAGCTCCCCAAATGTCACTTCCATCGAACTCTTATTAGCTTATTGATTCGTATTAAACAAGTAGATAAATACTTAATCTGAGCAGCAACAGCACTCTCATAAAGTGAATTAGTGTTTAAAGTGTGTCTGGCTCATTAGCAGACTTATTGCACTTTGTCACCGTTTCCAGGACCGTCAGCCAAACCTCTTAATTACCCGCCTTCGCAGCAGAACTAATCAGCTGAGCTCCCCCCACCTGCAAAACTGGGCTGAGCTCGGGGCTCAGCCAGGGAGCCGTGCGTGGAGGTGGCCTGAAACCAGGAGGTGCCACCTGAAATCAGCCCGGATGGGACCCCCCAGCCAGCACACACCAGCGGAGAGCCTCCTGCCCAGGCTGGTGCTGGGCACCATGCAGCTTGTGCATGGTGTAGGAGTAAGAGAAGAGGCAGCAAGGGGCAGGTGTGGGTGGAAGGATGTGTAAGGGCACAGATGATGCAGGGAGGGATATCCCTCCTGCTGCTGAGGAGCATGGAGGAGCCACAAGGGCTGCTCTAACCTTGCCTGGGGCTGTTGCAATGAAGCCACCCTGCCCAGCCGCTGCATCCCTGCAGGGGAGGAGGTCTGGGCTCAACCTGGCCACAGGAGCCAGTCCAGCTGCCCCCATCGCTGCCTCCGTGAGCAGCATCCTGATCTCTGCCTCCTACCAGACGGGGCTGGAAACCCCGAGGTGAAGCTTCTCCCCCAGCTCTGATTCCTCTGAAAGGAGCCAGCTCGCTATCAGCCTGCTGTTGCCTTTGGAACACCGAGGGAACACGCTCTCCTGGAAAAGTTTATAAGGTCAAGTGATAAACTGCAGTAACAGCCTGTGAAATACAGCCCCGACTTGCAGGCAGCTGGGGAACAGCCGGCGAAGCCAGCAAATGTGCTGAGCTGTCGGGGACCACGAGGGGCAGGGCTGGCTGTTGGCCCCGCTCACCATCCCAGGGCGAGGAGCGTGCAGCTGGCAGAGCCCGGGGTCTCTGCTCCGTCCCCGTGGATGCTGTGCTGCTTTGAAATGTTTCCCTGTCTTCTGGCGAAGAAAATCATCGCCACACCTCTCCTCCTCTTGTCTGGCTCCACATCTGCAGCACTGCCCAGAAATACAAGCACTTGTGGCTGGGCAGGGTAACTGGGAGGAATTGTTCCCAAAATGTGAACTCCGTACCTGCGAGGTGCTGAGCAGCACACGGGCATCTCTGGCAACGTCCGCTGAGCCCCCCGGGCTGTGGGGCCAGGCGTCCTTCCCTTCCCCGCAGAGATGAATGCCGTTAACCTGCAGGCAGACATTCAGTTCAGTTTCCCAGTGCTCCTCCTTCAGGTGCCAACGTGAAGGCTTCCTGAGCAGCTGTGTCTGCTCCCGAGCTGCCTGCACACCGCTGGAATATTGCTGGGGATGCAGCCAGAGCCTTTCGTTAGGCACTGACGAGTCAAGCCTCTCGCACCCCAGTCAATTTTGCTCTCCCTGGCTCCTGTAAATGACAGTAGAGGGGACAGAGCCTCCCCTGCTCCATCTCGCGTCGTGCATGGGCTGCATGCCAACCCTGCAATGGGAGCAGGGGTTTGAGCATGCAACGCCACGTGCGGCCTTGGACCCCATCCCATTACTAACAAGGGGATACCAACAAGGCAAGAATACTCAGCCGCTGGATACAGGAAAAGAGGAGGAAAAAAAAAAAAAAAAAAAGGCCATTACCTGGTACAGAACTTTATTTTTTTTCCCCATGGGCCCTTTTTGGTGCTCAGCCCAGGTTTTCACCCCGTAAGGCATTTAAATAGCAGGAAAATGTTTTTGGAAGCAGTTGCAGCGTGGGAGGTGCTGCAGCTGGCTCTGCACAGGGAGCGTGCTGGTTGGGCTCATCCTGCCCCATGTTTTGCACCACTCTGCTCTGCCCAGGACCACAAGGCCACCAAGTCTGGTGTCATTTAGGTGGCACCGAATGAGCCTGAGCAGCTGATGGAGAGAGCAGTGCCCTTTGCAGCTGCAGCACAGGGAGCAGGAGGTGCCTGGGGGCAGGAGCTGGGTCCCAGCTATCCCTGCACACACTGGGCTTTGCAGGTGGAAGATGTCAGAGGGTGGAGGCTGGCCGCCCGTAGGCACACGAGGACTTTTTCTGCTCTGTTAGTCTGCAGCTGCTGCAGGGCTTGCGGCTCTGACCCTCTCCGCGCTGCACTCCAGGGCAGACAATTGTGGCTGATTGCCATTCATGCCCTACGCTGTGCAGCAGCGATTACTCCTGATAGCCAGAAAATGAGACCGGAGCCTGGCCTTGCCCTCCCTGCGGGTGCTGGAGCCAATTTCCCTGCAGGGTCTCTGGTCGGGGCGCTCCTGACCCAGCCCCACACCGCTGCCAGGAGAGGAGCTGCTGCTGGGTGCTCCCTGGGTGAACCCACAGAGCTGCGGCTTGCCTTCATCCCTGCAGGTCCCCTGGGAACACCCCAGCATCCCGACTGGCCTCAGCAGCAAGAGTCTGAGCCCCCAGCTTTTTGTGTTTAAGTGGTTTAAGAGTGGAGGCAGCCCGTGCCCTGCAGCACCGGGTGCTGGCGCTGGAGGTGGCTGCGTGGTGTGGGGCTGGCAGGCACGGCAAGGAGGAGAGCTGTGAGCAGGTTAGAAAGGTAATTAAAACTTTGGACAAGTTTCTTATTACAGGTGGGAACTAATATTGATAATGCTATTTCTGGGCTATTCTCATGTGAAAGGCATTGCTTCAGAAAAGCAACTGAACGGAATATTAAAAAAAAAAAATCCATTCTCATCATCCCCCTTCACATCCCATCTCCTTTCCCAGGGCACCTCCTCTCCTCCCTTCACCTATCAACGAGCAGTTTGGGTCTAATTACGTCGGACAAGCATTAAAGTCAGGAGCTGAGAGCCCGGCAAGATGGATGGGTGGGTGCGCTGCTCCGCACCTTGGCTTTGTGTCCCACCGCAGGAGGCGTGCAGCAGTCTGGGCTGATTTACTTTAGATTTGAGCTGGGAGTAAATTGCAAGACATGAATCATCTTGACGCAGACGCTCTGGAGATGGATTACCTGGTTTGGCAGCTTGCTCTGCTCTTTCCACAAGCCTTCCTTGCTTGATGCCTTTCCGTGCAGAGTTTCATCTCCAAGGCACAGGAGGGCTCCTTCTCTGCGGTCCTGACCCCGGCACACCTTGGAGCCCCGGGAGCTGCTGGCCCTGAGCAGGAATCCCCACCAAACTCAGGCCTGCGGCTGGCCTGGCCAAGTTCCCCCCTTCACCCAGCACTGCCAAACTGACCAGAAGCAGCTTCAGGCCAAAATAATGATGTATTAGCTCCAACTCCCCTGTAAAGCAGGTACAGAGCACTCCTGGCCTCTCCCTACCCAGGCTGCTGTTGGCTCACCAAATGGCTCCTTGGTTCTTCCTTTTCTGAGCTCTTCCTTCCAGGAATTTCCTCTTTCAAGACACGGGGCTGTGAGCTGCTACGTGCACGGAGCAAGCTTCTGCCCGGGGCTGAGCTGCTGCTGCCCCTCGTTAACAAGCGACTTTTGCCTCCGCCGCCAGTTGCCCTGTGGCACCCGGGGCTGGAAGCGCGGTAAATAACGCTGCTCCATGTTTTATTAACCACAAGCAGGGATGCTCTCCCACTGCCATCTCTGCTGCTCCGACTCAGGGAGGGCTGCCCAAGATGCGTGCGTGACTTTTTCCATTTGTAAAATGCTGCAGAGCAGGAGTCGCAGCCCCCGCTCTGCCCCAGCGAGGCTAAATCGCTGGTTAAATGTGTCCAGAAACCTCCCCACCTTAACGCATTCAGCACTTCACCCCACAAATGATGTGCAAAACAGGCAAATAAACCTCAGCCCCATTTTCCGGTGATTGCAGCAATCAGAGCCCAAGTCTGGCTTGCGCCCAGGGACCGTAAATCTGGAGCTCTGCAGGCGCAGCCCCCGGGCTGATAACAAGTGATTAGCCTTAATTCCACCTCTCCCCCTGTTGTAGGATGGTTCGTCTGCTCCCCCGCATGGTGATCCTACTAATCCCAGCCCCGTGCTTGCAGGGCATTGCAGGTGCCAGGGCAATTGCAGGGGGGTTCACCCTGTACTTGATCCCCACATCGCTTCCCTTTTTGTCTCCAGCCTCACCTCTGCTGGCAGTGATTTTTCACTGGTGGGAGTGGGATTTTGAAGCAGAGGGAAACCTGAGGAAGGGAGCAGCACCTTCCCGAGGGGGTTATGGAGGAGCATTTCTCCCGGCACAAGCTGCCAGCAGTGTCAGTCCCTCCTGGCACTGACTTCAGACCTTCCCATCGCTTCCCTGAAGCTATTTCCAGACATTTTAGGGGGTAGTATTGGTGATAGGAGGATGGCTGGACTTGTAGGTCCTTTCCAACCTTGTGTTTCTATGATCCTATGATTATCTTTGCATTCCCCAGTGTTTCCACCACACCTGTGGGGCTCTGAAGCCCGTCTGAGGAGGTAGGATGCAGGTTTTTCTGAGTTTATTTCTTGGAGAGGTGGTGGCTTTCTGAGAGCAGCCTGCCTTCCTTTCCCCCTGCCTGTCTCTTTTTCCTGCTCCCTTTGAACAAATCCGTCCTTTTGCAGAGTCCCGTTGTTTAATTCTGCCGAGTGCTGAGTCTCAACCTCCCGTTAATTGGTTTTGCCCATCTTTGTGCATTCCGTTAAATGAGAAAATGCCACACATAAAATTTTAATTTTGAAAGCTGCCTTGTTTGTTTTATATCGAAATTACCCACGCCGCTCCGGCCGGCAGAAACAGACGCTTTCTCATTTCATTAAAAAACTCTTTGTGATGATAAAAAAGCAGCAGAAATGAGATAAAAAGTGGTGTTCCCTTAAAGGCACATGAAAGGGAGGGAGATAAATCCCGTGCATTGTAGGGGATCAAACCCAACACAGAGCTGCAGCGGGGCGATACTGGGGAGGAGGCTGTGCCGGCGGCAGCTCCTCTCCCAGGGCTCGGTGCCTGCTCTGGCCCCAGCCCGGGACCTGGTGCTCAGCTGAGGGGCTGCTGCGTGGCACCGAGAGGCCGAATGCTTCCCCAGAGCTGCGCCTAGCCCCGCTGTCCCCTCCTGAAGGTGGACCTCGGGGAGCCTTGCAGAGGGCTGGCACCGTGAGACCATCACCGTGGCTTCAGGTCAGGTCAGAAACGTGGGTGTTGCGTGGGCAGGAGGGAAACCAGCGTCCAGAACAAGGGCAGCAGGGCCCTTTGCTGCCTGCGCCTTCCTCTTCCCGCTCCTGCACGAAACCCAGAGCCCAGCCCTGGTCTGTGAGCACCCCCAGGTGTTTTAAGTGGGTTCAGGAATGGACCTGCAGAAGGACCCAGTCCCAGCCTGGCCTCTCTAACATCTGCTGGTCAGGGCAAAGTTCCCTGACATGCACTTTCTGCCATCACCTGCTTTGCTCTTTCTTGCTCTGGAGCAAATGGATCTGACATACCAGCCGAAATGGGGCTTGGTGCAGTCGAGGTTCCTGTGCTCACTGCACTCAAGGACTGCTCACTGATCTGCTGGTTTTTTTTAGTGCTCTCATATTTATTCTGCCAAACAGGACCTGGAAATCAGTGCAAATGAAGAACAAACTTCCAGCTTTGCACTTGATTGCTTCACTTCTTCTTTTTTTTTTTTTTTTTTTTTCCCAATCCCTGAACATCAAAGTCTTTTTTTCTTCTTGATTTTCGGTATTCTTTAGCAGCTGCTGAATTGCTATTCAGCTTTACCGATTTTTTTCCACCCACTGCCATTTTAAAGGTCATTTAATTATTATTACAAAGAATTACAGAAAGATAGAGAATTGTCTAAATGCCTTAAGCTGCAGCAGTTATTAGCATGGGTTTTTTATCGTCACATTAAATTGACTGATATTTTCAGCCTTGTGCTATGCAGAGCTCGGGAGGGTCTCGGCACCGGGCTGTGTCACCCGTTGATCATTTGTCGTGGCAGTGCTGGGACTGACCTGCGGTGGTGATGCTCAGCGTGTTGGGCAGCACTGCTGAGCACAGCACTGCATGGTCTGAAGCAGAAGGGATGTCTCCTGCAAACACAAGCACACGGAGATGTTTCTTTGGGGATTTCAGACCCTGTTACCCACCCCTGGACTCCTGGCCCTCACAAGAGAAAAGCCGCTTCGGTGAGACCTGCGGTCATTGGTTCTGATTTAGGCTGTACAAGATGATGCTAGGTGTTGCTGGAAAAATGAAAGGTCTCTTATTTTTCCTGAAATTGTATTTTTGCCAGTAGGAGAGCTAGGGATGTATAAAGGGTATCTTAAATACTGGGAAAGGTCAGCGACAAACTTGAACTGCTCAGGGAGGCGGAAGCAGTGAAAAATAAAATAAAATAACATATAACAACATATAATAACATACAAAATAAATAATAAAATAAAATAAAATAACATAACATAAATATCGGCAGGGTTTAACTTAACAGGTGTGGATGGGGATGGCAGCCCACAGGTGGGTGTCAGCCCCATGGCTGGGTGTCTGCCACTTGGGTGGGTGTCGCCCCACGGGTGGGTGTCAGCCCCTGGGGGTGACCGGGTGCCTGGGCCCCGTCACCGCCGTGACGGCATTTTCCATCAGAGGGGCTGATTCACTGCTTTGTCTAAACACCGGGAAACTTGCCGGGGGATTGCAACACCTCGCTTAATCCTCTAGGTGGGAGGCTGCGAACACGAATCCGGCGAGGGGAGCCCTCGGGCTCCGCCGGGAGCCCCCCCGGGCGCTGCCCCAGCTCCCCCCGAGGCCTGGAGAAGCCGGGGCTGGGGCTGAATGCTGGGCTTTCTGCCCTCCTTTTACAGCACCGGCTGTCTGCACCTTTGGGTCTCTCAGGGCCATGGTTTCTGAATGGACAGGATGAGGTTTGACATCTTCTCTTTGAGGCTCTTTCTTCATTCTGGCACCGCTGCTCCCTGCTCACATGCCGCCCAAGTTCCAGCTTCCCAAAGTGCCTCCGAGTCCTTCTGGAAAGCGTTCAGGCGGCTCTGCGGGGCCTCCTGCAGAAGGAGCTGCCCCCAGCTGCAGGTGTAGGAGCAGCCCAAGGCGTGCAGCGACAGCAGTGCCCTGCATGGAGATGCTGGGGCACAAAATTTGGCAGCTGGGGACTTCCCCAGGCAAGACGCTAGAGCAGACCATGGGGTTAGTGCTGTTGATGTTCCTTAAGGGACGGTTGCATGCGCAGGTTTTTTCCTCCATTTCATCAGCACATCAGAGTGCAGCGTCACTGCTAAAGCAGACCCGACTGTAAACCCAAAGTCTTCTGTTTTTGTGAAACTATGTTTTTCACCAAAAGCAGTTGTCTCTGGGAAACAGCCAGCTTTTCAGCCCTCACATAAACACTGTGCATAGATCAGGAAGGATGTGCTGCTCGGTCCAATCCACAAATAGGCAGGGTGGCAAGACAAGGCCTTGGAAAATGCACACAAGATTTGTCTGTTGTTCTGACAACCAGAAGTTGGTGGTATTTACTGTGCAGAGAATTCAAGGCTATAAATTGAAGGGAATCTTTCTATTTCTGCTCATCAGATTTGGACAGACAGGCCCAGAAATGCAGCAGGCCATTTATCAGATGGTGTTAGCTGAGCATTAGGCTGTCAATAAGCCCCTCTCTGTATTGTGTCAGCCGATTTTCCTTCCACAAAGCTGGACTGAACAAGAAGGAAGTTTGGATGGCAGTGTGAAACCTTGCTCGTTGCTCTAGGCAGAAGACTGAGGAAAACCTAATTGTCAGAAAAGCGGTGATTTGCCTCAAAGAGCAAAACTGAAGTGCAATCACTTCTCCGCCCTCTCCGCCTGCTGTCAGACGTGAATCAGGCGTGTGGGCTGGGAGGACGTTGTACAAGGTTTGCGAGTTCGTGCTCTGAAATAGCCTGACAAACAGACCTCAGATCCCACAGGCTGCCCATGAATATTGTGTCTCTTGGCTCTCCTGTTCCATACGCTGTTTTGCAATGAATGCATCACTTCTTTTGTACACTGTTGTGCAAAAGCGGAAAGACGGGCTGAGGCCTGGCTGGGCTCTCCCGCTGCTGTCTGTTGGTCAGACCGAGCAGAGCAGGATTGGTGCTGGGTGGTACAGGACCCAGGGGCTGCAGCAGCATGCTGGGAGCAGGGCAGTGTCGGAGGGCAGCTCCTCGCAGAAATTCCCCAATGCCCAGAGCAGGCAGAGCCCGGGGCTGCTCCTGCTCCGCCGCGGCACCACGGTGCTCCTGGCATGGGGAAATCCCCAGCCAAAGGCAGTGAAAGCACAGCCTTGCCCCACAGAGGCAGACTGCTGAACACCAGTGTAAGCGCAGGGCCAGGCCAGCCCTGCTTGCACTTCTGCATTGTGCCCGTTGCACAACAGCTACGAGCTGCACGAAGCATGGAACCTTTGCTCCAAAACCAGCCGGATCCATCCCCGGCCACGCTCGTGGCCGTCCGCCAAACATCACAAACAAGCTTTGGCACAGCTAGGCGGGCTGATTTAATAACACCTTCTCTGCTTTTTTAGCCTGCGCAGGTAGGAAAGCACCCCCTGGACCCTGCCGGCCGGATCCCCGGGCTGCCAGGCTGACACACGCTGAGTCAGATCAGATCGGCGAGCGGAGCGGCTCCTGCCACCACTGACATCATGGGAGCCGAGGGGAGAGCCGAGCAGGCTGTTTGTCTTTCTGCCCCGGCTGACACACATCCGTCTTGTGGAGGGGTTTTTGGGGTAGCCAGCGCTGCCCCGCATTGCGCAGGCACCCACTGGCACAGCCCCGATGGCGAAGGCCAGCCCCGGGTCCGGAGCGAGCCACCGGCCCGAGCGCCTTGCCAGGAGCAGGAGGAAATGAGAGCTCTGAGAGCTTCCTGAGCTGCACCACGTGCTGCAGCACTGTGCGGGGCAGAGCAGGGTCCCCCCTTACACGCAGCTCTGCCGGGAACCTCCGGGCTGTGGGGTGAGGCACAGCCTGTGTCCCAAAACCTGTGTCCCAAAGCCTGTGCCATCAGCCAAAGAAGTCCCAAAGGAATTAACTCCTTGGGTTTTAGAAGGGAAGGGGCTGGAGGTTCCCTTCCCTGGCCCCCTGGGTGCACAGAGCCATGCTCCTGGATGGGGTGATTCCCAAAAGGACAGACCCCAAGCCAGGGCGAGCATCACCGGGATCCCCCTCGCTGCTCCCCCAAACAGGGTGCTGTTGGGTGAGGGCACCTCTCCCCAACTCAGGAGAGCTCCTGCACTCGGGGCCGGACACACACCAGCAAACCATGCAGACAGTGCTGGCACACGTGTCCATTTGCTCAGGAAGCGTTTTCCACTTCTGTTACGTCTCCATTCATCCCCGAGCCGTGCCCACGGCTGACTAACAGCTCCAAGCCGTGACGCTGCTGCCTCAGCTTCTCGCTGCGACCTGACTCACCTGGCGCCCTCGTGCAGAGCCAGGGTGCGATGCCACCACGTGCCCGCACACTGGGAGGCACGTGGTGGACACACGGACACAAGGCTGAGGGCAGGACGGGTCTGCTGTGAGGTTCTGTGCTCTTTTATTTGAGCAAGGGCTCTCCGCAATGAGGTGCAGGAGGGTTCCCTGCGCTGCCACCCCTCCTGTGCTGGCGTGCTGCACTTGGTCCCTCACCAAAAAGGTGTTTCCCAGATGGATGTGACCTCCTCAGGAGGAATTTGTTCTGCTATAGGTATAAATCCTCTGCTCCTCACATGCTCTGGGTGGGCTAAAATATTCTGTGACCGTCCATTTAAACATCTCACATTGCTTCCATGAAATGTTTGTTCAACATCCATTATTCTTTTAGCTCTGAAGTAGTAAACGCTCCCAGGCACATCAGGGTACAGCAGATCCATGGCTACAGATGCTGCTCCTAAACAAACCCAGGCTATGCAGGCAGGGATGTTTCCAGAGAAGGGGCTGTTTCTGGAGGAGGGGACAGCTGATATTTTCCAGCAGAGGGGCAGCGACTGGGAAGGGCTTAGCGAAACAGTAACTAGCTGCTGTCACAGACACTTGCGTAACCACTCGGTTTTCCCCACCATTATTTATTAGTTGAGTCTGTTGCTTCTCTCCCCTTCTGACTCTGCTGTGGTAAGCCTGAGGTTACCCAGTAAGTCCAGAGCACTGCTTAAGGAGAGGCTGCTGCATGAGTGCAAGAGCTCTGGGTATTTCTGTTAGGTATAGTTGCTGGGACAAGTGGATTGCTGGAAGGAATCACCCAGATAATCAATCACTGATGCATCCTGGGCAGGATTTGGCAATGGGATGTGGCTGAATCACTCTCCCAGGCCCAGCCAAAGTCATTTTGTGCTGCCAGGACAGCCAGTGACAGGGTTCTGAGGGAGCTATCATGTCCCCGGCGGTGCTGTGCCAGTGCCTGGCTGCTGGCTATCTCCACCTCCCATGGAAAGCTTTGGGGGATGCAGTCAGAGCTGCCAAGCCCTCAGGGTCCTTGGAGGGACAGAGCAGGAGGATTCATTTCACATCTACCCTGGAGGGCACCTGGCTCAGCATCCTGGCTGCTCAGCCAAGATCCCACACCAGCAGCCACTGGGACAGTTGGGGCAATGGTAAGGCTTCTGCCGTCTCCATCTCCTCAACCTTCAGCAATAACATAGGCTTACAGACTGAAGAAGACCTCAAAAGGATGGCTCAATTGCTTGATGAAGGCTCAAGAGAAATAAATGGTCAGGGTGTGCCTGCTCCATCTGTCAGTGAGGGAACAAGCCCGTCCTCCTCTAACTTAACACCATCATTCACCAAGACCAAAGGCGGGGATCAAGGCTGCCTACTCAGAGTAGTACCTAAGGCCGTGTCTACTCAGGCATACAGGAGTCGTCGTGACAGCCTAATAAATTTCTCCGGTGTGGTCCCTCCAGAGCGGTTTGCCGTGTGTGCTCTCTCCCAGAGCAAGTGTTCAACCCCGTAACAGGTCTGCTCTGCGAGGAGCCCTCGAGCTACACAGGGTGTAAGTTACCATGAAGAGCATTTACAAAGATCGCCCTATAAGCCAGGAAATAAGTTCAAGAGAGAATATTTCAGAGAAAAATGAGTCTATTTTTCTGCAGCTGCAGAGGAATCCCACACTCGTGGATGAAGGAAGCAGCGCTGGGAAGACAGCTAGCAATACCACAAGCACCGTGGGCACACAGGCTCAAAACACAAGTTGGCGAGTTCTGCAAATCCTTGTTTAGCTTCTCCTTTTAGTGCCGCACTTTCCTTTTTGCACAGCAGACTCCAGGTACCTTTGCCCTTTCGAATCTCTGTGGCATAGCGCCGGGGCTGGGAGGCCAGGACTCCTGGCACAGTTCACGTGCACCGGCGTGGAGCTGGGCAGCAAGGAGTGAGCCTCTGCTGGTGCCTGCTCCGGGCTCAATTCCAAGCCAGAGCCATGCGTCAGCTGATGGAGTTGCACGCTGGCAACCAGCTCCGATGCTGCCATCAGAGACGTCTTTATCGAAGCAAGTGAGAGGAGCAGATGGTCTCTCAGTCAGCACCGCCGTAAATGTGAATGCTTGTGGTTATAAAAGCAAGCTGCTATAAAGAGGTGTTGCTAAGCTTTCCTTCCAGCATTATTGCTCAGCTTTCCTCACGAGGCATGGTGACCCTCCTCCAAAGAAAGGGCGTAAATCAGCACTTGCTTCCCCCTTTAATTCCTGTGTGTGCTGAGGACTACATAATAAATTACACTGCTCACATTAAAAGGAAATCCAGATGCAGCCCTGGCTTGAATCCCTACATCACAGGTCATGGGAGGACTCAGTTAAACCACCTGGTATTGCTCTCATCACACAGGAACACGTGTTGATAAACGGGGAGACCAGTCAGCAGGTCACCTGTTTATCTGGGCTTCAGATACAGTAAACCAGGACCTTTCTGCTCCTGGATCAATGCACTGGCACGAGGAGTTGATGGGATTTTAGCCCATCAGCACTGATCGGACCTCCTTAGTTGAACACCTCCACCTGCAAAGCTAGACCTCGGAGTGCCCGCAGCTCCGTGGCTGAAGGCACAAATAGTTTACAAGCTCATGCAGTGCAGCGTTCGCTCTTGCCATGCTGTCTGCCCTATTTCCTGCTCCACAGGCAAAAGGGATTTGGGACTCTGAAGCTGTGGGGAATGCACAGCTCCCAAGACAGCCAGGCTCTGCCCCTTCCCCTCCCAGAGCAGCTGTTGGCTGAGCTCAGGCTCTGAGCAGATACGGATGTGCCTTCCCCTAATTGCTCGGGGCTTGTCTACACAGGATTTTTAAGAAAGTTAACGTGAAGTAACTAATCCAAAGTGGATTAAAGAGCATTAAAATTCTGCATAAAACTCTCATTCAGAATTAAAGTGGCCTTAATTCAGTTTAATTTACTCCCAAATGCTACTAAATAAGGCCATCCAAATTGTCCTTAATTAACATAAGTGTTCCTGTGTAGGCATTTATAAATGAGGTTTAATTAGCCCATTTTAAGAAGCTAGATCTGAGTGAGCTGTCTTGAGTTTCTGCAGGTAGGCAAGCCAGGTCCGCGGCCACTTTGCTGACAAGGCTCCTGATTGAGGCTAGTTAGCAATAGTTTTGTAGCGTTGGCATCTCTTCAGGAACTGGCACAGGACCAGCTTCCTCCCCACCAGCAGATGATAAAATCCTCGCATACCACCTATTTTGACTGTATTAAGTGTATGAGTGGGAGATGAAAGGCTTTGCAAGGGGATAAGCTCTTCCCTTAAAATCCGGGACAAGGGAGTGGTAATCCCTAGAAAAATCCCTGGAAAAGTGTGATGTCAGGATTTCTGGGACTTGAGCATGAAACGAGCCAGGAGGAAAGCACTGCTTTGCATTGAGTCAGCAAGGAACCGAAAGGAGATGGAGGACCGGCAGGGACGGAGCCCATCCCTGGGACAGGGCTCCTGCTATTTCAGGCTACCCAGCCACCACGGCTGCCTCCGGCTGCTTTTGCCTCTTTTTGGCTTAGCAGAAGCACAGATTCCGACAAGATAACCCTTCCGCGGCAGGAAACATGCCGCTGGCCACCCGCAATGGCCAGATCCGGCGTGTCGTGTGGTCTCACATCTGGCTTGGCCTGCCCGCTGCCCTCCCCCTCTGCTCTCACAAGTTCCTTGTCAGGAAAGGCCCCGTGCATGCGTGCTCGGGAGGGGATTTCCGCGCTGCCTTCCTGTGAACGCACATCTCCAGCAACGGGCCTGAGCCACCAGCACACCCCGACTCAACCCGAAATAGCAGCCGGCGGTGCCAAAGGGACTGCCCTCTCTCTGCACAGGCCTTCCCTCAACAGAAAGAGGACGATGTACACACGAGGCTGCTGGCTCAGCGCTCTGCTTCCCGCTCAGCACCGCTCCGGCGCGGTCACGCACTGCTGCCCAAAGGCTCCAGCTCCTCTGGGTAAGCCTCCTGCCCCTCTGGGACTGGGCCTGTGTGTCCCAGCACTCTGTCTAGCCCCGCCAGCTGAGCAGAAAGAAAGCTGAAGTGATGTCAGAGCGATGAGGACCTGACCTTTTGGGACAGGCTGGGGCACAGCTCAGCATCTCGGGTGTGCAAGACCACTTCCCTAAAACACAGTGGTGTTTGTTGGCCTCTGGACAGGGAAGCAGGGTGCGCAAGACAGAATGCACTTCAGCAAAACGCTGTTGGAGGTACGCAGGTCCCTTTATGAAATCCACAGAATAGTTATTAACGTGTCTCTGGCAGACTTGGTGCTTCAGGCTCCTCCAAATATGCCTCCCTTCGCTTCTCTTGGACCAGTTCTCTGTTGTGCAACTCCTCCGGCATTCCCCGGCCTGGGACAAGTCACTGCTCAAAAACTGATGTTTGTGGGCTGCTGCTATCAGCATTGGCTGCAAGGTATTGTTCACAAGGCAATGACTTCACTGAAGTCCTGCTGGATGTTACACCCCAAAGTGAACAGAGGCTTGTCTGGAGAAAGCAAGACAAGCAAGTTTCTGGAAACGACACGCTGAAAGGCAGCAAAGCAGAACCTTACAGCATGAGGTCTAGGGGATGGAGAAGGAGAGACGTGACTGTCCCTGCTGTGGCATTGCTGAAGAAGCTGCAGGCTTGTTTGCACAAGGAGTTTAACTGTAGTTCCTCCTCCTCCATGTTGTGCGGTGGGTTTCAACACCACTTTAAAAAGAGGCAGTTTTTGCTTTGGGACTGAGAAGCTGCACAAGCCTTTCTGACAAGAAGCTAGAGAGAAGGGAGCATTGCAGGACAGCTGTTCCTGCTGCTCACTCCGCTCAGAGAAGTCTTTGTGTTCTTTCATGAAGAAACAAACTCTCTTAAATTATATCTGACAGTGAAGGGCTTCTGTCCATCAGTGATTCCATCGGTGGCTCTGGTCTGCAAATCTTCATGTCCTCAGAAGCTGCAGCTTCCCCAAGAGTCTTTGCAATGCCAATTGCAGTAAACTTTCTCTTCAAAGCAATTTGCAAATGTGAAAAAAAAAAAAAAAAAAATCAAAAGTAACCACCAAGAGTTCTGGGGTGTGGCCGGTGTATGAACCCTTTTGACTTTTAGGGTGGAGAAGCCAACATACCCTCTCCCTATCCTGGCTTCTCTTTCAATGAAAAAAAGGCAGCATGCGGCTGCTGTCACTGCTTTGCATAAATCAAAAGATCCAGCTCTGTGGATCTTGCGTGGGGCATTTCCTATAAAAAGCACATCTGTGGCCATACTTTTTCGTGCAATAGACTTTAGCCTGGAAGCAAAAGCACACAAACAAATGCTAAATTCATGCTGACTGGAGTAGATTCCAAGGGAAAGAAGAGTTGGGAAAGCACCTACTTAAGTACTGACTAAGGATATTATCTCTGATCTGAATCTAGCCTGTGTGTGTGTGTTACTGTTGAGTACACAGTGCGGTTTCAGACATGGCCAGAGACAAGAAAAAATGATTGTTTCAGGGTAACCACAAGGAAGATGAATGCAAATGTATTCCCGTAACTGGGAGAGTTCCCTTGCTCTTAAGTTGGGCTCCGGCACATGGCCTCAGGGAAGCAAATTTGCAACTACCTTCATTAAATTGTTTAGGAATGATTAATCAGAAGTCGGAGTTGTACAATTTTTGCACATTGTGAAATGGCAGTTCAATTCCTGCAGTTACTTATGGCCCGTAAGAGCGGCTTTAACCAATAGTCGGGGAATAGGTGCTGCCTGTTGCTAGGTGCTTCCTGCCCGCTCTTATCTCCTCCAAAAGCTGGGGTTGATAAATCTCCACTGGCTGAGTCACCGCTACCTGCATCACGCAGGGATCAAAGCAGCAGCTCAACGTGACAAACCCATGTCTGTCAGGCCTGCCAGCTGCAGGGTGCACACCCTGCGTGTGGCATGTGTGGGCATCCTACGGATGGTCACTGCTGACCAAGGAGGGCCACCACGGCAGGAGCTGCTGCCACCAACCCTGACCGCCTCGGCAGCGTCCGTCCATCGGGTGATGGCAGTGTCAATATGTGCTGTGCCCACGCACCAGCTGCTGGAAGCACAGCTCATAAAAAACACACAAATACATGGAGCAGCCTCACTGATATGCCTGAAGCACGTGGCTATACATTCACGCATTCATTTTGTACAAAGCTGGCCACCGCCTGGGCTTAGCTTGAACACCATTATTATGTTTTCAGTAGTATCCTGGGTGAGTTTGCTCTTGAAAATTTATAACCTACCGTTCCCTGCCCTCTGTCCCATTTCTCTCCCTTTCCAGTTTCAGCCTGTGGGCTTCCTGTGCTTTCCTACGGACTGAAGTGCACCGAGGCTTGGAGTGACGTTTCCCTGACAGCCAGGTCAAAGCCTGCTCTTTGCCACAGTGAGGATCAGCTAGCTTGATCCTACCTGCACTGGTCAGGAGAGATACACTCACTCAGCAGGCACTGAGCACAGGTTTCAAGCTCGGGGACTCAATCCACCACTAGATATCCACCTCTGAAACTGCAGCTGTACCTCACCTGAGCTGGTGGGAGGAAGGAAGAAAGAGCCAGGGCTGGCGTCCTTCTGCAACACACCTTTTAATGGTTTTCACCTCAGAACAGCAGCAGCCAAGGACAAGCTGGAAAGCTATCTGAGAAACCAGCTGCTCTACCACATCGACCTCTTTGATCCAGGGTTTTACCCGTGTGTGCTAACTCGGGGTTTTGCCGGGTCTCCTGCTCCACTCGCAACCCCGAATCAGCCAGGTGAAAGTGCAGCAGATCGCAAAATCGAGAGTAAAGGCTGTCTCCGCAAGCAGACCAGGAAGAAGATGAACGAATTTACCTAACGAGCGCACTTGTCGGGGCAAATCTGCCTTTATTGCAACACGATTTGCATAAAAACCAGGTGTTTGCAGAAAAGGACCTGTCTCTACATCCACCGGGGTTCATTCCGCGAGGAGGCACTCGGCGGGGGCTGGAAGGAGACCAAAGGGAACAGAAGGGGCCGGGGCAAAGCGGCGGGGATAGGGCCGGGCCTCCCCCACCAGGCGGCGGGGCCCGGCGGCTCGGCGGGGCCGCTGGCGAAGCCCCAGGGGAGGCCGCACGCCCGGGCCGGGCCAGGCCCCGCCGCCTCCCGGCCTCTCCCCGGGGCCGCGGCCGGGCGGGGCGCGGGGCGGACCGGGAAGCGGCCTCCGCTCCGCCCCGGCCCGCTCTGCCCTTCCGCGTTGGCGCAGCGTTCCCGGGGCCCCGGTATAAAGCAGCAGGCAGCGGCGGCGGCCGCCGCCCGGCCTCGCTCCGGCCTTATGGAGACGCTGCGGAGGCTCGAGGGGGGGAGGCCGGTAAGGGGAGAAGGGCCGGGGAAGGGCACGCGGGGAGGCCTCGGGGAGCCGGCCCCGGACGGAGGCCCGGGATGGGGGGAGGAGGCCGGGGCGAGGCCCGCCGGGATCCTCTAACGCCGCCGTTGTTGTCCCGCAGGTCCCGGGGGTGAGCGGAGGCCGGGAGGCAGCCGAAGGCAAGCATGAGCGCAGGCAGCGTCTCCTCCCTGCTGGGCTGCCCTGGCTGGCGTGAGGCGTTCCCGGTGGGCAGACAGCAGGTCTCTCGGCTGGATGAGAGGATGAGCTCCAGAGATCCGTGTGAGAGCGGGTACCTCAGCCTGAGCGTCCCGTTGCCCGCCCGGGCCGTGAGCTGTGAGGAGGGAGGCCAGCCCGCCATGCTGGGTGCCGAGCCACCCGAGGCAGCAGGGAGCCCCACGCAGGAGCCCCCTGACAGCCTGGAGATGCAGCTGAAGGTGGACTTCTTCCGCAAGCTGGGCTACTCCTCGGAGGAGATCTATGTTGTCCTCCAGAAGCTTGGCCTCAATGCTGACACCAACACCGTTCTCGGGGAGCTGGTGAAGCATGGCCCGGCTGAGCGGGACCCTACGGAGGCCCCGCAGGAGACCAAGGAGGCTCCTCTGGTCCCTCGGGGAGGAGCTGCCAACAAGACCCCTGCACCCCTGCCGCCTCCAGAGGAGAAGGAGAGCGATAACCTGAAGCCCATTGTTATTGATGGAAGCAATGTGGCAATGAGGTGTGTTTGGGGTTTTGAAGTGGGGACAATGATGTGTACAAATCGATGCTGCTTGTCCTCAGTGCAGTCCTAAAGTGACCCTGTAAGGTAGTGGTTTACTACGACCCTCTAACTGTGATGTGTGCCAAGATCTATGAGCTTATAGTCTGATAAAACTCAGGATTTTTCACAAAAACTACAAGTGGATGTTTTGGTGGTGGCTGGTAATATTTTCCGAGATACATCACTAGTGTATGTAGTTCTCTCTGGAGGATGAATGTCATGTTTGCAGATGGAGTCTGTCCTGCTGGCCTCTGCCAGCACTTAGCAGTGATCAAAGGGTGCCCATTCTGACAACAGATGTTACCTCATGGGGAAACAGAAGCTTCCTTCTGTATTCTAGCTGCTGAGGGGAATAACTGAAGATACGTTGTCCTCTTACCTAATGGCTTTATATAAGTTTCTCTAGCAGGAAGTTGCTCAATAAATAAGTACAGGTTAATTAGAGAAGGCTTTGTAACATGGAGCCATCTCCTGCACTGAAGGCCAGTTTCCAAGTTGGCAGTCTTGTATTTTCATTGAATTTCTATGCAGTAGAGAGAATGCAGGAGTCTGCAAAGGGACAGTCTAGCAAAAAAAAAGTCTGGAATGGGCAATTCTGCCATTTCTGACACTGACATCAGGGCAGTGCTGTGACTCATCCTCAGTGTCCCTGGCATTGTGGTCTTAGAGCAGGTTCTGTCAGGCACTACAACCACAGAAGGCCTATGGAGCCCCTGGGTTGGAACAGTAATTTGAGGATACAAAAGCCCTAATATTTATGGAGTACCTAGAGTCCCTGTGCTGGTTATTTATTGGTTTGTCCATGTTGATCCTCCTTTCGCCTTGGTTTTTGGTCCCCCATTGGTGAGACTTACCTGCCACCACCCCAGCTCCTGATGTCAGACTTTCCCCCAGTACACAGATGGGTTCTGTTTACTTTTTGTACAAGGTTTTTAAGTTGTATTCCACAGTTAAAGCAAATTTCTTCACTGTTTTATTTTTATAGGTCTTGTAACGTATGTTTGTGTGCGTGTTCTTATTAAAAATGGGTGCACAGAGCTGCTGTGTACACCGGAGACCTTTTGTAAGGTGAAAGTGCTGAATGGAGACTTGATTGCAGGTGTGGTTTTCCCGAAGCCTGTCAGCCATGGCTGACAGTTCTCAAAATAGAACTGAGAAAAGATAGGAGACAGTCTGTGTGACCAGCTGACAGCTCCTGTGGGTCCCCATGTGTTCTGGTGACAGTAGATTGGGGCCAGGGAGTAAAACATTTGACTTCGGAGTCTTCAGGAAAGTACTGACCTCAGCAGCTGCGTGGTCAATTGAGGAAAATGGCCTATTGAGAGATGTGGGCTGATAAGTATGATTCTTGTGGTGATGTTTACCTTGGTTAAGTAGTTTGGCTTAAACAACAGAAATGGTTTCATTTATTGAATGGGGAGGCTCTTACCCATGAGAGTTACCCCATAAAGCGCAAGAGAGATTACAGCAAATGTGACTCAGGGCAGGCCGGGCAGTAATAACAGCAGCGATAGGACAGTTTGACATGAGAAACGTAGTCTGGCTTTTTTAAGCAATTTGCTAGAAGGGGAATTCCATTCTGAAACTTCCTGTATTGATGGTGTGTGATGTTCCCTGCTGATTCATTTGCAGTGTGTACAGCGGCCTCCCTGAACAGCTCTTGACAAACATATGCAAATCATAGTGGAAATTAGCTTTTACTTCCTTCTAAGGGAATTTTTTCTTGGCTGCTGCCAAATCAGATCAGCCCAATTAGCTACCTTCTGTAGACTCCAGAGTGGTAGCAATAAATAAGAAATAAGCAGAGATTTTTTTCTGTGAGACCAAGTTAACTGATTATAATAAAAACAATCTCATAATGGAACAATTCTAAATCATTTCTCTTCCAATTGTTAGTGTCAGCCTTTCTGTAACTTGGGATTCTTAAAGAGACACTGAACACTTTTCACTAGGTGGTAGTTCTCTTGTTAAATGCTTTGCTCTTCTAGAATAATTCTTTTAAGAAAATTGAAGAGTTTTACAAATAGATTTGGAGAAGGAAAGGTAACTTTTTTCTAATGGCACAGTTGTACTAGTAGTAACAGCACTTGTTAATGCCTCTGGGATGTAAGCTGCTAGTAATTTACAAGGAAGTTTGTCCCTGAAGAAGGCATCTTGCTGGGTTTTGGAAGTAGAGCGTGCAGTGTTGGTTGGGTTTGGCTTCTCAAGCCCTCTAGAAAACAAACTGCTGGCTTTAGTTGCTGTAGAGGTGGGTGGGGGAAAACACTAAACTTATTCACCTAGGAAGTGGCTTTTTGCATATGCAAAACAAATCTGGCTTCTATTTAAGAAGCCTTGTGCACTTGCTGAAATATAATACGGCACAGCGTGCTGACAGTTGGAAAATAATGTAGTAGATCCATAATTCCTTTGTCTTGAAAGCGAAGAAGCAGCAGTGTATGTTCGTAAGCCTGGGAGATACTTGAATGATTTTAATCCATTAATAGGATAAGAGCCCTCTTTATCCAAATGCACGGTGTTGTGCGTATAGCGTCTTTTGTTTTCATTCCCTTTGATACCTGCTGGTCTTAAGCATATTTCATGATGACATAAGAGGTTTGACATTTCAGAAAGTGGGGGAGTCTAAATGAAAATTTGTCAGCAAACTAGTACAGGTTAAGCACCTTTGAAAACTAGTGATGTTGATGCTTTCTTGAGAGCTGGGCGTGAGTGGAGCTCAGCAGTAGTGCTGTGTTGTATGGGGTAGGAACTACTGGTGATGTCCCCTGTGGTCTTTTCCTCGGTGGCCTTGTATGAAGGTGCTTCAGCCCTTTCACATAGCTGTGCTTCAGCTTTTCTTTTACACTTCCTTGTGCTCTTTAGGGGTAAGTGTAACCTGCTGGCTGTTAAGTCCCCACATTTGGGGGCAGTGTCTCCTCTGATTATAGGACACTCTCTCTACTGTAAGCCTGTGTACACGTTGCTTGACTCTGCTACACGATGCTGTTTTAACTTTTCCCCTAGTACTTACGTTCATCTTTCCCTCCCTCTACCCTTCTGCACTTGAAACATTTCCCTCGAGGCTCCCTATGTGCATTCAGACAGTATCTGATTGTAGTGTGCTTGCTGCTTTGCTGTACATACTGGGCAGTCCTGGAGTTGATGGACCTCTCTAATAGCATGTGCTTGTCTAGGATTTACAGTCTTCAGCACTGATCCTGCCATGCCCCAGAGCTACGGCCCTGTTTGTAATGAGTCTTTGACTACTGGAATTCTGTACAAACACCCAGAGGCAAAACTAAGCATCTGTCCCGTTGAATACTATGCAAGAAATTTCCCTTACAAAAGTGAAGGCTTGCAAGCAGTTGTCACCAATACCCCAAACTTGTTATTACATCTTGTGTTGCACAGGAGCCCTTCTGCTGCTGGCTCCCCAGCTGCTCACACAGGTGGCCGCTGAGATCAGGCAGTGTCACCTTCCACACAAGGCTGACATCTGTTCACTGGCAGGATAAATGGTGTTGGGATTTGAAACTTCAAGTGTAGATAGGCTAAGATTTGAGGAAGGGGTAGTGCCCAGATAGGGAAAATCTGACAGAACTATGAGACCAGTTATCTTCAGCACAGCGCATGTCAGAGTGTCGTCCCAAAATGCAGCCTCTCGGATCCCCAGAAGGACAAATCAGGCTGTAACACAGAAATATTGAAAGTCTGCCAGAACCATTATCAACAGAAGAGCTGATAACACTGTAAATACTGGCACTCATAGAACAGGACTGGTAGTTTCCTCTTAGAAGTTCTAGAAACTTAACTGATATGACTGAATAATGAAGCAGCAGTTTTTTATATTGGTAGGTAGTTTCTGACGCTGTTGTCAAACTTTGTTCCTTAGCTGCCAAGTGCTGTTAACGACATTTGGCACTGATTGTGTTAAGGGAAGCATTGCTGTTTCATGCAAATAGTGTGTTTATAGCTGACTCTTTGGGCCATAATATAATGAAGCATCTTGCCTTGGTGCTGATGTCCTTGAGGTGCAGAATAACATAAGCAAAGCACCTTGTGAAGGTGCAGTTTACTGTGGCAGAGGTTAGCCACTGGCAGTAGCTAGCAGAAAAGGACAAAGGAAGTTCAAGATCACACTGTGCTCAGGGCTAAAAATAAAGATCTAGGGTCTAGAATTAAAGCAAAAGGCTCTATTTCAAAGAAGCAATTACTGCTGCTTTGCCTCTCCCACTGAGGATTTAGCTATTTATTCGCATACTGAGGTGCTAAAAGCAACCATGAAAATGAAGATCTTGGTGCTGCCATTTGAGATAAGCAACAAATACTGAGTCTGCTACTCTGACACTCATTTAAGGTTGTCTGAATTGCTGGATCTATTTCTTTAGCGTTTCCTGACTAATCTGTACATAACCTGAATATTGAAATCCTCATTTCTTTCTTTATGCAGCCATGGGAATAAAGAAGTGTTCTCCTGCAGAGGCATCCTGCTGGCTGTGCAGTGGTTCTGGGACAGGGGCCACAAGGATATCACAGTCTTTGTGCCGTCTTGGAGGAAGGAACAGCCACGACCAGATGTACTTATAACAGGTGTGGAAATATGAAAACCAAAAGCAGCTTTTCAGGCTTACTGCTCTGTTGCTTAATGAGCTTGCAAAGTTCTGCCTAGTTAGTAATTAACTTATGAATGGAAGATCTGAGTAGCAGGAGATCCAATAAGCAGTGCTGACCAGCGAGATTTAAAGTCATTAAATTCTCCCCTAAGCAAGTTCTTGCTTGGATCAGTTGGAATAATGCAGAGAACAAAGAAGGTAATACTACTCTGCTTAACTTCTTTCATAATTATGGAATTATTCTCCTTTCAGGGACACACCTTCATGCTATATATTTGACTAACGTGTTTGACACAACACTAGACTGTACAGTTTCTACAAGCTAAAAGTAAAACCTTGACAGTGTGGTCATAATTGTTCAGATTGAGGGGAGTTTACTCAACTTACAAACGATTTGAGTGGATTTACTCAAAAGGAACTTACTATGCATGTGGTGTGGCACTATAAAAGATGCTAGCCTGTCAATCTTAAATGCAAATCAATAGTTCAGTGTATGCAAAGGATTATTTGGATGGGACTCGCTGTATTACAGTGGCCTCTAGTTCCTGAGTGTTCTCAGGTGCCACATAGGCACCGGGGCTGGGAATCCACCTCTGACAAACCTAACAGCTGGTATAAAAAAAGAGGTGAGAGTACAGACTGGGTTGCAGAGATTAAATTAATTTTCATGTATTTTGTTGTTTGTTTATAATGTTTCTTTATCTGTGGGAGGGCCTTTGGGCTGTGCACATTTGTGTAAGTGTGTTCACAGTTGTGTTTGTTCTAGACCAGTACATTCTCCGTGACCTTGAAAAGAAGAAAATTCTGGTCTTCACTCCTTCCAGGCGGGTTGGAGGCAAGCGTATTGTCTGTTATGATGATCGGTTCATTGTGAAACTGGCACACGAGTCAGATGGCATTGTGGTTTCCAACGATACTTATCGGGACCTGCAGAATGAGCGTCCCGAGTGGAAGAAATTCATCGAGGAACGTCTGCTGATGTATTCCTTTGTTAATGACAAGTATGTTCCCATTCTTTGCTTTAAAAATGTGAGCATGCAACTTGTTTTTACGAAGTAATAGCACGTGAGACACAAAAAGAGCAAAATGGGGTTGCAGAATGAAAACAACAGTCCCACAGATGTTTTTGTAGAAGGAGTGACAGGAAGAACTCCTACCCAACTGTGGTGAGGTACAAAGCTGTGAAGAATTGGAGTAGTCTTCAGAGCTGCTTGTGGTTTGCAGCTAGGAGCTGTGTTCTAGAGGACTTGCTGGGAAAGCTCTAGGGCTTGAGTTCTTCACAGCACAATCATTAGCAGGCCCAGCTACAAGTACTGCTTCTGGTCAGCAGCAGAGCACAAAACCTCTTCTGTGAAGAGAAGAACTTATTGCCAGTGGTTATCAGGTGACAAGAATTGTCTTTGCAGTCAAATGGGAGAGCTTTTTAGGCCTCAGATAGCTCTTAATATTCAGTGAAATGGGAGATTTCAACAATAAAAGAAATCTTGACCCTGGAAAGTGAACTGCTCCTGACTGAGATTTATTTTTCCTAGGTTTATGCCTCCAGATGATCCCCTAGGACGACATGGCCCCAGCCTGGATAACTTTCTGAGAAAGAAACCTGTGGTGCCAGAACACAAGAAGCAGCAGTGCCCTTATGGTAAGTCTTGCCTTGTAAACATGAAGACCAGCATCTATACAAGTATGATTTTTTCATTTAGTAAAATTGAGCTGTCATTCCATGCTATGCCTTTTCCTTGCAGGTAAGAAATGCACTTATGGAATTAAGTGTAAATTCTACCACCCTGAAAGGATCAATCAACCCCAACGCTCGTTAGCTGATGAACTCCGAGCCAATGCAAGGCTGTCTCCTACCAGAAGTACCAGTGCTGTCAAGGAGGAGAAAAAGGGCAAAAGAAGTTCCCAGGCAGAGAGTGATAAAAGCTCTTTGCAGAAGGTCTCTGCAGAGAGGAAAAGCTTGACCCATAAAACAAAGCCCAGTGATGTTCCACTTCAGGTCAAAGGCTGTGTGTCAGGCAGTGTTCCTCCTACCAGTGGGAGCCATAGGTCCTCTGAAAGGTACCAGCATCCTCACATGGACTCTCTGCCTTACATCTCTCAGGAGCATCTTGACTCAGGCATTGGGTCTCTGGAGAACCAAATGTCTGACATGTGGCCTTACAGATCCACCAGTCACTGTGATCACTCCCATGCTGAGCAGGTGGCAGTCTGCACCTGCGGTAGGCAGAGACCGCAGGTCTACCCACACTCTTCCAGCTTAGAGCAAAATGGTCTGGTTCCTTATAAGCATGGTTCCCATAAATCTTCTGCCTCTGGTGCCAGCTTCTTGCAGTATAACCCTGAGATATCTCACTCAGGGCCACCTCACTCTTTCTCAGGCTATGGAGTACCCGTACACCCAACTAATGCAGGGCAGTACAGCCTGCCCAATGAGTATAACGCCCCTCCATCTCATTCTCGCGAGTACTGGTCTGAACCGTACCAGATGCCTCCTCCTCAGGTGAGATCCACCAGTGTGCAAGATCCTCGGTCGGTGCAGAGAGCCCCGGGGCCAACATACGGGGATTCCTGCCAGTGGGTGTCTGACCAGTTCGTAGAGGAGAGGGCCAACGTGCACGTCAAGCTGTGTGGCATATTTCATCCCCATTTAGTCGATGCTGTGATGAGCCGTTTCCCTCTGCTTTTGGATCCCCAAAGGCTAGCTGCAGAGATACTAACATACAAGTCTCAGAATCCAGGTATATGAGGCAGATGCCAGGGGCAGCTGGCATGCCAAGCTTGCAGGGCAGTGTTTGCACTCTGTAGCTGCCATAGATGCCTTTTGAGGGCTCCTCCTTGTTCCTTGGAAGTCCTAGGCCCCAGCTGGAGGCTGGATACCAGATGTGGTATGCTCACAGTGATTTCTGTGAGCATACAGTGATTTTCTGTGCCCCTTAAAGGTGTGAGAGCAGTCTATGGTCCTGTCCTCCCCAGATGATGCTGAAGAGAATCTGGGTGCTGGGCAGGAGGAGAGGCTGCTGTTTCGGAGCAGGGTTTTCCCCTGGGGGTTACATGGTGAGTCAGGTACACGCTAAATTCCTGCAGTTCAGAACTGAGCATGGTCTTACTCCTCCCAGTAGCTGAAGTTTTGAGATGGCTCAGTGTATGATCAGGCATGCTGAGGGAGGACTTTGTGGGGCCTGTGAAAGATAAGGGGATACTAATCTCTGCAGTGGAGCGAGGCTTTATGTGAAAACTGCAATACATTGTCAAGGCTGTTCCTAGCCCTTTACTGAGCATCTTTACTAAATTGTACTATGCAGATCTATGGAAAATGCTGGGTTATAAATCTGGTATGAAGCTAGGTTTAGCTGACTTTAATTTGGTTTTATTGGTGCAATTCCTTAATGATACTTTCCATACCCCTCCCACTTAAGCTTACCTTCCTGAGACAAGGTAATTCTATGGTCTATACCGCAAGTGCTCAGCAAGCTGCTCAGCTCCCAGAAATAAGAGGAGCTAGGGATATAATCCTTCCTTTCTCAGGATGAAACACCTGACACTGCTCCAAAGCTGCACGTGAGTTGTGTTTGGCATTTGCTGGAAAAGGCATTAGTCAAAACGTGTGGCTGACCACGCTGTTGATGCTGCTCTAAAACATTGACCTTGCCTGGTATCCTGTCTTTGGCTTTCTCTGTGTAACACTGACAAAGAGGATTTATGATACTGTGCCTTTTGTCTTGAGACAGCAATAGTTCTGAGCATTCTGGACTGCTGCCAATAGTGTTCCTGAGGATTCCTTAATATTCTTCTCTGTAAAGCTGTTGCTTCGTCTTCCTTCTCGCTACTTTCCTGTCCCCTTAAGCTTTGTCCTGCTGTAACAGCATCCAGAAATGTAGAATGAGACTTACTTGGTAAGACTGTTCCCTTTTCGTTCCCTGTTACTCTGTAAGATGGTTTTTTACTGTAGATACTGTAACAGAATTTTAAATATGCAAAAACAATTGCTGTAGTAATTGGTTCTGGTCCTGGAATTTCATTGTGCTTCGAGTGCAAAGAGGTTTCTTGCACTGCAGGCCAGAAGCAGTTGATTTGTTGATACACATTGTATCTGTGTTTTGTTTTGTTTTTTTAATATGTCCATCTTGTGGTTAAACCAAGGTTGTTGAGTGGCAAATTAAGAAGGGGAGAGTAAAATACAGCTATTGCTGAAAACTCCTGAGGAATGGTTTTGTCTATTACTGTTCTTCCCTCTGTCTAAGGAGTGACCTACCCGAACTGGCACCATGTGCCGTAAAAACCACAGGGACACAGAAACCTGTATACCTGGTTAATTATGATACATTACAAATTAGTAATGTTTCATGTTAGTAAGCAAAATGCTTCTTAATTTTAAGTAACCTGATACTTTGCATATTTGTAAATTACAGGAAAAATGGTTTTTAATGTTATTGTCAGCAACTTGCTGCTTGATGCTGGTTTTAATTAGTACTATTCTCGACTCAGCCATTGTGTTACTTGGCATAGTGTTTTTGTTTTTCTGGCAGGATGCTGATATATGCTTCTCTTGCAATCAGAAGACTAACCATTTATACTCAAAAGCTGACATTTTACTGAACTTTCTGTATCCTTACGCAGTATATAGTTTATGTACTGAATGGAGGCAGCTGTGTGAAAGCCATGGCAAAGTAAGAACTTGTGTTATATCAATAAAAACTGCTGAGTTGAATTATTTGGGCTCCGGTGGCTTTTTGGAAGACTGTTCAACATGTAGCTTGCTTTCCAGGGAAGTCAGAAGATCTCCTGCCTCCCTGAGGATGCTCCAGCAGTCTCAGATCTCCACACATAGTTGAACAGCAGCAGCAGCCTGGCTGGATGTTGACAGGCTTAATTGATGCAGTATGATAGGTTAAAAAAAAATGTTCCAAATTGCTTTAGTAGATAATAGCATGTCCAATTACTTGTTTACTATTTGGCATTACTGAAGTCAACCCACGGCACAGGGGATGCGCTGGTAGTTAAGGTGTGATGAGGCAGCAACACAGTAGTACGTGACCCTGACTTGGCAGTATGAAAACTGCAGCGTTGGGTATCCCGGGTGATAACACAGTACACTCCTGATTATTACGGAGGAAAGCGTGGGCTGTGGATCATTTTCAGTTAATCTAACATTTAGTAGTTCTAAAGTACAGAAACAAATGCACATTTTCTCTGGTTATGCAGCACATCTGTGCCAGATGTGAGCGTGATGGTGTGCTCATCGTAACGTATCAAGACTTTGCTCTAAAGCTTTGTTACAAGCTGGGAAGGAAAAGCAGTAAGAACATAAGTGCTTGCATTTCAGAAGATGAATCTTCCCCTCCCACCTGCTATATTGTAGTACAGCATGTTCTTATCTGACTTGGCAAATAATTTTATGGTCCTTATTCAAATTTGTGCTCTTAATTTAATACAGGGCAATGACTATTTCTAGTTAATAAAAACAAGGAGAGCAGGTGCTCCTGGGAATATTGTTCTGCTTCAGAAAAACAAATCTCAAGTCTGAGCCTCATTATCTGAAAGGTCATTATCTGCTGCAGAGGAATCCTTGGAAGGATGTTGTGTGTGAAGTAAGCCTGTGTGGCTCCTTGTGTGTGTGATGGGCCCTGGTGAGGGGGAATTAAGCGATGGGAAGGAGCAGACCTCTTAACCAGGTGAAGACTGCTCTTTGCAGTGGGGTTTGTATCTGCTGTAAGTTGCTGGGTATAAGGTGAGGTGTTTGGTGTTAGCTGACAGCCAGTTGAACCTTTTTGCCCCTAAATTTCTTCCTCTCTAGAGGTGTTACTGGCAGCGATTGTTTTTTTTTTTTGTAACCCAGAATGAAATCTGTACAGCTGAAAAATGTTACAGGATTTCAGGGCTGGGTCTTCCTGTAAAATCCTAATAAATAACATTAGTTCTGCAGGATGTGTACATATGGGGGAAATTCTTATTTTTATTTGTTAAACTGGAACTGATACAACTAAAAGGATCTTTACAGAAACAGTTCCACTGCTGTAACCAGGAAGGGAAGAGCTGGCGCAGACTTGGTTTAGCTGTGATGTTAACAGCTCGTTTCCATTGCAGAGGTCATCCTGGTGGCGTAGGGACCTCCCAGATCTCTCCATAACACAAATATGATCAAAACCATGCCCACAAACTGCTGCTGTGTATGTTGCAATGCCACCTGGAAAACCCAGCTGAAATCCAGCCACTGTTCCTCTGAATTCTCTCGCAAGGCTCCTGCGTAGGTGCCCCTGTCTGAGCGTAAGTACAGCTTGTGCTCGACGTGCCCGTGGTTATGTTCGCTGTGGTGCTGAGATGGTCGTGAATCATGGGGAACGCTGGTCAGAGTTGTCACTGGTGGCTATTTGGGTATTTTTTCTCCTTGCACAATCATCCACGTCAGGTTACAGATGCCTGCCTACCTGCGCAGGGGGTGGCTGGCCCTCGGCTCCGCTGTTACTGTGGAATTGCAAAGACATCCTGTGGCTCACCGCTTCCTGGTCTAAAATAGGTTAAATCTTCTCATCAGCTTACTGATCTCTCACACGCAGGTAAGGTCACACACCGGCACCCTGCCTGAAAGTTTTCTGTACTTGGGCAGGGTGGCCCTGCCGACGAGAGGGGTCGGGGTAGGAAAATCCCCTTGTGAAAGTGAGGAGGCTGAGCTGGGGTGCTTGGGAAGAGGAGTACACTGATATGCTTTGGGGATAGAGAAGGAGAGCCATCTCTTTGCCTTCCCTGTTACTTTATTAGGTAAAAAGGTGGTTGAATATCAATGTCAAAGTTTTGCTTCCACTGTGTGATGAAAGAAAGGGGAAGAGCCATCATTTGGAAGTCGGTGCTGCAGGATAACTCAACTTTCCCTTTCTTCTGTAGAGTATTAAAAAAAAAAAGCTATGCTGTGGCAGAAGTCAGGGCAGAGACTGCTGCATTCCTGCCTCCCCTTCCCACGTGCAGGGGACCCAGCGTGGTCTCAGGGGCTCTGCTCTCCTCGCCCCTGCGCCAGCTGCCCAGGGCCCTTCTTGCTGAACTTCCCCCTGAACCCGCCTGGCTCCCTCCCACCGGGGGATTTCCAGGATGTGGCTGTCTCAGCTCTAACATTTTAAGGCGTCTTCGGAGGCAGGAATCTGACCTAAGACTCCAGCCTGGGCCGTGGGAAAGGGGCTGCACCCTCATGTGTGATGATCCTGCCCATCCAGGGCAGGCTGTGTCACACGGAAGCATTTAGAGCACCAGGGCAGAGGGGGAAAACGATGAAGGAAACAACCCCCAGCCCCGCAGCAACCAGTTGGTGAGGGTCTGGGTGCTGTGAGAGGGAAGGGAAACAAGGCTGGGAGGCTGCTGGGTGTTGGGGATGCTGCCTGTGCAGGTACCTGCCAGGGCTTAGCCCTCTGGCTGTGCATTTTTCACTGTGCCTTGGGGTCTGAGCCCTGAATATCCCCGCGCTCCTTAAGGCCATGGCTTGCAAGTGAAAAACGTTCCCTTTAGGGAGTTGCATCAGGGCAGCAGGAGCACTTTCTCCATCCTTTCTCCATCCCAGCTGCTCCCGGAGCAAACCACCTGGAGCTGGAGGCAGAGCTCAGCCCCAGGCTGCAGCAGCGGAGGGGAGCAGCGGCCAACACAGCTGCGGGGAAGCCGCAGACGGGGAGCGAGAAGCAGCCCCGTGGAGCAGCCCGTGCTTCCCCCTGGGTGCCTCCCCCGCTCCCCTGAAGGCCCGCATTGCACAAGTGCTTTGGAGTAAATTCAGCATCTGGTTGAGCAATAGGTCAGGAGGATTTGCATGGCACAGGGGCCCTGGGGAAAGGTTTCCCAGCTCCTGCTCAGCTGGCGAAAGCTCCGTGAGGACTGGTGGGGAGGGAGCGCTGTGCAACAAGGGCTGGTGCCTGCTGGTTTTGCTCCTGCCCATGGCAGAGGCAGGGAGCTGCTCTCCCCTTGGGCTGGCAGGGGATTTCCAGCACAGCCCCGTCAGTGGCGACGTGCCACGCGTTTTCCTGCTCTGCCTGAGGTGTTTGTGTTGCTTCGGCCCCAAGGAAGAGCTGGGGACCTGTGCGCTGGGAGCTCCTGCACCTGTGGAAGCAGCCCTGGCACAAAGACCCTGTGATAAGCAGGTTGGGAGCAGCCCAAGACCCAGCTGGGGAAGGACACGTCTGTCCCAGGGCTTGCTGCAGACCACAGGGTTGTGGCCAAGCTGCTTGGCGCTGCCTCAGTTTCCCCATGGGTGCAGGCTTCACCAGGGGGCTTTCAGATTTTTCAGCACTTCTCAAAGTGCTCAGAGTGGCTGCAGGATGGTCAATAATGTGTTGAGGCAGGTGGAGCTCTATGATTTAGTGCCTCTCTGTGTGCTGTGGGTACCGGTAACCCAGGAGGTGAAGCACTAGAGAAGGGGCAGTGCCTGAGAATTGACCGTTTCTCAATGTTTTGTTGCCTTTCCAGCTCAGAAAGAGGACGAGGGAGAGGCAGGGTCTGCTGCACCCATATTTGCAGGTGCTGGCCCTGGGAGCTACCTGAGGTAACCAAGCCTCTTTGCCCAGAGGTCCTTCCAGTGGCTGCAGCTTTGATCCCGGTGGAGGTGGCTGCTTTGGAGCTGGCATTGTGCTGCAGTACAGCCCCAGGCGTGGCTCATTTGCGGGGCCCCACTGCCTCTGGTGTTTCTGAGAAGCGTGGGGCCAGCCCACCTGAGGCAGGCTGCAGGAGCCAGGTCAGCGCAGGCTGAGTCAGGCTGCAGCTATGTGCATTGCGTCAGGTCCCTGGGTGCGGGGTGCTGCATGGGCATGTCGGGAGGAGCAAGCCCTGCTCGCTGCTGTCCCCTACACCCTGCCAGCCCCGGGGGAGCAGGGGCTGCAGGGGGGCTGTGCCCCCAGAACCCCGGGATGGGTGCAGGATCAGGCTTTTGGCAGCCATTGCACAGCACTGCGTTAATTCATGAGCAGCAGCAAACAAGTCTGCCTGGTGCTGGCACCAAAAGCAGCGTGGAAATGCTCCCAAAAAAGCCTCTGTGCTGGAGGCCAGATCTCGTGGCTGCAGGACGGAGACAAGCAGGGTCATACGCTCACTGGCTGACCTTCAGCGGGGAGCCAAGGCAGAGCTCTGTGCTCAGGCCAGGTAAACTCCAGCCCATAGCAAGCAGCAGCTGGAGAGAAAACAGATCAAAGATTTTTGTCCTTTTTTTCCTTTTTCTGGCCCATCCCATGGAATTGCATCCCTCCTTTATCTGGGGGTTGTTAAGTGCCAAGGGTGCAGGCAGATGATGGTGGCAGCCAGAGCTGTGCCTGCCGGGAAGGGCTGAGCACATGGGGCTGGAGATGCAAGTGTGAGCAGCAGGAACATCCACAGAGGGAGTTTGCCCATCTCCTGGCAAGGAGCAGCTGGTTTGCATAGCCTTCTCAGCAGGCAGGATTATCTCGGCGGCAGGAAGTGCCGCTGCCACATGCTCCTTTGAACAACACAAGCCCGGTTGCGAATTTGCATCAAGCACTTCCGTGAGTGAATCACGGCGGCGGCACATGTGGGTCCCCTCCTGGCACCCGGCGCCACGTGTTGGAGCTGGGCCGTGTGGTGTTTCAGGGGGTGCCTGGAGCAGGGACCTTCTGCCAGCAACAGGGGCTTTGCTGCATGGTGCTGGTGTGGGTGCTGAGTGCTGTCCTTGCCTGGTGGAGTCAGAAAGCCGAGTAGAGGAGACAAAGCAGGAGGCTGCTGCCTTTATTTTGTAGGGGCAGAAGAGAGGCTGGGAGGGGGCAGTGGGGTTCCTCGCCCCTGTTTCAGGCTGAGGTTCCAGAGCTGTGGGACTAGGTCTGGCATGTGGGAAGGGGTGGAGGTGGGTTGGCACTAGTGCAGCTCAGCATCACTCAGGATCAAGCCCCTGCAGTGCCCTGTCTCACCCCTGGGCTAAGCCCCTCGGCCCCTCCCTGGGCGCTGGGTCCCTTCCAGCAGGGCCCCGTCTGGGTTTCAACACGCATGGGGGATGCTGACGGAGCCGATGTATTTGTCCAAGGAGGAAGTAAATGGAGCCGTGCTTGGCTTTTGCAATCCCTCTGTTGCTCCAGCATCTTCAGCTTGTGAAAGGCGCCGGTGGGGGCTTTTGGAGATCGGTCTCCTTGTTCCTGGATGCTTCCAGTGAGTTGCAACAGGTAAGGGAGATGCTCTGAGCTGGGCTCCCCGGGGAGCACCTACCCACGCTGCAGTCACATTCAGCGCGTGGCCATGGATGTGGGAACGGTGGAGACCTGCCCTGGGGGCAGAGCAGGAGGCAGTACCTGGCCTGGGGTGGTGCTCAGCCCCCCATTTCCTTGCTGGTACTGGCTGTGGTGGGTGCGGCAGGAGCTGAACAGGGCCAGGGCACCCTCCTGTCCCCAAGGCACCGTCCCGATGGTGGGTGTGGGCAGCCTCCTGGCATTTCCATGTTTTTGGGAAATGGTTGCAGTTCTGCTAAAAGGGCAGGGCTGGGCAGGACGGGGCAGGGCCCGGCTGGCACCACATGTTGTGGGATGGAAGCTGATGACGTGGGCACATTTGGGACATGGGAACCTGAGAGGACGGCGCTGTCCTGGCTCTGTGGTGCCTGGGCAGGGCCCCCAGCACTGAGCAGACCCCAAGGTACCCAGCTCCCATCGGCACTTACAGCTCCTGTCTGTCATGGACCCCTGGCCCCAAAAAGCTGCCTGGGCATAGGGTGGAATGTCAGGGCTGCTCCATCCCCTGCTGTCCTTTAACAGAGCACAAGGGTGAGCTGGCACTGTGGGAGCACTGAGCCCATCTCCCAGTGGTGCCCAGCCACCAGTGCAGGGGCTGGGAGCAGTACACAGGCACTGAGGATGGCTCAGGGTGGCAGCCGCTTTGTGGGGGCCTTGTTCTTCCCCAAACACTGTCTCCATGACCTGAAGTCCCCAGTCATACCTGCTGGGCCCTCTCCCTCGCTGCCGCTGGCATTTGGCTCCTCCACGTCTCCGGACACCTCGGGGCTGTCCCCACCATCCCATTGCAGTGAGCGCTCCTGCAGCTGGAACAGGGCACAAGTGGCTGGGGGTGCTCAGGGACCAGGGGACCCTTCTGGGGGACACTCACCCTCTGCCGTAGGCCTTGCTGCTCCCGCAGCAGCTCCAGGAACCGGCTGCTCCACAGCAGTTTCTCAGCACCCAGCTCCGTGCAGAGGAAGTGGACGTCGGCCTCCAGCGCCTCCAGCCTGCCCAGCGCAGCCTCGCTGGCCTCACGCAGCTGCTGCAGCTCCACCACTGCCCTGGCACCAAAGCTCTGCTCCACCAGCGCCCACCATGCCTGATCCAGCACCAGGGACCCTCCTGACCACCCTGGCCATGGCCCCAAGGACCCACCTGCCTCCCCAGGCTCCAGCGCAGCAGCAGAGGCCCTGTCCTCCTCCTCCTCTTCTTCCTCCTCGCTCCCCTTGCCGCTCTTTTCCAGCCTCAGCAGCAGCACCGAGCCGAGCTGAAAGCCCCCATGGACAGCAGGGAGTGACACTGCTGTGGGCAGCTGAGCCCCATGGCCTTCAGCACTGACCCTGAGTGAGGAACCCCATCGTGCCATGTCCCCCAGGGACCTACAGCCCGTCTGCCACCACCGGAGAGCTACCTGACAGACCATGGCACTGGAAGTGTGATGTGCCTCACCGCAGCACCCGGGAGAGGCCCTGCAAGTACTGGGGCACGTCTGGGGATTTACCTCCTCGGTGAACTGGAAGGCAAAGTCCCAGCAGCTCTTGTAGCAGATCAGCAGGTACTGGAGGGAAAGGACAGCGGGTTCAAACCCACCTCGGTCAGGGCAGATCCTGGAGCAGGGAGCAAAGGCCCCACATCCCCAGGGCTCTAAAACATACAGTACTGACAACCTGCACCTCCTGCCCCAAGGACCAGGGTCCCGGTCCCACAGCGATGCTGCTGGATGGGGCAGTGACCCCAGTAGCACTGAACCCCAGTCCCCCAACACAAATGGGTGCTTTCATCCCATGGGATGGAAGGAGCAGCCCAGCAGTGCCCCCACCCTTGTCCCACAGTGTGTTTGGAGCCCCCACATGCATGGAAAGCCCTCAGGGAAGGAGCCCCAAGGTACCGACCCATGCCAGCCTCCAGAGCCACCGCAGCCCCTCGAGAGCCATCCTGGAGAGTGACAGGAACCACCAGCACACAGTGCACAGGAGCCGCCTCCACCACAGCACCGGAGGGCTGCGCTGCTTCCCCATGAGGACCCTGTGGACCCAGAGGTGGAGAGGTGACGTGCTGCAACCCCGGGAGCTGCTGCCTCGCACCATGCACTGACGGGACACGTGGTGGCAGTGCTACAGGGCAGCACCAGGCTCTGCTCACCCAGTGCCAGGCTCACAAAAAGAAGGGTGAGCACCTGGGGGTCCTGCTCCCCCCACCTCTGCCCACTTACCCGGCAAAGCAGCTCAGCCCAGCACAGGTGCTGCAGGCAGGCGGCTGCGGGGAGAGCTCAGCTGCACCCTGCAAGCAAGCCACAGGCGCCCATGGAGGCTGCTGCTCCTCCTGCCTTTTTGTAGCCTCTCAGCTGCTTGCTTGGGATCGATAAATGCCTGCCTAATCCTCTTGGTGACGAGGCTGTGCAGGGGATTAGCATTTCTCCTGCTCTACCTTCAGTTGCCATAAGGGCAGCTGCTACTCGGCCACCCCGCATTTACTCTGTTCAGGATTCATCTTCAGCAAGCAAAGGACTTGAGATGTCATTTAACTATTTTCAGCTTTCATTAGCATTCAGGTAAGAGCCTGTGCAGCTCTCTGACTTCAATTTCAAGGCAAGTCACTGGCTACCCTGGGAATCTTTAGCCCCCCAGGCTGTTTAAGAAGAAAAATAGAAGCCTTCAGAAATAAAATAGAAGGTTTAGGCACAATTGCCAGACTTCAGGTTCTGCCTCACACCACTTTGTAGGTGACAGTGCTCATGTCCCCAGACTGATCAGAGCCCCCGTTACATTGGCACCACAGCTGCAGAGCTGTCACAAGCAGTTCTTGCTCTGGGACAAGCAAATCTGCTCCCTCTGCTGGAACAGACCCCGTGGGCACCGCAGCCTTCTGATCTCAGATTTTGTGGCAGCCAAAGAGCTGCTACCCGTCAGCAGGACACGGGAAGGAAGAGCTGCCTACCAGCAGATCTGGGTTCCTTTAACTACAAACAAAACGTTTTCCATGTAGCCTTCTAGCCCTGCTAGCTCCCCAGGGCTGCTAGCATTAGAGCCTGTCTTAATGAGCAGTGGCTGTCCCCTTCCTTTAGGGACAAACACTGCTGGGGGGCTGGAGAGGTTGCATTTTCACCTCATCCCTGCAGCACCGATACGTACCCCAGGGAAAGTAGAGCTGATTGACACTTTGCTGTATAAAGCGCTCATACATCTAGGGCTCCGAGCTACGTGAGCCCTTTTGCTGTTTCTCTGCAGGGAAATGTTCCGGCCAAAACCAGCCTTCCTTGAGGTCAAAGAGGTGGAGCAAAGACCCTCCTGAGTTCAGGCCCTCTTATAAGCCTTGCCGTGGAACAGCAGTATCAGTGTGAGAAAAGCATTTTTGTACCAAGGCCAAGAAGTCAGAAACCATCAGATAAGTCTTTTTCCTGTAACTACAGAAAAGTAAGGCCTTTTAGGAGTTTTTGGCATTTCCTACGTCTTCCATCCCACTGTATATAACTTAAGAGGAACAACTTAAAACTCAAAAAGTAGGACAGCTTCGCTGCTCTCCCATTAAGCCATTACATCCCAACTTCTCCACAGATAACAGCAGTCAGCTCTGCTGTGGGATAAGGCAGCTCCCACCATGAACAAATACGGAGCTCCCTCAACTGCTGACGCAGAAAACAGAACAAGGGAGAACTTTGCTCCTATGCATTTACCTTCACCCTTGGGTGCTGCACTGACAGGGTGGTTGCGTGTAGCAGTTAAGTCTCTACTACTAACAGCAAGACACAAGACACCAGGAAAGCAGAGAGATAACAGAGCAGAATTAACACCCAGCTGTAACAAGTGCACATGCAAGTACACGGGAGGCTGGAAATCAAGTGACCCAACTTTATGCTTGGTATTTTCTCCATTGGCAATGTTTAAGCAAACAAAGGCATTACAGCACAGGTAACTGGTAATATACTGTCTTGAGAAAGCACAGCCTACTTCAACAACAGCATTGGTATCTTGGCTGCTGTGAAAAGCACCTAACATTCATCCCTCCGTGTATTTTTCCAGTGGCAATTAAAACTGCTCATCCCTTATCTGCGGGCATTCAGCCAATAGCAGCAAGAACTGACTTACATCCAAGTCCTACCTTGAAGCAGGATTAGTCGAACACAGTCGGAGATTAGCGTCTGGCAATCCTTTCAAGTATTCAATGTTATGTCTACCACAGGAAAGAAAGCACAAGGGATACCTCCAGAGGGTCATGAGACAAGGAACGGCTACTATGTGAAAATGGAAGAACTCCAGCAAAGTCCTCACAATCAGATGGAGAATAAAAAGCACTAGGAGTCAAAATTTTGACTGAACAAAACATGAGAAGAGAGACAAATGTAGCTTTTATTGTTTATATACAAATGACAGAAGTTTGTATTAAAAAGAGAATCCACCCAACCTCAAAGATAGCAAAGAGCAAGTTGGCTTTGAGCTCCTGCCTTCCCTGCATCTAAAAGCAGTGTGTAAACTTTAGGGGACGGTGTTCAAAACAAAAGTTAGAGAAAATGGTTAGCCACCTTGTTCTCTGCTTGTGTAAGAATCAAACTGAGACGTTCCACAAAATGAAGTACCTTCCTCTCTACATGGATTAAAACAAACAAACCAAAAGCCAGTTTATTAACTACACACTTTGGTTGAAAACAAAACAAAAACAACTAAAAAAAACACACCTACAACAAAAACAAAACAAAACATAAAAAAAAAAAAAAAAAACAAAAAAACAAATGAAACTAAGTATCAGTAACAAAAGTAATCTAAGTCTTACAACATGGATAGGACAAACTGAATCATACCCCAATTCCAGCAGAAAAGAAAATGCCTCTCCATGGTTTTACGGATGACAGGGGTGGCAGCAGCAAGATCAGCCAATTGTAGGAAGTTCCCAACTGAGCTTGAAGCACAGAATAGTCAGGAATTCAAGACTACTACTACTACACCTTAGTCTTCCTGTAAGTCAGGTGATTTAAAAATGATGCAAAGTACATGGTCCAAGACTTTCTCCCCCAGTCTGAGTTCTTTAGAGTGAACCACTCCCTTCTGCATACACTTGGCCAGAGAGCTGCCATCGTGCTCATTCAGTCGACTGGCATTTTTCTTGGTGGGGATTCATGTAGACTTAAATCCCAGAAGCTTCATCACTGATGAGTCTAGTAGTCCTGCAGAGAAAGGAAAAGACAGGCACATTAAGACCTTCCTACTTCCAATTCTGCTTGCAGAGCTGGGATTCTTAGTTTCCTCTCATTTCTACATACCATTAGCTGAAGGCAAAACAGAAGAGATTTATTTTTTCTTGTAGCTGAACATTTAAAAGAAAGAACCTTTCAAAACCTCAGTTCAAGAACGCATCAACCAAAACCAGGTGCTTTTAATGTTGCACTTCATGACAAGACAGAAGGACACAAACCAGCTGTTTTCATAAGAGGTGCATGTGACTTAATTGTGACCTAGCTTCATAACAAGCCTGCCTGCACTTATTTATTGTTAAATCCACAAGACAACGATTACTTCATAATAAGAAAAATAGCATCCTAAATTACAGCAGAAGGAGGCTTTTTACGATTAGGCATCAGTCAGCCACTCAAGTCTATGGATGAGCAATGAAAACAATGACAGAGCACTGATACTTACGGCTCTTGGCTTTTTGTTTAACTTGAGATCAATCCTGTGGTTGGAAAGATAAGAGAAATGTCTATTTCAATACATTAAACAAACACTAGAGTTCAAAGAACCAGCTACTGCATATGGCACAGGCTACAACAAAGACTATTTGGTTAATTCAATCCACATTCTCAATTCGGCTGAGCCAAATCACTGTCCCAACATTACTGGACAAAAGAGCAGCAAAGAGAGGGAGAGTGGATTCTTTATTCTTTGCCAAAATGCATATTCCGTTCCATTCAAAAAAAGAGTTAATAAAAGGTTCATAATAAAAAGTCACAGGGAAGTTACGCAGCATAAAGAAATTAGGTTAAATACGCATGCTCTATGTTAATTTGTTAGATGTGTAACTATGCCGTAGGTAATTATTCAGACATAGTGGTAATGGTTATTTACTTTGAATAGAGATAGGAGTTTAAGATGACAGGAATTACAGGAGTCAAAGGTACTGAGTTTATTACATTTTCCAGAAAGAAATATCCAAGTCTACACTAAACTCCTTAAGAAGCAAAGCCAGAAGAATCAGTTTTTAAACTAAGTTTTAAAGTTAAAAAGTTTATCTATTTAAAAATGAAACAGAGAGGTAAAGAAGAGTGAAGTTAATTTAATTTTGCTGAAGTTATTAAATAAAATGTTACCTCCATCACGCTTTTCTGTTTTTAAAAAAAACTTCCCAGCCTAACCTAATATACATACCTACAATTAAACAGATAAACTATGGGTTAGAAAGGTCTCAAAAGGCACATTGGTGTCTACACACTAACAACACAGCACAAGTACTAATTCAAGTCAAACTTACTCAAAGTCATAATCAAACATGCCAGACGGGCTGAGGGGCAGCATTTGAAAGGAAGAAAGCAATAGAAATTAATATACTAATGAATTAAATAAATTAGTTGATTAGCCACCCTAGCGAGATTACTAAAAAAAAAATAAAGAAAAAAATAAAGCCAGTGTTCAAACGCCATAAAGTTCTTAAGATATCTTAAACAGAATTGGGCACAAAAAGCACTCCAGATTTGACAATCTAGAGTCCCCCTCCCCAATTGGATTTCTGGAAAAAAGTGGTGTTAAAACAGAGGCAGAGTAGTTTTATGGAGGGAGTATTAAGTGCTGAAAAAGGAAACTATCAGGTACTTAAGAGTGCGCGCTAGCTCACAGGCAAAGAAAAAAAAAAAACTGATTTGCTTGCAAAAACAAACAAATGGGTGGTCAGAAAGCAGTGGCTCTGTCTAGATTACTAAGCAAAGCAAAGCTTGTTCAGGCAGAGAGGTGGCAACAACCATAAAATTGTGTCCAACTATGCATTCAAATGTTCTCAAAATGCACACACAACCACACATCCTCTTACACTCACTTCCTTTAGAGAGCTAAAAAGATAACACGGTGAATTGGCCGAATCTAATTACAGTTTGGTTACATTCCCACCCCTTGTCTCAGCATTCATCCTGACACCACAGCGCTACCGCTAAAAGCAGTTCTGTCCCAGAGCTAAGAGCTGTATTGGTCAGAGAGGACTCATCATCAACTCATCTGTAACTTAGAAGCTTCTCAGCATCAAATTTCTAAGAGGTTGCAGTATTGTTTTCTCCTGAAACGCTTTGTAGCCAGGAAAATTGCTAACACAGAAAATAATCATCTTGGCCTTTTGGGGTGTGAGGGAACAGAGGACAGCTTCAACAGAAACACTTTCATCTGATTTCCTCTATTAACTGTTAGATATTTAACCATCTGTTCATGGGAGTTCTGCCCAATCCAATTCCAGCTTTCCCCACTGCTCTTGAAGAAAATAGAATTAGAAAAACCTAAGCTATTTGCAAGTGGAGTCAGTGCAGCTTCAGGGTGTCTGTTCCCAGATTTGTTGTCCAATTCTTCAGGAACAGGTGAGCAGAACTCAAATGTATGCTGGCAAATGAAAGAGCTTCTGAACAAGACCTGCCATAAAAACGTTGGGACTGGTTTTTGTTTTGTTAAAACCTAGATATACTTGAAAATTGTTTGGTCTCTTCTGCTGGAATTTAGGGGATAGTCATTAACAGCAATCACAATTTTAACAGAGCTTGTGCTACAGACAAATTGAATTCTCTTCATTATCTGGCCATGCTAAGCATTACAGAATAGTCAATTACTACTTGCAAAAACCTTTCTGTAATTTAGATGTGACTGATGTATCTCTTAGGATGATAAGAAGTGCCATACCAGATCAGACCAGGGCTCCTCATGTCCAATATTCTGTCTCCGACAGTAGCCAGTACGAGCTGCTTCAGTGGAAGGAATGCAGAAGAAACCCCAAAGCAACACAACCTTTCAGTAGGGCAGTTTCTTCCTAACTCTTGGCACTAAAGTTTGGGTTATGTAACGGAGCAAAAGAATTTATATTATTTACGGCATTTGTACTGGACCCCACTGTATCTGCAGTGGATCGGTTTGTTGTCCATACAAGCGGTTAGCAGAATATAATCATAAAATTTGTTTGCAATAGCAGTTTTCTTATGCTGTACTTCAGTTCTACAGGTTGTTTCTCTGACTGGTTTGTAAATGTAGCTTTCTGTGTTACTGCTGACCTTCTTTTCAATTATCTACAGGCAAAAAAAAAGACCTCTGAACTGCTTTTGATTCCTAGCTCATAAGGAACCAAAGAGGACATCCAATACTTGAGGATGTTTGCCTGATTAAGACTGCTGTAGGAGGAGAATCCTGATCTAAGAATTCAAGGCATGCTAATAAAGAAAAAGTAGTTAAACGGTATTCAAGCACTATACCTACCTCCTTATCTCCCAGACCGACCTTCCCCCAGCAATCCTTGGGAATCTTTACCACTTCTCTTTAAAACATTTCTCTTGCAATTGTATGGGAAGGTCCCTTAAAGAAGGAAACTCATCCATATACAACGCGAGCAAGCTCAAAGGTAGCAATACTTGATTTTTTAAAAATTCCTTTACTGAATTAAAATACTTAAAGCTTCTTTGCTTCTAATAATTTTTAGGTATCAGTTCCAGCAATCATTTCCAGAGAAATGTAGCTCTGCAGTTACGTCTCTTTCTTTCCAAAAACATGGATTTCCACAGATTTTTTTCCCCCAAGGGCATGGCACTATTGCACTCCACAGAAATCCTTGGGCTATACCAAGGGGGTTCTGAGACATGGTAAGAAGCAGGGTATGTTTGCCCTGGGAGAGCAGCACTATAAAGCAGTTAGGTTATTTCTGATTTCTGAGCCATCAGCCTATGCTGCATCATGCCTTAAAGGTCAGAACTGGTCATCTAAATTCAGCCATACGGAGTTCAGGAAATGTGTTTCACAAGAATTTCAGGCCAGTTTAATAACACTCTGAGGTTAAAAAAGGTTGGCAAAGCAACTCGTACGTGTCATAATCAGAAACCCTCGGCTTGGGACATGACAACAGGAAAGATTTGGAGTGGAAACTGTAGCAAAGATACTCAGTGTCCACAACCCGCAAAACATTTTTCTTCTGTCCTCCTTCTCCAAAGAAAGCACGGACATTCCTATCTTCCTTGGTTCTAGAGAAATCAAGAAGCAAACACAGGAAGCCAGGAATGTAATCTTCCTCTACTGGAGGGAAGAGAGCTTCATCCTCCTTGACAGAGAAAAGAATTGGTAAGGTCTTGTCAAAAGCTGCAATTAGTACCCTGTGCTGACTGCTTGTGTAGCTACCTCAGCATGTTCTCCTCCTTGACACAATGGGTGCGATGGGATCCTGATGAATACTACACAGTGCACACAACTTAAAAACAAGTGGAATTACCAAAACAAATGACCCGAGCTGTTCATTATTCTAACAAGTTACTAGTTCCTTTCACATATCAAAGTCTATTCGACAACAGCTAACCATTCACAAGGCATTCCTAGAAGGCTGCTGGTATCACTAACCTGTGTCGATTTTTGTTCTTCCGTTTTTTGTGGCTGCTATGGTGGCTCCCAGAAGTGGAGGAAGCAGCTTTCTGGGGTTTCACCCCCTGCACGGATCCATCCAGCTCTTCAGCATCTTCCTGGTTGGGCTCATTCTCCTGATTGTGAAAGTCTGGAGAAGTGTCACTCTCTGTCCCACTGCCTGGCTCCCCTAGGGTGGAACCAACACAGAAGAACCCAGTGGTTATCTCCCCGCAGCTCACATCCCAGGCAGCTCCTGTGCAGTCCCACACAGAAGTCAAACACCCAGCAATAGTACACAAGGCAGCAGAGGTCTACTGAGCCTTAGGCCACGAGATAATAAGAGAACCTGAAAAATCATTCTGAAATACAGCAAGCTACCTCGCCGGTGACTGAAGCATGCTAGAATTGCATCTGATTTGCTCTTAATTACAGAAATATTTTTTTAAAAAATCAAATAACTGAAGATAAGTGGTAAATATCCTCAAAAAAATAGGGGAAAATTTCTAGTACCAAGCAGTGGAAATGCAGCACTGCTTCTTGCTCAGTACATAACAGACTCAAAGACTGACAGCAAGACTAACTCAGGAGGAAAGGTCTAAACATTGACAGCTCACAAATAGTTTCTGAAAGTGGAGCTCTCAGCTCCTCCCACAATCTCTTGTATTTGACTGAAAGACACACAATCAGAAACACATTGCTTCAGTCCTTCTAGCCTTTTTCTCCAAAGAGCACCAAATCCATATAAATATACTTTATGTACAGCAAACTCTTACAAAACATAAAAGTTCACACAAGAAATCAAGCTCAACTTTACTCCTGTTTCTCACAGTGTCTCTGTTGAATTTACTTGTATTTGAGCATTCAGGAGCCGGCCTGGGAGAATCAGCCTTAGACCACTGAAGGGGAGAGCTCCAAGGGGGCAGTGAGTGGGGCAGGGATCCAGAGAACCGAAGACAAAGCTCAATTGCAGGGAGAATCTTAGCTCTTTCCAATTCTGCCAGTTCAGAGAGAAATGAAGAGGTGACTTACGCTTCTCAATGAGCTGGTCTTGAACTCCAGCTAACGCACTGACCGCCTAGAAAATTGAAAGGGATGTTAACGACAGCAGTAACTGACTCTCCACTTTTCAAACGCTCAAAAACCATAGCAAATTGCCTCACAGAGAAAGACACATCAGGCCTTTGCCTCAAAGAACTTGCAACCAAGCACCAGCACGGCACAGCAGAAAGGAGTTCGGAGCAAAAAGAAAAAGACAAGAATAGCAATGACAAGTGCACAGCACGGGTGGTTGTTGGCTGTGATTACCTTTTACTTCTCCAAGTGCTAGGAAAAGGGTTTCTGAAAGAGACTGCACGGTGGGAGTGCAGATGCTCGGGACAGGAAGGTACAGGAGATTATACAGAAAGGTGTTCCCACCACGGGACCCACCAGGACCAACACTCACCGCCGCCGAGGTGACCGAGGACTTGCTGAAGAGCCTCTCGGCCTCCTTGAACTTGCGGTTCCTCCGGTCGTTTTTGCTGTTGGAGTTCCTAAAAACGGAGAAAACCAGCATCGCGGGGGGGGCCCGGCGGGGCGGGCCGGGGCAGGGGCCGGGCCGGGACTCACTTCTGGTTGGTGAGGTAGCGGTCCCAGCCGCGGATGATGTTGCCGTACATCTGCGTGTCCTCCAGGTAGCTGCCTTCGAAGGCGTAGATCTGCCGCTCCAGGTTGGCCAGCGTCTCCTGCCGGGCACAGCGCGGGGCATGGAGCGGGCCCGGCCCCCGCGGCCTAGGCCCCGCCGCCCGCCTCCAGCCCCGCGGCCTAGGCCCGGCCCGGCCCGGTCGTGCCCTGCCCGGTCCCCTCCCGGCCCGGGACCCGTCCCCGCCGCCTCACCGCCAGCTCCTGCTTGCGTTTCACCAGCTCGGCCAGCTCCCGCCGGGTGTCGGGGATCTGCGGGGGGCCGCCGGCCTTGGCGTGCAGCGCGGCCATGGCGGCCTGCGGCGGGCGGGCGGTGGCGGGGACGGAGCTTGCGGTGCCCGCTGGTGCCGCCGGGGGCAGCGCTGAGCCCGGCCGAGGACACGGATCCGCCCCGGTTCCAGCTCCCGGCCCGGCCCCGGGTCCGCCCCCGGTGCCTGCTGCGATCCCCGCCCGCTGCTCCCAGCGGCAAAAAGCGGGGCCGGGTCTCCCCAGTGCGACCCCGCAGGGATATCGGTCCCTGCCCCGTACCGCGGGTTAAATTCGGGGTTTAGGTTTAAAAGAGGCTTCGTGAGGGTTTGCTGCACGCCAATGTGCGGGAAGGGGGCCTGTGCTGTAGGGATAGGGCAGGGACAGGCAGGTGAAACCCCTTTACAGACATGTTTTCCCCTTTGCTGAGGGAAAAAGAATAATCACAAAGTACAGGCGTCTGTACAGAGCAGCTTGAGTGGCTTTCAGGCATCAAAGATTTGGTGCCATTCACTGGAAACGTAAAATGCTCGATTCTTTGACTACTGCAGCAACAGCAGCTTGTTCAAAACGACAGACGAGCATTCATCAGTAGATGGAGACACGTCCTGGTCCGGACAAGCTGAGCTCACAGAACAAAGGTATGGAGAAAGCACAGAAATGGTGCTGAACTTTCCTGTTCAGTCCACAGGGACCCCCAGGCTGAGAACCCAGGTATCTTCAGAACATAAGGAAACTTTACACTGAAAATAAGGCAGTAAAATGAGACCTGGCATTCAAATCCTGCACCACTTGTAAAAGAGGGTTACTTCTGTGTTCATTGCTGCTTGGTGTACTGCAGCTCCCTGAATCCCATCATAAGCAGCCTGTTTTCCCCAGAATAAGAGCAATTAATAAAAATGGTACAGCAAAAATCAAAGAGCATGAACATGCTATTATAACATATTCGGGTTTGCAAAGATTAATTTGCAAAATAGATGCAGTAAATTGTAGAGTATTTGGGGATTTCACTCGTCTCTTTTTGCGTTTCCAGCCCAAGGACTGAATAGGACTTGAGCCTGAAACCAGCCGAGGCCATTTCCTAGCAAGGTGTGAAAGAGTCAGAAGTGGCAACCCAGCAGGGTCACATAAGAAAAATGAAACAATCTGAAAAAGTAAAAAATAAAATAAAATCATTTAGGCAAGACAATATAAGCTCTCTTCTGTCTCAGCTGTAAAGATTCCATTTTCATGACTTCCCTTTGTGAATAACCCCAAGTAAATCATTTCAACATGTTCTAGAAGTAGCTGAGCATACTTTGCACACATTTTCATCTACTTCAAACTTTTTTTAGTTGGGTTCAAGCCTCTAGTAAACTATGATAAGTTTATTTAAACGCTCTGAAATAAGTGAGGCTCGATGGGCTGGTTTGCCCTTTCGTGCTACTGATATCCCTGGCTTAAGCCACAGCTGTTTCCTAGCGTGAGCCTGTCTGCATCCAAGGGCAAGCAGCCCAGACACAGCACTAAGCTACCTGCTGCACACTCAGCTCAGAAAGGTCTGAGCAAAGAAATGCACTACAAACCATTACCATCCTCCAACCTCACAGCATCTGAAGTACACAAATCATGCAGACTTTTCTTTTTAAAGCCTCTTTCACATTCTTAACATGGAAATTAATGCTTTGATAGCACGGTATGAAAGACAGAGAGGTACCAGACCGCAATTGCTGTGGGTGCTGCAGGGTAAATCAGAGGTGCTGGGGAAGTGGCACTCCGTGGTGGTCTGCCCATGGTGCACGCAGTCTGACAGAGCAAACACACACAGCGTGGTTCTTCAGGGTATCGACACCTTGGTTCTTCAGGGTATTGACACAGGACCCTTCACTGAGGCAGCTGCAACCTTACCGGTCCTGAGGTAACGCGGCACCATCTATTCAGTCCTGCTTTTACTAAAAGATAATGCCTAAGTAACACAAAAAGTTGCATGAGTTACAACAGGATGGTATTTGTTAATTCTGCACTTTACAACCTCTGAACCACTTTGTTGAACGTGACAGCTGCGATAATTTATACCTTCAGCATCTCTCTCACCTTTCCAGGCTAGTCAAAAAATACAATGCACCTATTTCAAGGAATATAAAGGAAAACAAGGACACTAGAAAAATAACTAAAAGGAATTAGGGCTAAATTTACAAATTCTTTATTTAAAAACCCCTAGAGTATATATAAAGGAGATCCTCCTAGTCAAAACTCATTCTGCCTACTGCTTGAAAACCTACACCAATGCCCCATATGTACACCATCAATGTTCTAGCCTGTGTATACAGTATGCAGCCCCTGCATACACCAAGTATATACACAGCACGTAGGAACAGCATGTGTGACCACAGAACAAACATCCAGGCAAATTAGTAAACAGTGTGGAAAACATTACATCTCTTACATCGTAAAGGAAACCATGGGAAGTAGACATCCAAAAATAAGCAAGTACTTGCAGTAAGCAGAATCGGTTCTTCTCTTCCTAAAGGATTGTTTTCATTTACAGGGGGGAAGAAGAATATTTTAAATAAATGGCGGTTTAACTTTTTATGTAAAAAAAAACAAAAACTTAAATAGTGCAAACTGGTTAAAACGTGCCACCACTGAACAGGTACTATACGTAATACAAACAAAACCAAGAAGTTATGCACGGGGCAGTGGTGCTGTCAGAGATAAAGGCCCTACCTTCAGAAGTAGATATTCAACACCCAGTAAGAGTTTCAGCATCCTTTACTGCAACACATGCTGGGCACACACTGACTTGGGCCTCAGCCCTCCCAAATCAAGTTACTGGAACCTTAAATTCTAGGAAGCGCTTCCGTTAGTTTCCATTTACCTCTAATTTCCAGGTAGTAGTCTGGTAAAATGCCCATGGCTGGAAGTTATCGGAATGCCATCTAACTACCCAAAACATACAGATAAAGGGGGGCTTTGCAACACTTCTGCCTTTTTAGTAGGAAGGCTGGTAAACGGTTCTGTCTAGAACTAACCAGGCAAGAAATTTGGCAAACTCTACCAAACAAGACACATTACAAAGTGTATCGGGTCACCTTCTAACTAAGATCTCAGTTAAGTAGCATTTTCAAAGGGTTATGACAAAACAGGTAATAAAAATAGTTTTAAATACGCTCGCTGTGTTTGACATCATTTTCTAAGAGGACAGTCTTTTAGCATTTGCTGAGTATTTCCAGCATCACAACATTCACATCCAGGTGCTCTTTTTGCTTGTCAGGGGAAAGAAAAAAAAAAAGAAAACACAAAGCTGGATTTCCTGATATGCAGAACTATCAAAGATGAATAATCAGTGAAGTCCCCCAGAATAAAGCATGACAACTGATCAGCAACAGAAGGACTTTAAGGCAGTAAGAGGCATCAGTGCTTTGATGCTCCCATGTTTACATCCCAATGTATGTTCTCTTGAAAAAGTTTCTCTCCCCTGCTCCCGCCCCCCGGTTTCCTCCTCATCTGTTAACTGTCAGACTCTTCCTCCTTCTCCTCCTCCTCATCATCGTCCTTTGTGTTGGCCTCAGATTTATCTGAAGATTCGTGGAGGAGAACGTACTCCCTGCTGCTGAAGCCGAACTTCAGCACATCCTTTTCTTTCAGTTCATAGTAACGCTGAGGTTCGATCCGCTGGTTGTTGAGGAACGTGCCATTGCCAGAGCCGAGGTCAATGATGTACGGCCTGACCCTCCGGCCGACCGTACCGTCAGCACGAGTGTACTCCACGAGCCTTGCAAGACAAAAAAACACCATTTCAATCAAAAGAGCAAAACAGAAAATCCCCTACTCCACACGCAGATGGATTTTGGAGCACATCAGCCCCAGTGCAGTTAGGTGTTAACTGTACTGAAATCTGAACAAGTAAAATGTGAGAAGTGAGAGACAGGATGAGAACTGGAAAATCCCTGAAACGTTCCGACAGACATCACCTCCTGTAACTTACTGTGATCTAAGGCAGGATTTCCTAAAACACAACAGATGGCTGCTCCTTAAGAGAGCAACTCCATCTTCTGAAGCACGCAACCCCTGCTGCTTCAAAAGGAGCTCAGCAGTCTTTGTTGTGAAAGCCCAAATGCAAACCTCTCCTTGAAACGCTTTTGCTGCCAATTACACCTGCTACTTATTCCAGCTCGGATGTACGCGCAGTTCTGTGTTTAACCCTGCTGGGTTATTTGTCTTAGTAAAAGGCTGCTTGTGGTTAAATGAGAGGAATCGCAAATATTTTGGATTACTGCTAGGATGACATGCAGTCATAAAAAAGGAAACAACTTACAACAAACATGCACTTGTAAACCACATGTAACTACTTTTTTTTTCCCCATTTGTTTTATTTTTCACAAGTTACTGAATAAATAACCCTGCTCCACCAGCAGGCACGCAGAGGAATACTTACCGGTACTGGAACACAGCGTGCTGCTTTGAGCAGGAGGGGTGGTCGATGGGAATATCGGCAATCCTGCGGTGCCTGCCCAGGAGGTAAGCGCTCTGCCTGTGAATGTACATGACCGGGAGGAACTCGTCGTTTTTAAAAGGGTAGAGGCGCCACCGCTTCTTCGGAATCCGAGCCTCGGGGGGCTCGCTATACTTGATCACAACCCCTCGGAAAGTGTTGGTGTCCTCCAGAAGGGCCCCAGACAGTTCAAAGCTTGGTTTTTCTTTCTTTACAGGAGCTTTGTCTTTTGGTTTGTTATCAGACTGCCCGAGTTCTGGATTCTGGTCAACACCACTCCCTTCGTTGTTTTGCCGGTGCTCTCGCCTTCTCTCGTTATAAAACTCTCTCTCTGCTTGCTGCTCACGCATGTTCTGAGCATCCCTCTCTCGCTCGTGGCCTCGACCTCCAGGCCTTTCACTGGGATTTTTCCTTCTGTCTGCGTGATCTCTGTGTCTATCTCTGTCACCGCTTCTGTCTCGCCTGTGCTCCTGCTCTGATGGGTATTTCTGCTTTCGCTCCTCGTTTCCTCTACGAGGATGTTCGTCTCGCTCCTGGAGGGAAGAATCACTTCAGATGAGGTATTTAGCATTAGAACAAAGACACAGCAAAACTACTTTGGCAAAAGTGACTGAGGCTGGGCTCACAAGCAGGGAGGCACACTGAACTACTTACAGCAACACTCGAAGCGGTGAGACGTTACCCTATGAGACTCTTTTTATTCCCAAGGCATTTTACAAGGATTTGAGGAAGCAAACTGCCGGACCCGAAGCCGGTTTCCGTACCACCCCCAGCCGAGCCTCTCAGAAGCCGCAGGAGGAGCCCCGCTACGAGCCCGGCGGGCCGAGCCGAGCCGTGGGCGGCACACAGAACCGTGCCCGTCCGTTAACGCCTCCATTTACCTGCTTCACCTTCACCGTGCCGTGGTGCGGGCTGCGGCTTCGCCTGCCGCGCGGTGACCTGCTCCGGCGGCCGGCCCGGCTCCGCCGCTTGGGCGACCTTTAAGGCAAGGAGAGGAGGAGCAGTGAGAGGCAGGAACCGGGCGCACAGCGCCGGGCCCGCAGCCACCGGCCGGGCCTACCTGCTGCTGCCCCCGCGGCCTCCCCGCCGCTCGTCGGCCGGCGGCGACTGGCTGCCCCCCCGCGCCGAGCGGGAAGCGGAGCGCCGCGGGCTGCGCTTCTCGACCTTCACCACCACCTCCCCGCCCCGCCGCCGCTGCCGGTGCTCGCCCCGCCGCCGGTGCTCCGCCGCCTCCTCCATGGCGCCGCCGCCGGCCGCCAGCACCGGAAGTGGGCGCCGCTTCCGGTCCTGCCCCGGAGAGCTTCCGCCGGGACGTCGGGTGGCTCCGCTGGCGCATGCGCTTTAGGGAAAAGCGAGGGGCGGTGTCTCCATAGCAACAACGCCAGCGAAGCCAGGGCGGTAGCGCTGTCGCCGTAGTAACAACGCCGCCCTCATAGCAACAGCACCGCCTCTATAGCAACGAGGACGCCGCCGCCGCAGCAAGAAGGGCGCCGCCATGATCCCGCCGCCGGACTCGCTGCTGCGATACGAGCCGCCGGTGCTGGTCACCCGCCGCACCGAGAAGCGCTCCCCGGAGGTGAGCGGGGCCCGGGGGCACGGCCTGGGCCTGCCCGAGGCCCGTCCCGGCCCCACGCTGCTCTCTCTCCCCCCCGCAGGCCCGCCCGCTGAAGGGGACCCCGCAGCCACCGCCGCAGTCCGGCCCCGTTCCGCAGCCCCGGCCCCGGCCCGCTGCTGCCGCCGCCGAGTGCATGCAGCCCCAGGAGCTCCTGAACGCCATCCTGCCGCCGCGGTGAGACCGGGGGGGAGCCGCCTAGACGGCCCCAGTGGGCCTCCCGGCGGTCCAAATCCATCCCCGCTCTCCTGGTGCTTTTGGGTGCAGGGAGTGGGAGGAGAACAATCAGCTGTGGGTGCAGCAGGTGTCCAGCGTGCCCAGCACCCGCCTGGACGTCGTGCACCTCCAGGAGCAGCTGGACCTGAGGCTGCAGCAGCGGCAGGCACGAGAGACCGGCTTCTGCCCCGTGCGCAGAGAGCTCTACTCGCAGTGCTTCGGTCAGTACCCGCCGTCACAAAATCACTCCTCTCCCTCTGTCTAAGTCCTTGTCCACCTCACTGCTGCTCTTTCCAGGTTTCACACAGCCTTGAACCCCTCAACAGGGGATACAAGGTCATGGTTGCATTTCCAGCAGCCACACTGCACCTGCCTTTCCTGCCCCTCATCAGTGATCTGCAGCTCAGACTGTGACTGTAACACCTGCCCACACTGAGAGCTGTCATAGATGTAGCATTTTAATGTCCCATTATTCACAAAGCTGTCACAAAAATGACATGTTGTGACAGCAATCTTATGTATATGGAAAAGATGCAAAGAGGCTTAAAGTTGTCTTAGTTTAAATTAACAAGTGGGGTTATCTACAACTAACCTAAAACACGGCTTAATTCTTAAATACTCATATCCTCTTCAAAACTCTTAAATACTCTTACTTCTCTGATGACCTGGAACTGATCTTCCAAATGCAAGATGAGCAGAATTATTCTGGAGGCTCTTGCCTCTTCTGACAACTGCATAAAATCATTACAAGTTTTAAGGGTTTTGCTGTTATGCTTTCCGTGGGACAGAAACACTGTTGTTACTAGAGCTTCTATACACCACGCTGCTTCATGTCAATGGATTTATTTGATTGCACTTCATGCTAGAGCTGTAAAGTAACTAAACCAAAATTATGACCGTCTCTCATAAACCAATGTTGCTCTCATGGTGCAAAAAGTAGGTAAAAACCAAGAACTTCTGGACCCTGTGCCTTTCCAGCATTGCCAGATAAATGTCAGGTAGTTACTCAAAATTTTTGTACCTTTTCTTTAAAGATGAATTGATCCGTGAAATTACAATTAACTGTGCAGAGCGAGGACTATTGCTGCTTCGAGTCAGGGATGAAATCCAAATGACAATTGCTGCCTACCAGACTCTGTATGAGAGCAGCACTGCGTTTGGCATGCGGAAGGCGCTGCAACAAGAGCAAGGCAAACAGGAGATGGAAAAAAGAGTAAGTTGGTCTGTTAAACCAATAATAGTTTTCTGCATGTGATAACAGCATGAAAATATTATTTTTATATAAAAATCAATTATTTCTACTTCCACTGGGTGGCAGTAAAGATCAACAAAATAATTGTCATACTGCTTCCCTAAGGCTTGACTGCATTTCGTAAATTATACCTGTAGCATTTTAAAGACTGTACAACATAGCGTAAAATTGAGAAATCAAATGAAATTTGACTGTTAACAAACAAAACTTGAGAGATCTGTATTATTTTCTAAGATTGCAGAGCTAGAAGAGGAAAAGCAGGAGCTGGAAAGACAAGTAAGCGAGCAGAAAGCTAAATGCGAGACTATTGAAAAACGTGAAAACGAAAGGCGGCAGATAGAGGAAAAGAAACACGCTGAAGAGGTTCAGTTCCTGAAGCGAATGAATCAACAGCTGAAGGTTAGTATCTTTACTATTCTAAATAGCAATGGTAAACTTCAGCATTTTTAATTAGGAAGATGTGAAACTTTCTCCTTACCATTTGTAGTAGTTACATTTATGATGCACTTGTATTTATGTCCCACTTTCTTTAAATTCTCGATGAAGTGGGAAGATAGCAAGGATTTATTGTACTTGTGCCTTCTTAATGGAACTATTTAGCTGCAGAGTTGAAGTGTGGTGGCAGTGTCATCACATTTTCCTGGAACTTCCTATCTTCATTGAAAATAACAGAGCTATAGACAATGCAAAACAAAACCTAGGAAGGGCAAGCACATATTACTGGCTGTATTTCTGGCCTCTAAATATCTGTTACATTACATTTGAAGTGTAGTTAGTACATTGTAGGTAAAAGCACTCTTCTAATTCACTTGTTGCTTGCTAACGTGCTCTCATGGAAAATACTGAAGCAATTTGTGCTATGGTGATTTGACTGGATCACTGCAATTGTTTTGGATCTGACAAGAGTAATTTTGTGCATGCTACTTTAATGAAAAGAGAGGTTCTGTTAATTACTTTGCGTTTGGAAGGAATCATAAACAACTGTAAATGCTTCTGGCTAGAGCTTAAATACTTCCTTTACACCCAGCTGCTTTCCTTATCTCCACTATTCCTAGTTTTCCTTTCTAAACCATTAACATCCTCAGGCCATCTTGAAGTATTTTAGGGCACGAAACAGAGTAACTGTTAGAGCAAATGTGTGCTGCCACCAGACCCATGTTTCTTCCTTTAAGTACAAGTATTTTAACAGCTGTGTATATACCACTGTTGTAGTTTATTTTTATGGCAGCTCTAGGAAGAGGACAAGCTAGGAGTCCTGGAAGCTTCACACTACACGCTCCCTAAGCACGGGTAGTAGCACTCTGATCAATCTCTTTAACTGGGCGTCAAGTTGTCTCAGTAACTGAAAAACTTGCTGTTCCCAGCTACTTTTGTCCCAGAGTCAGTTTGTGTTCCAAATCCTAGAGAGCCAAATATTTAATTTAGCTAACATAGTCCAGCCTGAAATCAGAGAATTCAGACCACTGTTTCAACAGCTTTTATTTAATTTCCTCTTCAATGCTTTACATTATAAAATGAGCCTTTCATTGTATGGAACCAAGGCCAGCTCTTTTCTTCTCAGAATGCAAAAAGTGTGTATGCCAAGAATGAAAAGCTAATTTATAAAACATGTAGTAAGGAATGGAATAGCTAGGGAAAAACCCTGGCCCGTTTCTCTTGAAGTATTGCAGCATCCCTCAGCTCCTCGCTTTGAATATCTAACAGACAATTTATCACTTTTCATCAACGTGGGTTTATTTTTTAGATTGAATCTAATTTGACTTACTGTCTCATTTGTTTTTCAGGCTCAACTTGAAAGCATCATTGCACTAAAGTAGACTTTTTTTTGGTGTCCTCCAGGCAGCGCTCAAAAGAGCTGTCAGAGCAAGAACTTTGTAATTAGCGACAAAGATCTGTCTGCAAAAAACAATACCGAATTTTCACTTACCGGTAACTGAAGGCAGTGTAATTGTATTATTTGTCCCTTTTTCTCTTTAAGAGTTGAAATTCAAAAGCTCCACTAGTTACTGTGCCCTCTTTTAGTGCCATCTCAGCATGTAGCTCGTTGAATAGTGAACATGCCTGAGACTTGCTTGTTGCTAATATGCTAATGACCTTCAAAGTAATAAACTAATAAATGCTTTTACAAACAAGCATCTCTGTAATGTTATTACTCTGAAAATGTTGTAGAAAACTTTGAAATTGTATATGAAGTGTGTACAACTAATGTGTCACATTCATTATCAATTGATTTTTAGATATTTCCTGGCCAGAAGTGGTTTGGTGGGTATTTCCCTGAATGTGTCTAAGTTGGTGTTAACTGTCCATCAAAACCCCTTTTCAGAAGTGGTGTAACCTAGGATAAACAATACCCAAGCTCTCCAAATGCTTATTTCTAATGAAACAAAGGAGGTACGATGCCGTTCTAAGCACCACTACTCAGTGAAAGCAAACAAAAACTTGACTTGAGGTACCTGTATAAGTTGTTGGTTATATATAGTGAGCTGACATAGGAAAAACCTCACTGTAGTCATTTGAACAGCTCTGTAAAAGCTAGCTTCCAGAAAGGGAAAATCTGAAGAACATTTCAGGATGTGTTTTGCAAATGAAATGTTTACTGGCCTTAGATGGTGATGTGGAAATACCACGATCTCCAGTTGCATAAAGAACTTTCAGATGATGCAGAAAAAGAGCGAGATGTTACTCCTGGGAACAAGACAGACGAGGCAAACTCAGCTTTGACTAGGAACTGTAAGTTTTATATTAAAAAAAGGCACTGTGTACTAGAGCTGTTTTATGTAAAATTTAATAGAATAAGCAGTTATTGCTTATGTTTATATTTTTTGTGCTTTGATCTTTGTGCCTCCAAGCCACTTTTTTTCTTGTTCTTATTCTTATTTTTCACGTTGTGAGTTTCATAATACCGGACTCCGACTTTCTTGGAGCGCTGCTGCCTCTCAGCTCGTCTCCTCTGTAAATACACACAAAACACATCAGCAAGTCCACAGTATCCATAGCCTGAATTTGTTTGCATTCTTTCAAATGCTGTTTGCTTTGTATTCCAATACCTTAAGTGAAATAAATAACTTAATAGGAAACATTACTGATGTGCACAGTCATGTTAGAGGGCTTTAACAGAAGATGTGACCAAACATACATGAATAGAATTTAGTCTTCCATTCCCCTTTGACAGTCCTAGCAGTGCTCTGAAAAACCCCTTGCTGTACAAGATTTGCTTACAAATCCTATTTAAAGTCCTACAAACAGTCCCTCTTAGTATTTAAGTTACACTGGAACAATTGTTCGGATTTGATTAACAAGGACAGGAAATAGCAGTGGCATTTCCCTCTGAAAACAGAACAGAACTGCCAATGACTTTTTGTCCCACCTAGGTCCTAATTTTCGCACTCCAGCATTTAGCTCCCTCTTCTCTTACCAGCACCAGTAGGCAAGCTAACACTGAAAGCAGAACAGTTATCTACAAAGGATTCTCCCTTTCAACACTTTCTGTCACTGTCACCAGCTTGTTTCTCTTAACGGCCCATGCTCAGCTGGAACACTATTGTCACATCTTGCGTCAGCAGCAGGCCACCCCCCTGTCTTCACATTCCCCCCACCTCACCTACAGGCCTTGCGCTCTCTTCCTGCTAATAGCACCAGGTCTCAAACGTTTTCAGTAATACTGAGCAAGCTATGCAGAAAAAAAGCCAGCTCTATTACTCCGCCTGTTATACTACAGGAGATCTCACTTACTTCTTTGGATGTAAGCTTCTTGCAAGGCTGTTCAGCCAAATGGTCATCATCACCTTCCTCTTCTGCTTTCCTTTTTCTTTTATTCTCTGTGCTGCCTGCAAACAGCAACGATCACATACTCAAGCATCTTCCAAAACAGCCATGTGCTCACAGAACTTAAGGCTGGAGTCACTGCCCCATCTACTTCAGCAAAGCAATCATTTGGTCATGCTTTAATCGTTTTTACCAAAAACCCATGCATGTCCCTTACCAGAAAATCACTCCCTGTTACGCTGGAAAACCGCTCTTGATAAGCAGATCGCTTAAAGCAACATCTAAGTCTAGAAATATTTCAGTCTCATTGGAATAAGGTTCTCCCACATTATTTTGCCTTTAATCAAACTTGCTTTGGAAACTGAAGACACAGATTCTCAAAAGCGACCGCAGTAAAACCTATAGCCTGAAGTAGCTCTGTGCTTTTAGAGTGTCATAAAACACTTCCAACCCCGGCTGTATAATGTTGTACCATGTGGAACGGATGTTGCTCAGACTGAAATCTGCCCACAGCAGCACTCTGCTCTGAACACAACATTTGTCTTCACTTTATCTTCATTCACTAGTAGAGGACATCTTACTACACAGACTACCCAGTCCTACAAAAAAGCTAAAGTAAGGTCATGAGGCAACCCTTAGGTTTGCTATGGAAAGACTTATTTAATTAAGTTAATGGAAAGAAGAACTTGCAGTCAGGAACTGATGAACACTCTCCCCTTAACTCCCTCTCTTGCTTAGTTTATTTCTAAACGTACATTAGGAACATCTACTAATCTTGTTTTACCTCTGTCTTCATTTCCTTTGGGTTCTTCACACTTCTGCATTGATTTTGCAAACACTTTTTCACTCAGCTGCTTAGGGATTCTAGAAAAGATAAAACAGGGAATAGAAGACTGTCATAATGCAAAATGTAGCCACCTTTCAAGAAGTGACCAATCTCCAGCAGGCCCCAGGAGTCTGACGTCAGCAAAGCCACAGCCTTCACGTGAAAGAGAGATTCCAATAGTCTTGACTCTGGGGTTACTGGACTTGTGCTTGGCACAAAGGGACAAACTTTAACACTTAACTTTGTCATCTTCCTCCTCACAAAGCTGGTGGATAAGCACTGCTAAAACTGGGCCTGCTGTATGATCCAGGATACTCTTGTACATGCACACAGACCCAATTACCATATCCAGGTGGGACATTAGCCTTGGTATTGCTCAAGAAAGGAGAGATCAAGGAGAGATCCAAGAAAGAAATATTGCTACCCAGAATATCCACACGTTTCTAAACCATAGCGTAAGAGGCAACTTTCCAAAAGTGAGAACACTTCTAGTTACGATGGCCAACAGGTCTTGGAATATTCTTTCAAAAACAAACTGCTGCCTAGCCAAATTTCAAACATTTATGGCTTAACTGGAGAAGCCATGGCAACAAGTCAAAAATGGAGTGAAACTACAGCAGAAACACATTAACCCTCTTGTCCCCCTGTGAAAATACATGAGTCGCTGAGCATTCAGATACCTTATTGCTGAGAATCTCTTGGCTTTGGCTCTATCCAGAAATTTCTTGCATTTTGCAATCTTCTCCTCCAAATCCTTAAGAACTGCCTTAGAGCTCTCCCTGGCACCTTGTACAGCCACCTGTGATTCATTCTCCACCAAATCTTGATGTTGCTCATTTTCCTCTTCCTCCTCCTCTTCAGGAGAATCACTGTCTGTTTCATCAAAGCCTGGCACATCTACAGGAACCAGGTCTTCTTCTGAGAACTGAGGTGCCACATTAATCCTCCCAAAGTTTTGCCGAACGTGTGACATGAGTTGCTTAATTTCATTGTCTGTATTATTCTTCTCTTCTACTGGCTCCACACTTGATGCTGCCAACTCAGAGATTTCCGGCTTGTCATTATCTTGGCTTGATGTCATCTCCCCTTCTCCTTCCAACACAGGAGGCTACAAGAAAGGGTGTAACAGATATAATATTATTATCCACAGAGTCAGTCTGTCCAAATGATCTCTTTGGAATAAACCTAAGACAATTAATTACTGACATTTCTGCTAGTAGATGATTGCAAAACAGCTCAGACAGTTCTGTGGCAGAGCACTGCCACCTCATCCTCTCCATGTACCTACCAACTTTAATTGTCACTTTAATCACTAGAGTCAGAGCTCAAAGACATGCCCTGCCCAAAGTACTCCAGGAAAAGCACCAGTGAATACCATTAGGAAAACTGAGTAATACGCAAGAATAAAAGGCACGAGCGTCACATCCTCACCTGGGGACCTGTTTCTGCATTCGGTGGCTTCACAAAGAATGGAATCCTGCCCCTCTGCCAGTCATTGAGAACCATCTTGCTGACTGTTTGCACATCAGGCTCACCACCCTGAAAGAATCCAGTAACAGTTTCTGTCCGTGTCTGCAGGGCATGCCACCTTTCTATCACCTTTGCAAATGAAACATTCCTATTTCCCAGGTTCAGTGCAGAAACTGACCCAGACACTCTTCCAACCTGCACATGCAGGAAGATCACAGAATCCTAGAATCATTAAGGTTGGAAAACACCTCCAAGATAACCTGGTCCAACCCCCCCCCCCCCCACTAACCACGTCCCCAGGCACCACGTCCAACCTCTCCTTGAACACCCCCAGGGACGGTGACTCCACCACCTCCCTGGGCAACCCGTCCCAACACCTGACTGCTCTTTCTGAGAAGAAATGTCTCATTTCCAGCCTGAACCTCCCCTGGCATAACTTGAGGTCATTCTCTCGTCCTAAAGTTGTCACACCTTTAGCAGTTTTCCAGTCCTAGCAGCGAGCTTCTCAAGGAAGTCTTCCGCATTGTTCCAGGAATCAATTTTGTACGTCTTTCTGATGTACTCTGGTTTGGCCCTTTCCAGCACTGCACTAATATGATCTTCAGGGCTTTTAATCTTTTCAACTTGAACCTGAAAATGAATGTTAGAGTATCAACCCTTTGGAAAGCGTGCATTCACGTATTTGAACCCATCACAATGACAACAGCAAGAACTTTCCAGTGTTTAGCACAGATACATACCACTCCCTTCAGCACAATGTCCGTTTCTGAGTCTCCAGATGGATAAACTACACCTGGGCAGTCGATGAGAAAAATCCTCCTCATCAGGGTAATGTATTGCCACACCTGAAACAGATCAGCAGTCACCAGTGTTACCTCCTTTCATGAACAGCCCTTTGTTCTGCTTTTAGATAGACAGTCCTAAAATATAGGAGTCACCTTAGAAACTTGGTATTAACACACAAACAGAATTTAACTTGGTATTCTTGTTAGACAGCCAAGACATTTTGCACCTTGTGCCTCTTTAATGCAGGAATCTCTTCCTACCTTAGTTTCACCTGCAATAGGAGCCACGTTGCAGACCTTCTTAGACCGTAACGTATTGATCACTGAGCTTTTGCCAACGTTGGGATAACCAATGAAACCCACGCTGATCTGTTTCTTGTCAGAGTGTAACTGTTAAGAAACAACATTTCTTTTAATACTTCATAGAGAATGACAGAATTACCATTACAGTTTTAGCAGCTTCTGTCCTCATTGTACTGGAAAGCAAAGAGGGCTCTAAAGTCTACCAGATTTAATAAATAAATAAATAAATAAAAAGATAGCTCTTTTTTTTCTTTTTAATTAGCAGGAGAGATGTACAAAGGTACAACCAACTTGCTATCCGAGAACTCCAAACACTGAAGAAGACAACTGTTACTTCAAAGGAAATATATGAACCCCCTGCATTCCTTGCTGCTTTAAAAATACTTGTATTAAATTGACAACTAAACCAACTCTTTGGGATCTCCTCAGTTTGATGTACATTTTGAACGTGTTTGAAGGAGTATTTTTCCATTTGCTCACCACAGAATGATGGCCATAAGAAAGCGTATTGAACCCCAAACACTAACAAAACAAAAATCCCACACTAAATGGGCACTCCCCACCTTCTCCCCTCCCCAACAAAAACAAATCCCCAACACGAAGCCCACAAATTGTTCTGTACCTTTCCAAACTGCCTTAAAAGCTGTATGAAGGCACCTTTGCCAAAAGGGTTTGTGAGGCTGGCGTGAAAAGCAAGTGTTGGATACTCCTGGGAAAGGACAGCAACCCAGCGCTTCTAAAGAGGAAAATACTGCTTGGTTAGGGATTCTGTGCTGCAGAGGTGGTGAAACAATCTGCTTATGAGAAGAACACAGCATCTTCGCTTGGGTCACAAATGCAGCCGTCTATGAAAATTGCTTTGTAAGAACCTTTGAAGCATTTCACCAACCCAATAGCTAAAAGCACTGGCTATTGTTTTTATAAAAAGACAATTTCCCAAAAACGCCTTCACTGCTAGCTAAAACTAATTAGTTTAACAATATAAAACAGACCAGCTGTGGTGGATATGGATCTTAAGCGGACTAACATTTAGCACACTCTGGAGATATCAGCTGAACTGTTAAATCCAGACAGAGGAAGTAGAGAATTTGTGGCTGGTGACTGTTGCTCAACTGAGCCAAACTTGGATGGATTTAAATGGTAATTGTTACTTTTATAGCAAGCAAGCAGAGAGTTCCCATTATCCCAGTTACATTACGCCCTTTGAGACCAGCCTGAGGACTGGTAACAGAATTAAAGTTAAGGATACAAAAGGAACAAAGAACGTCCAGAGCACAACAGGCAGGACTGTACTTACGGTAGCCCAGGTAGGAACAAGATCACATTTGTTCAGGACAAAAATGAGATGCTTCCAGTGTTTCTCTTTTTTCAGAAAAGATTCCACATGAGGGGAGCGGGTACCCATGGGGTCTCTGGCATCAAGAACTTGAACAACAACATCTGATGAGTCTATCACCTGGAAAAAAAAAAAATCATGCAGAAGGAAAGTGTTAGACATAAACCTCCAAAATGAAATTAGCAATTTTCTAATCTGCATCATTAATTTAAAAACCTTGTATCCTTCATGAACAACTGTTACTTTCCCATGACAGAACCTCAGACTAATACTCGTTGATCCTCCACTCTCTCTTCCCCTACTCCCCTCCAAATTCAGGCTGGACAGCCCTGTAGCTTTTATGCCCTACAGCTTCCTATGCACCAGAAGGATGTTTGCAGCACTTGGAAAAGTAAACACTGCAACCAAACAAAAAAAGGAATTGCTTTAGCAGACAAAACCAATGTTCTCCATTCATTCTGCAGCAATTCAATTCCACCATTTCATAAAGGATTGGGATATGAAGAGTGTTTTCTGGATCAATATGAAACACAACCAAGTAGGAACCTGCTGTTAGTCCACTAAGCATCTACAGCAGGGAGCTGTCAGTTTATGACTTGCTTCAAGCCAAGTGAATTTGTTTCACAGCTATTTCCTGCATTTTTGGCAGCACCTTACTGAAATCTGTTTTGCTCTATCATTCCCACTGCTTTTAGATCTAAGTGAGAAAGTTTTAAGCTACATTCAGAAATTCAGTACAAGAAATCAAGCAATTTCGCATTTAACAGTCACTGAGAGCACAAACTGCTCTTACAACCCTAACTCATTCTCAGCTCCATTACTCTAGCAGTCAAGGTGACTCACTGGCACGTGAACATCAGAGCAGTCCAAAGAAGACCCTACCAACACACCAGATGTTTTCAGTCTAATGGAACCTAAGAGTATCTGACTGCTTTATTTGTGGTAAAGCTCCAGGACTCCAAGCGAAGCTTGTACCTTCGACTCTGCCAGTCCATCTTTAGACCATGTATTTTACAGATGTTTGTCCCACTGGGAAAAGAGCTCAAGAATCAAGCTCAGTCAAGCACGGATGTGAAAATGAATGTCTACTCTCTTCTACAGCTGTTTTTTTTTCTGTTCCAGTTGATGTACTGGATCAGTACCAGCCCGATGTCAGAAAAGGGTGTATGGTGTCAAGTCACTCAGTACAGCTAGGCTAACAGGAAAATCAGCAAGCAAATTACATACTCAGGACATCTCCGCAAGAACAAAGACAGTCTTAATGTTTCTAAGAAACTTTACAGCATATTCAGTTGTCATCAAAGCTTCCCTAATGTGGCAAGATCTATAACCGAAGGGTTTCAGAGCTTTTCTGATTACTGCTGTACAAGATTTCCAATGCTCTGCTGAAGCACTGGCCTTTGAAAAGACTAAGACAGAAAAATAACTGCTGCAAATTATAAATTTTACTGACCTTGTAGAGCTCACTCCAGATTCTTTTGGACTGTCCTTTCTTGTATATATCCTCTTGTGCTTCATCCCTGCAAGTGGATTACCAGAGACATCAGCAACCACAATAATACGATTATACTGCTCTCTTCTCTAAAGCAATTTGGCTATTTACAGACAAAAGAGAGAAGGCCCAGTCCCCTGTTTAACCCAAAATCTGAGTTTGCAGATTTTCAGACATGCAACAGGAAATTAATTATGATTGAAGACAGAAGGGTCCCATGGGAGCAATAGTTCAGTTAAATATAGTGGGATAAAACAGAATTAAAAAAAAATCCAGCCAAATTCAGCTGATTTCACTTTGCTTACTCATCAGACAGTAGCTGCACTGATGGAGAAACTAGACACACTTTTCTTTTTGATAAAGCTGACTTTTAAGAAATGTAAACAAAGAATAATTTCTCCTTTCTAATTACCTTACACCGGTGTCTTCTGTGACCAGGTCCCGGTCCTTGCCCCGATCGTAAGATTCCGATGAGGCCTCAGCATTCTCCAGCAGAGACTGCACATCGCTTGCAGAGAGATTTGGCCTTTTTCTCTGTGCTTTGGGGCCAAACGTTGTTTCAAACGTTTCTGTGTCAAGAATGTGAACTCTGGAGGTCTAAGGAAAGATGGGTCGGTGAAAAGAAAACAAACCCAAGAACTGTTTTCCATCTCTCGTGACACGCAGTGTACAAGACCTTAGTTCAATGCAACTCTGCAACCTGTGACAAGAGTTACAGGCACTTCCCTAACAATGTTTGAATTTTGCAGCTTAATCTTTGAGAAACATGAGTGGATATTTAATAAGCAGCAAAACACACTGCACTTGCCAAAGAACTATGCTTCGGTTCTTTCTGCATAAATGATGTCAAAAGTAATTACGGTCACAATGACGAAAATTTAGCTGCTATCTTTGATCATTTCTTATTTTTCTAAGAAGTGCACAAATCTCGCCAAATTCACAGATTTTTGTCAGGGACAATTACAGTCAAAATCATAGATTTTAAAGCCTGTAATGAATGCCAACTTTTATTGGAACAGCATACAATTCAGAGCTGAAAGAAGTCATTTGTTTTTATAATGCACATTTTAGTTTGCGGTAACCTTTTCTTCAATTTAGGAAACATTTTTATGACACAAACCTGGCAGATTTCCACACGAAAAAATACCTAACAATAATCCAAAATAATATTTCAGACTTTAGGAAAGAAGCCTGGTAATAACTAAAATTATGTACTTGAAACTTGATTCTACTTGAAAAGGCGGCTGCATGCACAAGAATGCCTGGTTCAAGATAAAAAGCACATATTTGAGCTCAGACTCATGGCACAAGAACGTGCTAGCAGCATGATGCCTCCTAAAAAAAAAGTCTATCTTTCACATGAGGAATTAGAAGCATCACAGCGATGTGTTTTCAAAAACATTCTTCCCCCATCATCTGCCCTAATTCCTTCCAATACTCCTACAAACACATCAAGTCTCCCACAGGTAAATAATGTTCACGACATCTGTGCACACAGCCCAGCCTTCACAAGGTGCAGATGAACGATACCTACGTGAGGTTTAATCCGATCATGGAAAAGGGACATTGGTAGCTTTGTTTGCTTCATCACCACTCTGTAGGGATCTTTCATGACAGTTTCCATTTCCTCTTGAAATTTCTGTAGGGATGCTTGCTTGATCACACGAGTATTTCCTGCAGGTAAAAATCAACAATCCCTATGTTAACTGCTTCGGAGACACAGGTAACATTAATAAAATATTAATACTCCATCTGGAATCAAAATACTAGTGACAAGAAATAGAAGATTTTACTTGATACAACCCCACATTTGGCACGTATAATCCAATGCCGTTCTTTTCCTTTAATTAAAGAAACTTTCACAAGTATCCTTAGGATACTTTAAATACACAGGCTACAACATATGTGCACATGGGCAAATCCCACAAAATAACCAAAGGAGACAAAAAACCTACACTTTTCAGCAGCGCACGGAAAGCAAACACCCCAAGTACAGGTACACGCAAGGTGTGCACCAATGCCGTTGCCTATGGCAGGTTTTTTTTGCCTTCGTTTCCAGTATCTGTCCCACAAAGCATTGAGATCACAATTCCTAAACACTCACACTCTAAAAACACAAAGTCCAACAGCTTCTGAGCCTGTAGAGTCTGAAAGTAGGAAAAAAAAAAAAACAAAAAAACACAACTTACCAAACCATTTAATATTTGGTTCCACTCTTGCAACTGTGCCTGGTGCCACTGTTGACTGATACTGCAGAGGCTTAATCACTTTGCCACGCTTGTTTCTAAGTGAAAGATGAGAATGCATGTAAATAAACAATGAAGCATACACCCAACTAGTGCTTTTGTTCAGTCGAAGCGCATCCATAAAATCCAGAAAGTCTTTTCCTTTTGAGCAGATACCCCGGGTACCTTGACATCAGACTGGAAGGTTCCCCTATTACTGCAGTTCAAAGGCCATAAATGATCCTGTCCTGATATTTTTCTGTGTCAAACCTTGCAGAAATGTCTCTGATAAACACCTCACTTAAGAGTTTCTGTAATTTCAACTCTGTACTTTTCCACAAGAGTACAAGTAACTACACGTATTTATAAGATTGGCCTGGGGACAAGTTAAGAACTAGGGATAAAAGTTAGCATGTGATACACAAAGCAAAATAGTATGCCAATTCCCTATAAAACATCTCAAAACTCCTAATTATCACTCCAGCTTGACTAAATTCTTCATGGAGGCTGCACATTAATGCCATATTGGGGTGCAAAAGCACTGAAGTATGATTTCCTAACAAAACCCACTTTCTTCTCCTGTGCTTGCATGCGACTTTCTAATCAGCTGAACCCATCAGCTTGCACTGAATGCTGATTGTAAGATAAAGCTCCACACTGAAACCTGGCTTACGTTGAGTAGTTTTTAAAATACATATTCCCCAGCCCTCTCTCAAAACAAAGAGGAATCTGGCAAAACAAGACAAAGCTGCTAATCTGAACCAGAACCTTAAGTAACCCTGATGGCATCCACCACATGGCAGAGGCGTGTGCTTGTAAGGTGGGAACTGCACCGCAGCCAGAGGTTCTCATGTAGAGGGAAGGAATCTCTTAGTAAGAGAGACTGGGGGACATCATGCTTCTTAGACGTTCTGGGACGAGCTTTTAAGCCGGACACAAAGGAAACATTTGGGGTTCAAGGGAAGCATCTGCGGTACGTGACATTTCAGTGAGATCATATCAGCTCCTCCATGCCATGTGTTTTCCAGCTGAGCCATACTCCCTGATAGCATCGCTGGCGTGGTTGGACCTCGAGATAAAGCTCTCCAGCTCCTGACACGGAGCAAAGGAGGGGTTCTGCTCCAACCAGCGGGCCCTCTGTCACCAGATGAGGTACCGGCACCTCTCTGCGCAGCTCCCAGCCCGCACCACCGGACAGACAGCAGGGCCTGGCCGCTCAGCGCCACACAGCGGCTCTCGCAGCACCGGTGTGACCGGGCCCTGCTCACCTCCGCTCCTTCTGCCGGTACATGTTGAGGCGCCGGATGGTGGCTCGGTCCCGCATGTTGTTGCCTCCCGCGCCAGCAACGCGATCTGAGGAGAGAAGGCAGAGTTAGGGCCGGTACGGCCCAGTCCGGTACAGTAGGGTAAGGCCGAGCCCATCCCGGTAAGGCCCGACTCGACCCGGTAAGTCCCGTCCCGTCCTGGTAATGCCCTGCCCGCGTCCCCAGACGTACCGGGGTTGGTGCTGGCGCGGGAGGGGTTGATGGTGCAGCGGCCCTTGTACCGTGGCTTCACCATGGCGCCGCCGTGCCGGGGCCACTCTCGCCGCCCGCTCCGCCACACGCACCGGGCCGGAAGAGCGGCCACAACCACTTCCGGCGTGAGGGGGACAGCGGCGTGACGTTATTCCGCCAGCTTCAGCTCCCTACTGCGCAGGCGCTTGCACGTTGCCTTGACAACCACTCGCAGCCTCCCCCCTCCCCTCCCCGCTCTGGTTGCCATGGTAACGCGTGGGGCAGCCTGACACGGCCCGGCCCGGCCCGGCCCGGCCCGGCCCGCTGCGGCCTACCCCCGGTCCCGCCGCCCCCTCGGCCCCGGCCGGTTTCCCTCCAGGCCTCGCCGGTACCTGGGAGCCCGGCCCGCAGTGCCCGAGAAGGGCAAGAGCTCCCCGTTGTCGCTCTGTTGTCCCGGCCTCCGTTGTCCGCCCCGGGCAGCGAGGGGGACTGCAGGCTTTCAAAGGCGTTGTAATAAAAAGGGCGCTGGCACAAGAGTCCTCATTGTTTTTGTTTTTTTTTTTTTTTTTTTTTTTGAAATGGTGGTGTTCGCAGAAACATAATCAGAATCATTTGGGAGCTTGGCATTAGTACTTATTTCCATTTGCAGATGAATGCATGTGGTCAGCAAACTGGTTCCTTGGTGCTGGTGGGAGTGCTGGCGCTTGGGCGCGGGCTGGCAGGCTGCAGGGTTGGGTTGGAGGGGTGTTTATAGGCACGCGGGGCTCTTTGTCCTGGCTTCCTGGCACCCACTTTTTAAATTTAGAAATAATAACACTCCCTTTTTTGTTTGCATGTAAAGAGTTGCACGGACAGCGCAATAACTTAAATCAAATTTAGGCAAATTATAGGTCTGAGGACTAAGACTACATTCATGTTACTGCCAGTTTTTACTAGAAGTTGGAAAGATCCTCACCTAGGAGGAATTAACAAAACTTCAGTGAAATTGTGTTAATTTGTACCAGAGATTGGGCTGGGACCAGGCTGCTCAGCACACTGGGGAGCCATTCGCCAAAATGAAGGCCTGGCCCATCATTTCTAAATGCTTATTAGCGGCAGAGTATTCATGGCTATTTCAATTTCCTTTCAGTTCTGCTAATGCTCCTCTAAGTCCAGAGCAATAACTGAGTTTCTGAAATTCTGTTCTTTCAATTATTTTCAGCATTTTGCTTTCAGATAGTTCATAGTCCCTGCTGCACATAGTCCTAATAAGGCAAGACTTGTGAGATGTTTTGTAAGATGGCAGTCTTGCATTTTCAGTCTGTTTTGTTTAAGCCTACGATTTCTGGTGTTGTTTTTTGTTGTTGTTGTTGTTGTTTGTTTGGTTGGTTGGTTGGTTTTTGTTTGTTGTTTTTTTATTACTTTCCTCTCCTCCTCTTAATAGAATTATCTATGCCTTGGGCATTTAAAAAATACAGTGATGTGGGCATAAAAAATTAATTCCAAATTGTAGATAATTGTTTAAGCTATCAGACTTGAGGCTTATGTAGAAGAGTTTTCTCAGGACAAGTGTGTTTTCTATTAGAGTTGATATTAATCTGTCAGAAGATCCTTTTGATTTTCAAATTTTTAGACTAAATAGTTGAGTAATACTCGCCCTGTTCTCCCCCACTCTTTCTTCCTTCTCCTTAAGAAAACACTCTTTTTATTGTTAGCAAAATATCTTGGAATGCATCCAGAAAATTGCTGTCTCTTTCTTTGTAAGAATAGAAATAGTGTTAGACATTAGGTTATGTGATGGAGAACTTTTGTTGGTAATACATCTGAGTTAATCATTGGATCTCCACTTTGAAATCTGTGATGCTGAAGTCTCAGCACCGCTTTGTTCCCAGCATCGCTTATGGTGAGCCCTGTCATCCAAATCAGAGTAGGCTATAGCCCTGAATTTTCTGTCATTAGGAAAGATTACGCTGATAACATATGGGAATTGTATTCAAATTAGAATATATATATATATATTTTTCAGCTGCACTTACCTTTCTCAAGTTTTTTTCTGGACCAAACTTACGTTACCGAGGCTAATTGTTAGTATATAACTTGCAGCATCTCTGTAGCTGTGATTGTTGGAGTTGCTTATCTGCTAACATACGAGTCAGCTTAGTCTACTCCACTAAACTGATTTTATTTTGCTGCATGATTCACCAGCTTTTCATTTGCTATTGATGCATGCTCTCTTTCTTTCTTTCTTTCTTTCTTTCTTTCTTTCTTTCTTTCTTTCTTTCTTTCTTTCTTTCTTTCTTTCTTTCTTTCTTTCTTTCTTTTTTTTCTTCATTTTTTCTTTTAAATTGTCTGCAGTGGGATGCTGTCCATACTGTGCACCAATCAGGACAGGGGGCTCAGTGATGTATGCCAGGCCCAACAGAGCTGCCAAACGGCCTTAGTTTCATAGACAAGACTAGCCTGACCATTGTTGAATTTAAATCATTTGGAATTTTCTGTGGCCTCTTCCTTGTCAAAATCCCAGTGAATGTGGTTATGTGATGCCATCAGAATGACTCATTGCCATAATTGCATATGTTCTAAGGGGTTATTCCCATTGTATTATTAAAAACTAGTGATGTTTGATTTTTGGCAGGGACTGTCTTCCTTGTATGATCTACAGATTTTGTCAATTAAATGAAAGAAAAATAGATTTCCAAGACTTAAGAACAAGACTGGGCTTGTACTCTGAGCACTTTTTCAGTGTGATATTGAGCTACTTTGTGTTATTTAATTGGATAAGGGCAACATCAGCCATCTTACTCTCCATGTTGCAGTGATTCCCTGCAGAGTACAAGGACAGAAGTGAGTTTCCTATCTTTCAAAATCATCCAGAGCACTGGCAGAAGATACCGTAGATTATTTATCGCTACAATCATTTTCCCAACTCAGTTTCTCAGGAGTTAGTTTTCAAAGATATAACTTACAGGAGTGGGAGGCAAGGCTCCTTGGCAAAAGGCTCCAGGTTTGATGTCTCCTTAACCGAAAAAAACAGGAGTGATCTCAGATATCGTTGCCTTGGATTTAAGAGATCCTAAAACGGCAACTACAAGCAATAGGGGAAAGCCAGAGGGCGAAGAGAGGAGAACACTGAAGTCAAGCAAAAAAGTAAAAAAGTTGAAAAGGGACCTTGAGAGCCAAGACTGTTCTGTGCCCCCAGAATCAATCCCTCAGAGCAAAAGTCATGCTGAATCCTGTGCATTTCTCGCAGACTTACTGAGCTTTCTGCATTACTCTCTGAACTTAGGCTGCAGATCTCTCATAGGAATTAAGCGTTTACTAGCAATCTGGAAGTTAAAGCATTTGCATGTAACTAATTTACTTTTGCTATTTGTTTTTAATGGTGAGGAAAAGTGACTTATTTTCTGGAAAGCTGCACGTGGTGTGCCATACATTTTAGCCTTATGTATCCCTAGATTTAGCCTTTTTGCAAGCTGCCTCAGCGCTAATGGCAAACGAGGCCTTAACCCAACATTTTTACTTGTGCTGCAAATAGCTATAGTATCTACCTCATTGCTTTTTTTTTTTTCCTCCAAGGAAGATCCTGCTTTGTTCAAAAACTATGGAGATTCTAGCATGCAGCTCCAGCTACACTATGGTTTGGCATTCAGTTGGGTATAATATGCTATTATGTATATAAATGCCATCGGTGTGATTTATTTATGGTGTCTGGTTACATAGAGCTGATATTTCTGTCATTTTAATAGAGGTGGTTATTTGTTTTGTTTTGTTTGTAAATTGTTATGCCTAACATCTCATCCTGTGAAGACTATTGACAATAAAATCTGTAAGTAAATATATATATAGAAAAGGGCACTTCTAATGGTTTAAGACAATGTAATCCAAATAACAGTATTAGTAATAACCATTTTCACTTTCCTACTATATTTCCTTTAATCAAAGCTTTCTTCTGAGTGAGAAATCATTTTAACATAAACATGAACTAAAAGTCTACACATTGCCTTCATCTCCATGGGGATATAAAGCTAGTAAATTATTGTTTGAGGAATATGTGTGCATACATTTAACTTGACTGTAGCTGATGAAAAATACAGATTTATCTTGCACAGAAAGGATAAGAATGTAATACAACCAACCTGTGTGAAATTTGTCTGCCTCAGCTCCTAAATCTCAGCAAATGAGATAGAAACTAAACAGCTCCAAACAGTAAGCTGTTAATGCATTATTCCTTGCACTTTGTTCCCTTTTACCTGGGAAGATTTACCCAAAAGCTAAGTAAACTACCTAGAAACTGTCCTGCAAATTTTGAGTTGGTCTGTACAGTGAATAAACATCAGTTGGCCCATGAGTATACATGAAGATTTTTCTATTCAAAGGAATTTCCTACAAAGGATCCGTCTTGCTGTCTATACATCTAGCAACTAGTTTTCCAGTTCAGCAAATAGGTGGTCAAAGTACAGAACATGGATACCTGCAGGATCCATAGCACTAACATTTCTGTGCCATGACTCTTGGAGGTACATTTGGCTTCTGGATGGTGGTGGGTGGCCAGATTACTTCAGGAGAGATTTATTTGCACTTTCTAGATATTTTTGACCAGTTGAAATTTGACTCTGTTTTTGGTGAATAAACAAACAAATCTTGTTCAGCAAACCCATTTCTTTATTTATTTGTTTAAAGAAGCATATTTTACAGTGATGCCACGGAGAGAACACCACAACAGATTTTATTTGGTTGGCTGAAAGAGAGCATTCATGTGCATGTGAGTTGAGATGATATCAACCTATCTAAGGAGATCTCCGTTTTGGACTGTCGAGCTCAGCATGCAAAACACGTTGGTCAAAGGCAAAAGGTTTCTAAATTCTGAAATGAACCAGCTGTCTGAGAGTGGGAATAAGCACTATTCTTGAGCTGGTTAAAAAAAAAAAAAAAAAAAAAAAAAATAATTAGTTTTTTAATATATTCCTTCTAATTTTTCTAAAACAGTTTCATTTTTAATCATCCATACTGAAAAATTCTGGATTTTCTTAATACACATTTTAAACTTTCCTTTGCCTTTCTCCTTTTTTCTTCCAATTTTACTATGAAAAAAGGAAGAAGAAGGGAATAGGGTGCAACAGAAAGAAGTTCTTCAGTTTTTCTAAAAAAAACTCTAGAAAAGTCTACAAGATATGTTGTGCTGATTTATTATATGCAGTTTAGTTTTGAAATATTTGCACTAATATTGCCATGAGTTAGGGAATCCAGTCAGTTAACAGAGCCTTAGTGTCTAAAACCTTACTAATGCACCCTCTCTTCTCTTTAATCCTTGTTGAGAACTGGATTGAGATACTGAAGCAGGAGGGAAGAAAGAGTGGTTTATGAATCAGCAAGCTGAGGTTCATGAAAGGGTTACTGATTATTGCTGCTAAAAAGCGGAAGGGAAAAATGATTCTGCTTACATGCAGTGCCATGTCACAAACAAAATACTTATCTCACAGGCTAGCTGAGGCTAGAAAGCAAAGTGAGATCTGATCTTTCAACTGGGAGGCCTTCAGGAATCGTCTGAACATGATCCATAAACAACTCAAAGGATGACTTTAAGAACCTCTTTCTCTCTCTGCTTGGTATGCTGGTCGTTTATCATTGTGCTGAAATGGAATCCCCTTTAAAAGATATAACGGCTTCTTGTTTACTTAAACACAAAGTGGATGATGGGCTGAAAGGTTTTGCTGCCAGCAGAGCAGTCACGGAGAGCTTGGTACAGCCCTGGGGCTGAAACAACTATGCAGCTCCCACGTCCTGACCTCTGCCAAAGCAGCCGCAGTGCAACAGGGCGAGGGGAGCCTTGGCTGTCCCCACCAGAGCTGTGCCGCCCGTGTCCCCTGATGGAAGAGCACCGGCATCCCGCCGGGGAGGCACCCAGAGCCACGTGCCAGGGACTTTCCACCCCAGGCAACCCTTGCGAGGCAGAGACAGTGGTAAAAAACCAAGGGCAGTGCTACTTGGGTTGGACAGCTTTAGCTTTGGGGTGGGCTTTTCCCTGCCCCTGGTCTTACCAGGGGAGCCAGGAGCTTCAGCGGTGCAGCACGGCACATCACTGGGGACCTCCCCAGCTCCATCCCTTCGGACCAGAGGAGTTTTGCTGAACTGTAGAGGAATTAAATATCTGCCCATATTTATATTGAGGAAGCATGATTTAAAATATAAGGGAAACTGAGCGAGGTGCCACGTCATGTCAAGGGCAAGGCTCTCCGTACCGAGAAAGGCAGAATGACGTGTGCGTATGCTCCGGTCTCACCACATCTCCATCCAGCACCGTCCTCCTCCTGGCTCCTCTGTCCAGGTGCCAATTCCTGCAGAGCAGGAGCATATTTGCTCAATCTAGGACATTCCCGTTGGTGACACGGAGAGCAGTGCTTTCTACCAAACTTAAATGTTTGCTTTTCTTCATGGAACCTGAACTGTGCCATCCCCCTCCCGCCTTCATTCCCTCCTACTGTGTGCTGGGGCAGTGCTGGGCTGAACAGACAGGCCTGGCCCTAGCCCTGAAGTGGAGTCTGGTAGCTGTGACTGTATGAGTAAAGTCACAACATTTCGGCAACCTACGGTGTGTTGTAAACTCTAATTTTCTCTAGCTGGGTCCTTTAATGGGAACTTTCTCCAGGGCTGGTGCAGAGCAGCATGGGTCCTGTGCAGGCAGCGCGGCTGAGCTCAGGCTGTAACACAGCTGGTAGCATTTTCTGGGATTTTCTTACAGCTTTTGTGTGTTTCCCTTCCACAAGTGAGTCTCTGTCCTGTGGGACACCAGCCTCCATAGGGGCCAAGGCATGAACCACACACTCAGGAAGCTGGTTGTCATCTTTTTTTTTTTTTTTTTTAATTTGAAATAACTCTTTGAAGCAGATTCAGGGCAGATACCACTGACCTCTTAACACAAAGGTTTAACATGTATTATTCTCAATGATAAAGTCATACAGCTTAAAACACAAAATAAAGGGGAGGGGGAAGAGAAAGAGGCCACTGCCTTTGCGTGAGTCCAGTTCCCTGGTCTGGAAGAGCAGAAATTCAGTCCCAGCCATGTCCGCCAGGCTGCCACCGTGCTGTGCCGGGGCCAGGCGGCTGGCTCGGCGTGGAGGCACTGTGTCATAACGTCCTGTGCCCTTGTCCTTTGCTCTGGTTCATCCTCACCTCTTGTCCCCGCAGTGTCCCACTGCCACGTCCCTCTGCGAGCACTCGCGCTCCTTGCCCCGGAGGGGTGCCGTCCACGTCCTGGGGGTGCAGCCTCCTTAAGTATCCTGTATGTGGCTTCTGTCGGGTCTAGTCTAGGAGTATATGTCTGTCTTTTGGAACATGTGTAATGTTGTGTAGCAGTGCTCTGGTTCAATAAAGCTTTCATATACATAGCAGCAATGAAGTCTTGCCATCAGGTGACGGAAGGGGGCAGCTATTGGGTAGGGCTGGCAGATGTGGGAGGGACCACAGCCCCTCTCTGTTTGCTCTTCCTCTTCTTGGAGCCAGACTTAGCATCTTTGGTGTCTTTCCGATTTCGGTTCCCATTGGTATTATCTTGCTTTCCTTGCTCTTCTTTTTTCTTCCTTTTCCCTGCAGTAAAGCAAAGGGCAGGAGTGAGGTTCCCAGCAGGATGAGTGTGCCCAGCAGAGTCCTGCGGGCTCCTGGCATGGCTCGAGGGGCAGCTGAGCCCCTTCCAACCACAGAGGTGCCCACCTGCCAGCTGCTCTTTGTACTGTGAGCTGTTCCTAAATACATACAGGGAAGGGGGCTCAAACCTGCATTTAGCTTTGCAGTTTCCAGCCTCTGGCAGGAGCTTTGACACTCGCATTTCCCTGCCACTGCAGCCTGTTCCCCTTTGCTAACACACCTTGCTGCCTGTACCACTTGTAGCCAGGCGGGGCTCATCCCCCCCTCCCTGCTTTCTGGTCCCGTGCTGTTACTCACTGCTCAGAACCGGTTCCCCTCCAAGCAGTCAGCACAGCCACAATCTTGTCCATCCCGTAAGGGGATGACCAAGCCACCATTCATCCTGTGGACACAGCAATTCCCGGGAAAAGCACAGACCTAAGCATTCCTACAAAGGAGATGACAACTCCCACCTGCGCAGCACACAGAGCTTGCTCAGCCTCATTGTTTGCTCTTTGCCCAAAGGAGCTAAAACACCCAAAGCCTGCAGGACAGGCAGAAAGCCATGCTGAGGATCTGTGCCAGCTCCACCAAGGGTCTGCCCAGCTGCCCTATCACACCAGGGTCCCTGGGGGAGCTTTGTCTGTGCAAAAATGCAGATCAATTTCAAGTCTTTCAGTACCTGTACCACAGACGGGTGCTAAGATGCACAGCACATTTATCATGCTGGGCCATTAGGCTAAATACTGCCAGGTGGAGTGGTGCTGGGGAGAGGTGGTGAAACGCTCTGTGCTCACTCACCTTCAGGGCACTGGCTCTTCTGCACGGTGCACCTCCGCACCTCCGTGGTGGCAGGGCACAGGGACACATCTCCAGAGGGAGCCTGCAGGATCCGCCGCGTTCGATCCTCATTACCCTTCTTGAAGCCACACAGCTTCCTCTTCTTGGAGCAGGGCCCCCAGGGCCCCCACTCACTCATTTCACATTGTGCTGCCAGAAAACAAGAAAGGCCAGAGGTAACACTTGTCTCTCCACAGCTGCCTCCGTCCCCCCAGGAGCCCTCCCTGCAGCATTACATCTCTCCCAGCCCGAGGCTGGAGGAGTATGTGTGCTTCTCCAGCAGCTTCCCAGGCTTTCACAGCATCTCCTTTCCTACCATATGGTGAACCCTGGGCCACACACACTCCACGAGCAGTTTGTAGTGACACCGTGGTGCTACACTGTCCAGCAGGCTCTGAAGGGCTGAGTAAAGGGATGCCTGTACTGTAACCCAATAGACACCAGTACAACACCATCTCTGAAGGGTTTGTTTTATCATCTAAGCCAACATGAAGCAATACATGCTACTGGACCCGATGGATGCACAGAAAACTCAGTGGAAGGTGCCTTAGCATTGCTTACCAGGACTGCTGCACTCCATGGTGCCATTGGCAGCAGAGTAGCCTTCAGGGCATGTGACATAACATCTCCCTTTGTGCAAATACAAACCTTCCTTACATTTTGTGCAAAAGTTTCGGCTGAAACAGGACTCACAGTTCTCAATTTTGCATTCTGGGGGAGACAAAAACACAAAGCCATCATGCAGTCTGACGCGAACACAAGTGCTGGAAGGCTGGGCTAGCCTGAGCAGCACATGGGAGCTGTGATTTGTGCTGTGTGCGTGTCCGGGGCTGAGGCTGCAGCTGTGCAGGCAGGGCAGCTTGGGGAGGGTATGGGTGGGCAGAGAGCAGGTATAGGCAGTGAAAGAGCTGAGCCCTAAAGGCTCTGGAAGCTCCTGACACCTCTCACCAGTTTGCTCCTGGCTCCAAGGAGGCTCTAAGCAGCCAGGACGAGTTTCTGGGTGCTCTGCCAGGCCTGGTTGTTCTACTTGAATGCACATTAGTTTTCTTTGCACTGTTCCCTGCTACAGGACAGAGCCACTGTGCTGTGGCAGCTGCTTCCAGGTGGAAATCAGGCAAGGTGGAAAAGGTCTGGGCTTGTGTTCAGCCCGAGCACCAACTGGCTGAAGTGGGAAAGCGGAGAGAACAAAGCCCAGTCTCAGCCACTCCAGCTGCAGCTACAGTATGGGCTGCAAAGAAACCGAGCTGGAAAGAAACCTGGCCGTCAGGGTGGTTTGCACAAAACTGCCAGGGAAGTGATCATGTTTTTCCACATCCAGCTTCTTTCTGGTGCTCTGGCTGAACAAGACAGCCCCAGGCTGACGTTCTCACTCAGAGAGCTGCTTCATGACCGTGGACGGGCAGAGGAGAGGAGCACCACGACCTGCCTGTGGCATGGAGACAGCACTGATACTCACTGATGCACTTGTTCATGTCTGTATTGCGAAGGCCAAAGTATCCCAGTGGACAGGATGGTAGGCAGATCCCGATTTGCCGAATATCATTCCTCTCCAGAAGGATGAAGAGCTTGGGCGAACATCTCAGGCACCCGTTGAACTCGGAGCACAGGTCGCAGCCCCTGGCACAGCCCTGACTCAGCTCAGTGCTAACTGGAAGAGCAGGAGAGAGGCAGCAGTGAGCACCCACCCACGGGCACAAAGACACCAGAGCTCTGCAGTTCCGTGATTTTTCCCCAGCTTTGTCCTTTCTGATGGTCCCCAGGGCTCGGGGTTGTCCCATGAGGGAGGACATAGCACCACAGCCAGCTTGAGACGGGGCATCACTGCTGAGCCCTGCCACTCAAGCAAGAGCCAGCCCTTTGGAGGGCGGCCAGCAGCTTCCTGGAGACAAATCCCACTCTGAGGGAAGCTGCCATAAATATTTGATGCGAAGTATGAGTTCATGTCCTGACATAAGTGCCACCTGGAGAGAACAAATCAAACCCAGTTCAATAATTCATTAGCCCTGTCCCTGCGCATGGCTTTGCCCAGGGAACGCCTTGCCCCCCCTGCACTCACTGCAGCTCTGGATTCACTATGTCCAGGACCCCAAAGCAGTCACCAGCTAAAAACAGCATCCCACTGCCTAAATGCCCTGTTAGAGCAGGACTTCACCCAAACAGAGGTCACACAGCGGTGCTGCTCCGGGTACCTCCAGGGCAAGCAGGGACGGGAACCATGCAGTGCTGGAGGGAAACTCTCTGAGTAATCCTGTCTTGTGCTCTGAGCCAGGCTGAGGCCAAGCTACATCGCACTGTGACCCCTCTTACGTTCACTGTATCTGGCAGCATAGGAGATTTCACTGCCCCCAAAATAGAGATGTGTTCTCAGCTCCTAGATTCAGTCCAAGAAAAATACTCAATCCCATGTCTTGCGAGTTTTCTGTTTTTAATTATCATGTAAAATGCTGCTTGTTTTGAAACCAATAGCATTCTTTGCAGGCTAGAATGCAGGTTATTTTTATTAGTTTATTATGCAAGCAGTGTCCTTGTTTATAGAGAGACTGTGTGTTTTAAAATGTATTCCTTTAAAAGCTGTGTTTACTACACTTCAAAAGCAAGTGTGGAGCACCAGAGTGTTCACATGCCAGCCTGAGAGGTGGGGAAGCTTTCCACTGCCTCCCACCGTGACCTGGGGTCCCAGCAGCTCCCCTGCTCCTTGTCCTTGCCCCATCACCAGTCCCCACTTGTCTGCAGGGTGCAGAGGCTGCTGCAGCCTCGGACAATGACACAGAAAGCAAGAGGGATCCCCAGGCTGGGGACCTGCAGCGCCTGGCTGCCAGGAGGGCTGACCAGGTCTGGGCCAACTTCCCCCCTGCATTTTGGGCTCTGGAAGCAGGGATCCCTGCAGGAATCCAGCCCCATCCCTCCTGCACCCCACAGGGCCGAAGTCTGCTTCTGTGGCAAAGGTACAAACCGAGACTCGCTGGGAATCGTGCTTAATAGCATTAGCCACGACACTGAGTTTTCCCTGTTCTCACGGAGCTCCAGCAGTCCCAGTTTTAATGTAAAATCATTTTTCTATAATTCAATTTAAAGCTGTTTGAATGCAAACCAGTTCTGAAATGAACTCGCCTAAATGAGGGGAAACCCATGCGGCTGCTTTTGTGCATTTCGGGCTGCTCGAGTCCCTGGGTGGGGCTGGCCAAAGCCTGTCCTGGCTGCAGGGGATAATTAAAACCTGCGCTTGCCATGCACCTAGGGTTGCAGCTCCCCGGCCATGACCATGGGAAAAGGGACCACAGCAGGCAGGATCCTGCTAGCAACAGAGCTGCACAGGACCGGGGGAAGGCTGAGACCTTGCTGGGCACCGAGAGGCTTTGCCCAGCCCTGCGCATCGGCAAACATTCCTGGTCTGCACAAACAGCAGCGCATCATGAAAAGCAGAGAAGAGAAATGTTTCATACGTACTTCGTCTTTGCCTCTTGCCCTTCACCACTTTGCTGCTGCCTGTTAGATCCATCGAGCTCAGAAAAACCACCACCACAAGCAGTCCAAGCTGCATAGTAACTCTCCAGCGCTGCAGCCCTGTATCGCAGGGTGATCGGAGTCCGTCCCGTGCCCAGGGAGCTCTGCTGCCACTAAAACCTCTGGGGCTGGCTCAGAGCTGAGAGTCTGTGTGCGAAAACTGGTGCAGGACCATATCCACAAGCTACCGGAGCAGCAGCAGAGGCCTTAGGTAGCAGGTAACATGGTTCTGCCTTCATCCCCATATGGAGCGCAGGAGCTTGGGTCTAGTCCCATCTGGGGGCTCGGACAGTGAGTGTTAGCTGCTCGTCGTTTCCTCAGGCACGCGCAGGAACTGGAAAGGAAGAGGAGAAAGAATTAGCTCCACTGGATAATGAACACTGGTCTCCATCGTTCCTATCTGGATTGGGTCAGCAAGGTGACAAGCCATAGAACAAAATTTGGGGGAGCAGCATGGGGGGGGGGGATCACCCTCCAACCCCACCTGCACGTCTCTGCTCGCCTTAATAACTACATACAATTTTTTACTTGGAAATGCCTGATGTGTTCTTGCCATCTGTTGATGCTGAACTCGACTGCAGCTGTAACTTGTTTGTTGCAGTGCCAGTGCTCCTCAGCCCCTGCTTGCCAAGCAACAAACAGCCGCTGCAGGCTGCCAAGTGCAAAAGATGTTTCCTATCAAGGGGGCACCTTTTGGGGGCTGGGAGTCGAGCTGGGTGTGCAGCGCTGTCCCTGGGGACAGGGAGGGATTGTCCTGGGAGCTGCTGAGATGCTGTGGTTCTACTCTGAGGGCAATTGCAACTCCCTGAGCTCCCCATCCTTCAGAAAGCGTGCAGCTGGGGGAAGCCCTGCACCGGGCAGCAAATGCAGCTCTGGGAAATGGCTGTGGAGGTGGATTTGGGTGCTCCAGGAGCGGAGGAAGCACGACTCCCAGGCTGAGTAGAAAGCTCTGGCACGGCATGGCAGGGCAGCACTCCTCTGTACGCAGCTGGCAGAGCACAGCCCCACCAACTGCTGCCATTGTGTGGGAATAAAGGCGACAACATTCACTCTGTGAGGTCAAATGAAACAGAAAATTGTTTTAATCCCTTTATAATAACTGTGCAGTCACTGATGCCCACAATGGCCAGTGGCAATGGGACTGGCATAGTGCCTGGCTGCAGCCCCGGGCGTCACAAAGGGATGCGGGACCCTGCTGCTCACACACCTTGCACTCAGCTGTCCTGGGGAGACATCTTCCAACCCCATGGCACGCAGGGACCAAAGAAACCATGGGAGCCCATCTGGCTCCAGTTGGAGTAAGCCCTGTGCCCAGGAAGGTGCTTCCAGGGGCTGACTGTACCCCAACGTCACCACCAGGAGCCCCGAGCAGCCACGCACACAGCAGAAAAGCTCTTGGAACCTCTGCTGCTTGTAGCAGCAGTAGCAGGTTGGCAACATCTTGAGGCAGCAGCTGGAGGAAGATGTGACCCGTGTGCTGCCGGGCCTTGCAGCAGCATGACTCGATGCTGAGCTGAGCACCAGAGCGGGAGCCTCGGGGCAGCATTGGTTCAAGCGCACCGGTGCTGTTGGGAGGCACGTGGCACCGTGGGGTGCTGCTGGCATCCTCCCGCCCAGACAGCTTTGAACTTTTCACCGTATCCCCGCTGCGACTCCCCTGAGAGCTGCTGGGGCAAGAGCACAGCGCTGCCCATGTGCTTGTCGTTACAGCCCGCAGCATCATCCAGGGGATTTTCAAATAAATAATTAGTCACTTGTGTAAACACCAACTTGTTCTGCACTTCCAAGCCTGTTTGCTGCAAGCTGCTTTATAAACACTGTCAAGTGCTTAAGCTGGGCTGTTGGGAGTGTTTACCAGAGCGGAGATCTGTGCAGAGATCACAACCCTGGCCTGCAGCAGCCTCCCCGCGCTCAGCATCCCTGGGCACACGTGTGGGGCAGCCTTGTGCAGAGGGGTGAAGGCAGCACAGCTGCCTACATCTTCTGGGCAGCACAGCATGGCATGACATGGCATGGCATGGCACATCATGGCATGGCACAGCACAGCATGGCAAGGCACGGCACGGCACACCTTGGCACAGTGTGGCATGATGTGGTGTGGCATGACATGGCACAGCATGGCACAGCACCACCAGGAGGACCCCAGGGATGCTCACCAAGGTGAGCAGGGCTGTGTCAGCACAGCTCAGTCCAAACTCTCCCCAAATTAGCCGTGAAAGGCAGCTGCACTGGTGGGAGCACCGCTGCCACCCGCTCTGGCTGCCCCTTGTTGCCCAGCACTCATGCAGGTGATGTGCCCTGCAGGACGCACATGCTGGACCTGCTCCATGTCCCTCTGTGTTTACACAACAGTTGCAGCTCAGGCAAACCTCTCCTGCTGTTTTGGGACAGCAGCGGGGATGTTCTCAGGGAGCAAACACTCCCCCAGCGTGCCAAGAGCCAGCATGAGGCTTGAGCCTCAGCCATGTGAGCCCAACCCTTAGGGCTCACTCAGTGCAGGGGCAGGGATGTGCCGTGAAAAACCTAGAGGCTGTGAACACAAATTGAGCTTTTTCCTCCTTCTTTCCTTGCAGCCTTGCCCAAAAAGAGCCTGAGCCTCCAGCAACAGCTGCTCACTCAGCACAGAAAAGCTACTGCATGCTGAGAAGCCCGTGCCACAGTGGGTCCCCAGCACATTCTCCATGTTCAACCCCCCAAAAAAAAATCTCTCCACAGGACTTATGCCTGTGGCCTGCCCCCTGGGAGAGGAGCCGGGTTCCCAGCTCTTCCCACCCTCACCTCAGGACACAAATTATGATTCTTGATGCTGTTGCAGCCATCAGTCAAGCTCAGGTTGCTGCAAACAATTTCCAGTCTAAACATTAGCAGGATTTATGCCATTATCCCATCGACAGGAAGAATTCGGGGTAACCTGAATTGCTCTGAATTCATTTATGGAGAGACCTGGCCCCTGCATCTGAGATGACAGTAAGCCTTGTTTGCAATTCAATCAGGATAAATTGGTCCTTGGGAGCTCCAATACAAACGAGAAAATGTAAACCATCCAGATAATTTACCATTAGTCCTCCTACACACAAGGTGAGAAAGACCAACCTTATATCCCTGGGATATTCGAGACCTAATCTGCAATAACTAAATTGCTGATATATTGCCTCTCACCGCATGTATCGGGCTATCAGTAATGTAAACGGGCTCTCGGAAGGTTTACTGAAGCCGGGAGAGAAGGACCAGATGCTGGAGGGCTGGAGGCAGGACAGCGGCCAAGTGCAGCAGCAGTGGTAATGAACCCCAGGACCTGCCAGCACCCGGCAGGACACCAGCTCCTAGCATGGAGAAGTTGGAGTTTCCACATCCTAGAGCTAGGGAGAAAACTTGAATTTCACCTTGGCAGCCTGTATGGGGGGTGGGAGCAGTGCACATATGCTAAGAGACTGGACTCCAGAAGTTTATTCATTCTTCCCATTTTTTTTTTTTTCTCAATTTCTAACTCTTCCATTTCCATTTCTATTTCCATTTCCCTGTCCAGCCCTGCTGCTGCAGCAGAGCCGAGTCCCACCAGGTGGGACCTAGCCAGCAGGAGAGGAGGTACCTTTCAAACAAGCAGAAGCCCACACACGCGTTTATCTTGCTGCATGCCTTGCCTTCCCTTGGCAAAAGCCTTGGGCAGCCTCCCTGAGACATCTGAAGCTTGCAGTCTGAGGTGGGGCTGGGAGCCGGGCGGGCTCCGAACGCACCCCTTTGGGTGCCCTGGAGCTGCGGGTGTCAGGATCCAGCCCCAGGGGGCCCCATCCCAGCACCTTTGGAGCTCCTCACATCAGGGGGGCTTCCCCAGAGCTGGCCTTGGTGAGCTGAGCACAGACAGGGAGTGGGGCAAAGAGGTGAGAACCGGAGAGTAGTTCAACACCAGCCACCTGCATGTGGCCCCTACAAATGCAGAAGACCACCAAGCACCCACGAGGTTGGTGAGGGCTGCAAGGATTCTGCAAGCTGCAAGAGGAGCAGCAACACCAAGCACCCCATCCATCTGCAAGCCCCTGGGCATCTTCCTTGGCCATGCGGCACCGTTACACCTACTTGATGCAGAGATGTCCCCACATTGCACACCCGTGGGTGCTCCTAGCACCTGGTGCCTGTGCCCTGCCTGCCTTGTGCTGCCTGCAGGGTCACCCCACACAGCTGGGGACCCCCAGGGTCACCCCACATGCAGGGGTGGCTGGCCCATGGGATGCCCATGGTTCAGAATCAGCACAGAAAGGACAGTTTCCACCAAAAGCACATTGTGCTCGCGGCTAGGACAGTCTCCCTCTCAGTGAGCAAGGCAGAGAGAGCTACACAGTACAGAAGAAGCTCTTTGAAGCCCTGGGTGGTGGAGAGTCCCATGGGTGCCTGGCATGGGCATTGCGGCTGCTGCAGGGTGTCTCACCCAGCCAGCGGCCCCGTGCAGCACATGCAGAGCCACTTTGTTCTGCCTAATCCTTGAAGCAATAAAAGAAGGCTGCATTAAGTCAAATTTCCGAACCAGAAGGTCTTCATTTGATATTATATCCAAGTGCCAAGTTCTGCAAAATCCCTAACCCATAAACTTCACTGAAAATAAAAAAAATAATAATAAAATAATAAAAAACAATCTGGCAGCAGAGCTCTCCGCAGCATTGTTGAGGTCTGACTCCTTCCACCAGCTTCTGCACTGCATTCCCCCACATCTGCGGAGCCGTGCTGTGACCCTGCAGATGGGGAACGCAACGAGGAGGGGTCCTGCCCGCGGGCACCCACAGCCCCAGCAGCAGCCCCCAGTCCCAGCGAGCTTGGGCTCCCCATGCAGCGTGCACAGCAGCAGCTGCTCCAAGTGCTCCTGCGATTAGCAGTGCCACAGTCCTCTCTCTGGGAGTGCTTGTGCTCGGCACTGTAAAACACCAGGAAATTTTTTACTGGGGGATTTCCACTGCCCTTGCTGCTGGGCCGGGGCGAGGAGCAGCAGCGAAGCTCTGCGGCAGGCTGCAGGCTCTGCCATGCCCACGAGAGCAGGGAAGGAGCTGCAAGGCAGGAACTCAGCTGAGGTCCCAGAAGGATCCAGCCTGTTTTGTTTTTTTAGGTACAACTTCATGTGGCTTTAAGCCTCCCGTAAAGCTCAGTAACTCACCAAATGCCAACTGGTGACAAGATGCACTGCAACGGTAGCAGCCAAAGCAAATTTCAGGCCAGGGATTTCAAACCAGAGCATTTTGGATCAGTGCAGACCGGGTGGATGAAACCCAGAGTGTCTCACCAAAAAAAAAAAAAAAAAAAAAAAATCGTCAATAGCCCTTAGAGGCTGTGCTGCTGCACAGTGGGGTGCTCAGCTGGCAGCCAGGGAGGTGCAGGGCAGACACACACGGTGTCAGACCCACTGCCCCCACGTGTGTGGGGATTTAATGCAATGTCCTACGTGAGCACGCAGCAGCTCAGCTCAATGCCCAGCTCCCCTCTCGCTTCCCTGTGAATGTGGCCAAACAAGCGTTTTCAGCAATATCATACAATTGACTCTAACTGCATGGTTTTAAAAGCAAACTTCCCAGGCTGACAGCAGCCCAGCAAGCCACAGGCTGCCGTGTAACCCACTCCTCCAGGCACCAGCAGAAATGAAGCCCAGGCAAAGACCCTAAGCAGCAGCTGGGGCTTTCTGCTGGGCCCTACGTAAAGGAAACATCCTCCAGGTGGGAGCTCCTGTGAGGGCTCCCCGTGTGCTGGCTCTGCCACTGAAATGTTATGGCATGGGAAACACGAGCCTCGCATAGCCCAGCGAGTAGCACTGATTTCATGAGCAGAAGGAAAAACACAACTGGGAAAAACAGTTAGGAGCCTCAGCTTTGAGTTCTGTGTTTTTTTTTTGTTTGTTTGTTTGTTTGTTTTTTTTCCCAAGATTTTTTGCTGTCACAGTGGATCATCCCAGCAACAGGTTGCCTGTGGGCATGGCTGGACAGATATCTCTGTACCAGGGTCTCCAGCTAACATGGGCACCTCCATCGCCAGGGGAGATGACACTTTCCCACCCTGTGGCTGTCCCCACAGGCTGTCCCATCCCCTCCAGCTCTCCAGCAGAGCCTCCCAGCCCCATAGTGGGGGCAGAAAGGTGCTCAGGTCTAGCTTAGGCAATGGTACCACAGGGTTTGCTGTGGCTGGCTTATTCAGGCATGCTGGTGGGGTCGCATACGTGTCCCCTCTGCCACCAGAGTCCCGCACCCCATGTTCGCTCCCTGCCACATCCCTCAGGGTGGTGCTGCTGCTCCCACAGCCGGGGCCGGGGCACAGAGCCAGCTGGAAGGAGCCTCTTCCCCAGGGTGGCTTCCAGGCATGGCACAGAGCCCGCGTCCCGCAGAGCCACTGCGTTCCCAGCCTGGGCTGGAGGTGAGCTGGCAGGCAGGAGGTCAGGGGCACAGGTGGACTCCAGGCAAAATAATTCACAGTGGATGTAGTTGCGGGCAGAGGTTTTGCTGCAAGTGCTGGGTCCCCACGAGATCTCAGCTAAAGCCTGGCCACCAAACAGCACCTTTAAGAACTGTCTCAAGTTCACGGACTTTCATCTTGCAGGGCTTCCTGCACTGGTGGACAGTGACCTGTGCACAGCAGAGCAAAGGCTCCATTCCTACCATGCTGTGCAACATTTTCTTTTGCCAGTATTGCCTTATTTTAATGCCTTTTGCTGCAAAACACTCCTTTAAACCCAAAGCACATCACCTGCACACCCCCACACCCCCCTTGAGGGCCGTTCAGGGGAACACACTTGCCTGAACCTATAGAAACCATAGGAGCCTGAGAATGAAAATCCCCCAGCGCCTGCATCATGCTGCAGCCCAGCTCTGTAGGTGCACAGGACCATGAGGATGGGTCTGAGACTTCGCCATGATCCAAGCATGCGTTGGGGACACCCAGAAGGGAGACAGTTCCCTTCCTGGCCATGGGATCACAGCAGCACGGAGCCCAAGCCCCCGCTAATCCCCGGGCTTGGCCGCCCAGTGCCCAGACACGGCAGCGCTTCCCCTACACAGCAGCACCCGGGGTGTTAACACGGCTGTGTAATTATTCCCATGATCGCCGTTAACCATTTCCCCACTGATCCCACATCCAAAAGCCCAGGGAGCACTTACTTACCCCACACTCCTCGGCTGCCCGCCGTGCCCCCATGGGTGCCGTCCTCCGCAGGAGGCTGAATTAAGGGTCGGTATTGAGGCAGGGACAACTTAACGGGTCGGTCCCCAGATTGTGCAGCCTGAGCCCACTCCTCTCCCCGCGAGCTGGTGCACGGCAGCACACCAAGCAGCTGCGGCGGGTCCAGGAGCCCTAATGAGCTCTCGCACTAACGAGTGTCACCGACTCGCTCTGCATGCCCCGGTGCCAGCTTTGGGAAGGGAAAGCTGCGGGAACGGGAGAGAGAGGCAGCCCGGCTCCCCTGCACAGCCCCGCTCACCTTGGGGGTGGGGGAGCTGGGGATCCCGGCAGATCGGGCTGTGATTTCTCCCAGCTTTCATTGTCTGAACTCATTATCCGCGTTGCACAAGGCAAAGCCGCAAGTCGGATGCTGACAAGGCTCGCGTTCCTCATTAGCAGCCCACATTGCAAAAGCTTCATCTAAACAAACATGCATGCTGAAGCCCTTACCTCTGACTTGTCACTCCCTCATCACTGCTGAAAAGACTCTTACTGGTTTCCCAGCTTTAAAACACTACAAGACCAACTACAAAAATCCTCGGTTCCTCCAGAGAAAGTTACATGCGCGTTTCTGTCAAAAAAAATGAAAAATACTTTCATGGCGAGTTCATGGAGAAGTCTGGTGCATTTGGGTCTGGGGGGTTTGTTGACTTGTTTTTTTAAAAGCAGGTTTCTAACAGCTTCCCAGGTTTTGCGCAGAGAAACAAACCCTTCTGTGATGTGCAGGATTTCAGCTCGTAAAGATCGCCCAGGCTAGTTCATACTCCATCAGCCCACGCTGCTCCCTGTGTATGCAAAGCAGAAAGTATGTGATCATATCAGAGCAATTTGCACATTAATAAATCCTGGTCTCAGTGCCGTCGACTCCATCCCCATCCACCGGGTAGGGTTTTTTTATTATTGTTATTACCGGAGTATCCAGCTTTGTAAAGGCATCTAGTGCAAACTCCTGCATGAGGGAATTCCACCCCACTAGTACCACCTCCTAAGACAATATCCAGCCAAAATATTGTGACTGTTGCAAAACCCGGACTGGAGCTCAACAAAGGACCTTCCAGTGTTGCATCCAGAGCCAACGGGGTCTCAGTAAATTACTGCAGAGTGACACAACATCCCGTTCTCTTTGTAGTCTTTTTTATTTATGACAGTTAATTCCAAGTTATTACTAACATTTCAGTGGTAACTGGCATATGAAGTCATCAGCTGTCACAACTGCATCTGTTAATAAACATGTCAAATATTAAAAGCAGCTTATTATCCTTGGGAGGGAGGAAGGCACCAAGGCGATGAGCTTTAAAGCCCAGTTTTTTTCCATCCCTAGCTGTGCAATGGGAGGAAATGCTCACGCGTGGGAAAACGTCCCCGCAGTGGAGCCCTGCTGCTCCCTGCCCTGCGTCGCACCCAGGCAGCCCATGAGCCCTCTGCCATCTCCCTCCTTGTTGCTGCACCACCCCATCCCCTTTTCCCTTCTCCTCCCAGGACAGACTCTGCTCCATGTGGGGTGCACAGTGTGAAGGGGAAAGCCGAAGTGTGGGCACCTCGATGGGGTCCCTAAGAGCCACCGTGCTGAGGGGGCTGAGCAGGATCTGACCTGGGCAGCACGCAGCCACCACTCTCACCAGCATCCCCATGTGCCTGCTGCACCAGGGGCTTGGGAGAGGGATGGCAGCAGTGTCCCCATGTGTCACCGACCCTCATCCCAGCTCCAAGGGGGCAGACACAGTGTCTGCAACATGGGGATCTGCAGGAAGCCCTGACAGCTCATCCCCCAGCGCTGCTCCATTGGCACCCAGAGCCAGAAATCAGGGTCTTGAGCCCACTGCCACCCATGGGTGGGCTCAGGATGACACATGGGTGCTACGCGAGAGACAGCACTGGCTATGCCATCTTCTCCCTTACCATTCAAAACCTTCATTCCCAGCACAGGAGAATGTAACATGTCTGCTCCTGCACTTTCTGTGGCTGCTCCACATCCCTCATTCCTCGATGGCAATCCCAGGCACAAAGCCTGCTCCTGCCCAAGGCTCTCCTCGTGGCACTGCCTCTGCCTGTCTCTGAAGGTAATCTTTGAGGGGTGATATAGAAATTGGTGGTGATATCTTCTGAACTCTCTACTTAGGGGTTATTTAGTGACAATCCAACCAAGCATTTCGCTTAAAGCCCAGACGTGTGACTTGCAGTGGGCAGAGTCCGGGGAGCCACAGAAGGCGATGCACAAAATGCTCCATCCTTGCCTTCCCCCTTTTGTCTCTTGTTCGTCCTCCTCCAGCCATCCTTCCTGTGGCACTACATCAATTTGAACCAGAAGATGGGTGATTATCCCCAGCAACCACCACTGGTGGAGCTTGGCCAGGCTCAGGCTGCTGGCTCCTTATAAGGAGGAAGCCCCATCTGCATTGCGCTGGGACCGGGGGGAAGGAGGCAGAGCTTCAGGGCTGGTGGCTGAGCAGATCCATCTCTGCAGAGCAAGGAGAGGAGCCCCAGGCTCCCAGCTCTCTCCTGCTCCTGTTCTGCATCTTCAGGGAACCTTACATTCACCACAGCCCTGAGACCACTGTGATGCTCGCAGCAATGGAGCAATCTGCTCCTGGGCTGGCATCCCTCATTACAAGGAAGGAGTCAGCAGGAAGGATCCCATACCCAGCCCTGTCCCGTGCCTGGAAGTGCCTCCCCTCTGCGGCACATAGGAGCAGGGATTCCCTCCGGCACAGCCCCTGCTCCTGCCTTTTGGTGTGACGCAGCCACCAGTGCCTTTTCCGCCAGCTGTGACTGCGGCTGGCTCCAGACGGCTGCGCTCCCCTGGGAAGTGGGTCAGCTCCTCTAACCATCTGAACACATGTCAGCATTTATTTTAGGTGTAAGATCCACTCGAGCAGATGCCATAATTCTTCTGTAATGAATAAAATTCTGTCTCAGCTTCCAAGTTTTCCTAGGGACATTACAGGACAACATGCTGACAAATGAGCGATGCCAAGCGGGGTGACTCACCAGGCAGTGCGTAGCAAAAGTCTTGAAGAAATGAGCTGTGTTATCTTCACTTCATCTTCCCCAGGCTTTCACAGCTCCTGGCTGAAAGGCAGAGGGCACAGGCTCTTCTTCAGGCTGTCGTGGGTCTGATGGTGAGCTCCTGAATCCTCCCCTGGGTCCCTTGCTCGTGTTTAGGGCAGTTCCCTGCTGATGCTCCACGAGCCACCACTGAAGATGAGTCCCTGGGCATCCTTGGCAGCCTCTGGCAGGAGTCCTGGAGCTCTTAACCATGAGGAAGAGGAGGGATGCCATAGTGAACATGGCATGAAGACCCCCAAACATGCTGGGGATCTGTGTTCTTCAGGTATGAGGACAAAAATGCAAAACAAGGACAGGCAACAAAGAAAATTCACCCTTCATGCAGCTTTTCCTTTGCATTGTGCATGTATTAATGCATATGGATATGGACATTTTATTTGTCCTGAATTCTCTTCAGCACTATTTAAATGTCCCTGGTTTCCTACTTGTAAACTGCATCTTCTGAACTCGTTGCTCTCTTGCAGGAGTGTTAGGGAATGTGGTTTGAAAATTGCCCAGATGCTACGTGGTCACTGCTGTCAGTCTCTGTATTAAAGACCTTTTTATTTATATTTAGAGGTTTTCTACTTTCTATTCTAGGAAGTTCTGAAAGGCCATCAAACGTTGCTCTGGGACAAAGTCATGAAATTAACCAAAGAGCGAAAAATCTCATGAACCAAAGATTTTGAATTCTATGCTTGCACTGGATAGCCAAACCTTTTTCTTTCTAATCTTTCTTGGATCACTGCAGCTCCATTTGACAGCTGTAGATCAAGTTTCAGTGCGGAGCAAATGTTTATAAGCGAGCAATAAACCCCTGAAGACAGAGCTTTATAATGGAAACGCTGACAAATCCAGCGGTAGGACCAGGGCTACTGGGTGCATCAATAATTAGTGAGTAGCGCAGTGTCTCCAACTGAAGGCAAGGCGACGTGTTTGCCAGCTCCCCGGTGTTAGAAGGTATCATTGCAGAGGACAGTAAATCACACTAAATCCTGCCTTAACACCCTCTACAATAAATCCAACATCAAGTCCCACATTTCTTCCCCTTCTGACAGGCAGCTAATTTACCGTTTTGTTTTGCTTTAGCTAATGGCTCTTGAGGCTGATCCTAAATTAATCCTAAACAGGCTGTTTCTCTCTTGTACTAAAGGACACGAAATTCCACATTTTCACAGGGCAAAAACGCCAAGCCACTCCAGATTGAAAGCAGAGCCGCTGACTCAGGAGGTTTTCCTTGCAGCCCGCAGAAGTCCTGGCCGCGCAGGTGCTGGGGCAGTGTGGTGGGCTCCTGCTGTCCCCATTCCTTGTGCTCTGCTCCCAGAGGTTGCCCCAATATTCCATTCCCAGCATCTTCTCCTCTCATTTGCAAGCTGCCCGAATGCAATCAAGGAGAGGTTTGTGTAGAAGGGCTCCCCACATTTACTCTTCCAACAGCCAGGCATCAGCCCAGCGAAGCACCGCGCTGACTCCAGCAGGACTTGGACACTACCCGTAGTTGCCAAAAGGATTGATGGCCGGTTTTCCATCATCCTTATGTTTGTTCATGTTATTGAGGTGAGATGAAAAGCCTCTGCTCATCCTCACCTACACCAGCCTGGACAACTCTGCCCAGGTCCAGCTGTTCCCTCACAGGGCTCCGTGCCTCACTCCACACAAACCATTCCTGTGCCTGCTCGGAGAAGGAGCCTTCCCCTGTTTCTGCAGATAAATCAATGACTCCCATGTCCCCAAGCTCACTGTAGGACTACTTGGTTCCCCTCCCCATTAAAACCCTGCTTTTATCCGGCAGAGCTCACCCAGCTGTGGCTCCGGCCCCACATCCCCTTGTGCCTCCAGCAGCCAGAGGACAGCAATCCCCCCATGGAGACCCCATAGTGCCTGGGGACCATGGGGATACCCCAAGTGGGACCTGTTGGTCCCCCCACAACAGCTGCAGCAGCAAGCAGCACAGCTCCTGGCAGACCAGGGCTCTGGCATTAACCCTGTCTACAGGAGCACATACCAGCACATACAAGTTCTCGGCTGGCACAGAGGATGTATTACTCATCCCCTGTGCTTCATCAGCCTTCGATAATATCTCAGCATAAGCAAAAAGCAGAAAAGATGCTCGCTGAGACACCAGAAGGAAAGGGAGAACGGTCTGAAACCTCTGCAGTTCTGCAGCCCTAGCCCTTCCCCGTGCTGTTTCTCTGCACCCTTCTCAGACACAAAGGTCTGCTTTTCAGGGGGCTTATCTAGCGCAGGATGATTGATAGCCTGGGCAATTGTTTTTAATAATATCTGCACACCTGCAGTCCTCAGTCCCCGGTAATACAGTTATCCCAAGTGCCTAACTTCTTGCATAAACAACCGCTCTGGTTGCAAAGACAACTATCAAGTTCCCATCGCAGCCTGCACAAGCCCCGCTCGGGGGTCAGGCACAGGGGCATGCAGGATCATTCCTTCCACGGGAGAGCCAGCAGAAAAGGGGCTGCTCTGCTATGGGGGATCACTGGGACATGCCTCTTTTCCCAGGGCAGAGCCAGCACCTCGGGGCTCCTCGGTGCCCGCAGAACGACCGGGGCATCCCGTGCACTCCGTGCTCACCAGGCATGGAGGAGAGGGGGAAGAATGTAGGCGAGGGCAGCATGTGGGTGGCGAATTCGTGCCCCCAGCAAGCCGTCCTCCATCCAGCACCTCGCCTCGGGGCCGGACACCGCGTGCAGGCTGGGCAGTTCGCCTCCGCCCTTGGAGCGGCGTTATGCGCATGCTGGGAAAGGCTCCCCTCCCGCTCGCTTCGAAGGCCCTTTTCCCCTGTTGTTTGAGGAATGCTGTTTGAATTAGCTCCACGGATTGCAAACAGACCCCGTTGTTTTCCTTTTCCCGGTGCAGGGAGGCTTCTGTTCTCTTTGGCCTGCTGGATTAACCAGGGGGCCTCACACGCTGACCCCTCTGCAGCTCAGGGAAGCTAATTTAATCCCAATATTGTTACAGATCACAGCAGGACAGATCTCACAGATTCCTTGAGGCAAACCAGCGCTGAGCTCTGGCAGGGACAGCAGCGCGCTGTGTTTGTGGAGGCAGGAGCCTCTGCCATTTTTTTTTTGCAGAAAATTTCCTCTACAAAACTCAGGAGGCCAGCACTGGGGTTGTGGGGCAGCCCCAGGCATGGGGAGCTCTCACCAGGGAGCTGCTCCCCCTGCACCCCACAGCATCCCTGGGCACACAAGAGGGTGGGGGGGCACAAGTGAAGGTGATGCAGGCTGGCACCACCTCACTATTTCTTTCTCCAGCTTATTTTTTCCCATTGGATGCTCCTGGAGCTGTATTTTTGAGGTGTGTTTTTGTCAGGTCATACAGAAAAGCCACAGCCAAGCTGTGCCTGCTCCCAGCACCCATCACCTGCCCCATCCCTCTGTCCCTCCTCTGGACAGGTCCTGTCTCTTCACATCTGCAAGGTAGACCAGGGCTCCATCCCTGGCCCTGTTGGAGCTGCCACAGTCCTTGCACCAAGTGCTGGGCAGGACTGGGCTCCCCCTGCCCTGATTGTGCATTGTCCCCAACACAGCCCCAGGCACTGCCCCCTGCATTGCCCTCAGCTGGCTCTATCCAAATTTATCATTTCCCTTCAGTCTCTAGAAGGCAGGCACAATCCCAAACACCCTGCTCAGCTCTGCCCCAGCTTGGTTCCTGTCTGCCCTCCTTCCCCATATGCAGGACATGGCCCCACGAGGTTGGTCAGAGCAGAACCGCAGGCAGCCACGGGCACTCCTCCCTGCTGCCTCTCCTGTCCCGTGCCGCAGGGAGATGGGGAGCTGCTGATTCCTGGGTGGCTGCTCGCCATGCCAGGGCAGCGCCCACGCACCTTTGTGGTGCTTTGCTTCAGGAAAAGGCATCCAGCACCTTTGCAGCAGGGCAATCAGACAAACCTCACTTGTGCTTTAATGTGTGCTGTAATTTCCCTTCTCTTGGAGAATTTCCCTTCTCTTCCTGCGCACAGCATCTCAGCTCTTCCTCCCCTTGACCTCCCCTACCCGAGACGCACTGGTAGCTCCAGGATTGAAGTCAATTTTTCTATTTCACAAACCCTCAGAAACCCTAACCCACCACCCAGTGCACCTTTCCAAACCATGTCACGCTTTTCTTTCAGGCTGAAGCAGGGTCTGCTCCAGAGGAAAGCCAGCCCATGGTGCCACCACCACCACGCAGGGCCGCATCCAGCACCAGCAGCAGGGGTCCTGCTGCTCCCAAGCATCGGTGCCGGCTGCCTGGGGAAGTCCTGCCTCCCCCAGCATCACTCTGGGGGGCTTTGATGTTCGGGAAATGTAAATTGCTTTGAGAAACTATTAAAGTCAAGCTTAAATGATGACAGGCCACAGGGCTGGGACTTCCAGCACGTCTCGTAACTCTGTCCAGAGGTGGAGCTGGGAGAAGCGCAGTGAGAAGGACACGAAACCTTGAGAGTTTGCAGTGGGGGCTGCCCCACAAGCAGCTTCTC
>CM021787.1:3568709-3740251 GCA_011076525.1 Nettapus auritus | reverse complement strand
AAAAAAAAAAAAAAAAAAAAAAAAAAAAAAAAAAAAAAAAGAGGCACTTTTTCCCAATATAAATTCTTGCAACATTTTTTAAAAAAATATAACACAATAGCTATAAACTCTGAAATGGCTGGGGGTGAAAAAGCTACAGCTTGGTGTGGAAATAACGCTGCCATCCTCACCGACTGGCCGGCCGGATCCCAGATGTGAGACATCATCCGTGACAAAAACCCCAGGGAAAGGCCACGCAGGAAGCTTATAATTGCCGTGGACTCCCACCCCAGCATGGGGACACACGCGGGTGACCTCAGGAGTCCCCAGTGCTGGTGTCAGTCACCTGCGGTGGTGTGAGCAGAGCCATGGCTAGATGGCACATGGATGGCACTGGACCCTCCTCAGGATCAGCCAAAGCCCGTGGAGGCGGCGAGGAATATCGCTGTATTGAAATCAGTGGAAATAAATCATTTTTATAGCAAAAGCAAAAGTACAGCAAAACCAGCAAAGTATTTTGCTGTACCAGTATAGCAAAAGCTGTAGAAATATGCTTGCTTGCTGCGTTCCCTGAGACATTTGCAGCACATCTATAATTATTTTAATTATAATTAAAGGCTATATGCTGTGAGTGTGCTGAAGGAGCACAGCTAAGGCTGCGCATACGGCCTTAATTCTGCTGCACTCCAGCTTTTGAGAGGTTTCCAGTGGAGCCCTGAGCTTTGCTGGTGCGGATGGGATATGTCTATGTATTGTGTTTTAAACTATATAATTAATTGAGTGCAATGCTCTGCAAGGAGCTAATTCTGCCTAGGGATTTGGGTAATTCTATAAACATGGAGAAGCAGCAACGCCCAGCCCCGCCGCCGCGCTTGGTGGGGAGCTGCAGGGAGGAGGCTGGGCAGCTCTGGGAGCTGGGTCTTGAGGATGCAGAAAGCTGGAACTGGGGCTCCTGGGGCCTTGGGGGAAAGGGAAGGGAGAGGCAGGGATCGGGAGGATGAAGGGGAAGATGAGAAAGTGGAGGGCTGGGGGCAGGGGATGGTCGGTGCCACCCCATGGCCGCACCGCTCCATACCGCGGTACTTCTGCACATGTTGTCCTCTTCGAGCTCAGCGTCTGCACGGAAAAAGCCTGTGCATATTTTAAATATCTTCAGGATGACAGCGCGAGGAAGAGAATGGATCGTGCATGGCTCGAAAAGATGGCAGAGCTGAAAACAATGGTCTGAGGCAAAGGAAAGAATGCTTCAGCCAGGCCTTAGCCAGAGAGCCGCGCAGGGCGGCGGAGCAGATGCTCGCGACGTCTGCTTTGGGGCTTGGCGGTTTTAGACAGTCAGTGCAAGTTCAGATGAGCCATTCTCTGGGAAAATGCAGTGACGCCTCCAGGGTGCACAGGGGAATGACTGAGTGACTCTTCTCATCTGCATGAAATATGTCCCAAACCCTCCGCCGCCACCCTCCCCGCAGGGACATCCATCCTGCGTGGCCCTGCACTCCCCTGCCGCTCGCATGGCACTGAACCACAAGGTTCAGAAAAGGTGGATTTTAAAAAATATATCAGCGAAATAATCCAGGGAGCTTGGATATTCAGAAGCTTCGGGTGATGGGTAGCTCCTCTCCTGCCAGTCAGTGGGATGAGGTTTGAAGCACAAACCATGCAGGGCCACTTGTCTGATTCCCTGCTTGGGGGTTTTGGTGATTGAGGGAGACACTCGGGCACATAGCACAGGAGACAGCCACCCCAAAAGTACAGGACCATCCAGGAGCCCTGCACCGCAGGGACTCATTCAGCTTCCACCCCATGTGTGTGCTTCAGACAGCACCAACAGCCTGGGGCACCGGCAGAGGGGCGAGGGGCAGGTCGGAGCCACACTCCTGGTTAAAGTTAATGGGGAATGTGCATCCATTTCCCCATTGTGCCTTTTATAATCTCCTCCAAGCCGCTCGTGCAGATTCCAGGCATGTGCAGCGGGATCTGTGAAGGGCACGGAGCGTGCGTGGGAAGCGCCTTGCTGCTGCTGGCAGGAGGCTGCGGCTTCGCGCCTCTGCTCCCCGAGGAAGAGCCAGGGCCGAGCTGCACAAAACCCACGGCCAGCCCCTCTCTCCAGCACCGCTGCAGCAAAAGGCATGAGATGCTCTTTCTTGGAGATGCCTTCTCGTTTGCTAGGAGGGAGAGCAGCTCTCTAGTGATTGCAGTGTCAGCAAGAGCTACCATGGACGTGACAGCCTTTCGTGGAGCCTCTGCCCGGGGAGCTCCGGGGTTTCATTTCCAATTAAGTTTTTCATATGGTAGCATTCAGAACTTTGATGGAAGATGAGGCTACTTTTGTCTAAGAGAGAACATACTTTCACTGTTGCACCCGGCCCAGAAATGACTTCTCCGCTATTAAAATGTAATTGAATTTATCTCCATGCATTCTGTGGTGACTAGGACTTGTTCTAAGGAGACCTTTAAAGGAGAACTTTCACATTATTAAATGTATGTGTTAGGAAGTTGAGTTCTGGCATCCTCTGATAACCAAATTTCTTTTCTAGCCTCCGCTATATCCATCATGATAAAAGCCCCTGCCAAAGCCCTAACTCAAGCCATGCTTCTGGCATATTGTGAAACGAATCGGGGTGGGGGGTGGGGGTGGGGAGAAACCCACAAGATGCTCCAGTCCAGTATTTTTTTTTTTAATCAAAGTTTCAAGGATATTGATGGTTTACCTCATAAGGTAAACATTTGTAGCCCAGTTGCTTTCCCAGGGTTAAACCAGAAACAAGTGGCTATCTGAAACTGCAACTAATTTGCTCTGACAGACTCCAGTCAGCTTCAAAATGAGTTTTCTTAAAAATCACAGGCCCTCGATACGCACAGAGTGGTGGTGTTAGTGCTTCCCCTAAGGACCACAGGACGATCATATTTGGGGGGGGGACAAACCCTCTCCCTCCCCGCAGCATGGTACCTGTCCCCTCTGGACACTCAGCTCCTGCACTACCACGGAGGACCCTGGCAGCCCCCACTGCTGCCCAGCCTGGGGCACAGCACCCATGGGTGCACCTCCCAGCCAGTCCCCACTCTCTGCAGTCATGGTGGTCGTGTGCCGTGGGCAGCAATTGGTGAGGGATCCTTGCCCCTTGCCCCTGCCTCACCTCCAGCTGGGGTGGCCTTGGGCAGGTCATTGTGTGCTGCACCAAAGTACCCCCCAGACCCTCTGCCACCCCCAGATTTACCACCAGGCTCTTCTGCCAGCCATCACTTCGGGTGCCACTCATGGTGCACGCAGAGGTTCCCCTGGACCCAGGACAGGTACTGAGGGTGTCAGGGTGCCCCTCAGCCTCCTCAACAGCACCATTCTTGCAGCCCCCCCAGAACACCACCATAACCCCAAACTGAGCCGCAGCGGGGCTGGCTGGAGGCAGGGAGCAAAACCCAGGCTCAGGCTGAACCGAGCCGTCCAGGCTGGGGGGATGCTGCTGTTGGCTCGGGCAGCGGGTGGTTAACAGCAGCATCCTGCTGCTCTGCCTCCTGCAAGCTGCCTGCAGCAGCCCAGGGCACAGCACAGCTTGCAGGGCTCTATTTATTCTGCACTGACAGCTGGCTTGCTGAGGATGTCACTGTGCCAGCCTTTCTCCTTGGCAGACCCAAGATTAACGTGGCTCCAACTCCACGTACACTACCTGCTAACAGATCCCGGGTCCGATGCCAGCCAGCACTCACCGACGTGCCAGCTGCCAGCCTACAGAAACATCAACACCTCGAGCTTCAGGCCCTCTCTGCCCTCCCAAATCTCCCCTGGGAGGCACCGGCCATGCCCCCCCTTCGTAGCAGTCCCCCCAATGCTCATCCAGCCATGGGGTGTGCGGCTCGGCAAAGCTGCGCACTGGGGAAGGGCACAAGGGAGCTTTAATTCAGTTCAAGACATGCAGTGCTACTGTGCTTGCTATTAAAAGCTCCACGCAGAGCGTGAGATTTCCTGCACACAAAGAGGAAGGTATCTTTTTTTAGTGCCTAATTTTATTGTTTCCCCAATGTATTAGCTCATGGACTGGAGCCACGGCAAACCGTGCCGTGAAAGGAGCTCCCTTCCGTAAAAGCATCTCCAGGGCACAACAACTGCTCGGGAGTGGGGACAGTGCCAAGATGCTTTCACCACCAGGGCTGGCATCGCCCCCGGGACTCTGCAAATGGCACAGCACCACTCTGGCACCGCTGGCGTGCCTGCCTGGCACAATGTGCCCATGCAGCCCTGGCTCCCGACCGCAGTGAGCTGCCACTCTGCTCTGCGTATAAGTCAGAACCTGTAAGCAGCTCATTACAGAGACGCTCGCTGTTCAAGGAGCCTGGAGAGGGAGAAGGGAAAGAGCTGCCAGACCCCAGCTGGTCTGGGCTCTGGGAGCTGGTGGGGGATTAGCCCAGCAGCATGTCTTTACAAATCGCTGGTTCCCAGAGCACACAAAGCAAAACTCTGAGCGTCTCGGCAGGAAGGCAGAGACAATTACTTGGGGAAAACGACAGCGTTTTCCGGCAGGGCGCATGCAGACGGGACCCTGGTTTCCCACAGCTCCTGTCCCACAGCAGGCACAGCACCGGGGCTGGGCTGAGCAGAGCCCTCCTGCTGCAGCCTCTGCATCCCGGGCTTGTGCCTCCCAAAGCAGGGAGGGTTTGCAGAACAGCCCTGGTCCCTTCTGGCATGGCCTGGAGCGAGGAAGCTGTCTGACCCAGGAGACAGGGAGGTTTCTGGGGATGGTTTCTCTGCTCGGCACAGCCTTGTGCCTTCCCTGCAAGGTGTCCGCAAGCCCTTGGGCTCAGAACCAGCTAAAACCCTAGGAGAGCCTGAAGGCAGGCCCCAAAGCACACTGACCACGGACACAGCCCCACTCCTTCAGCCCTCCCAGTGCATCCTGGCCCCGGATAGGGAGGGAAATCCAGGGCTGCACTGGCTTGTGGCAGAGTTATCCATCCCAACACCCCCATAAAACTCCACTGCTGTCACATCCTGCTGCCAGACCTGGTCCCTGTGCCCATTGTCCCCCTGCCTGCTGCCTGCCTTGGGCTGGGGCCTCCCTGCCGGCTACCCCATTGCAGGCAGCGGCCGAGCTGGAAGCGCTCGCTACTTGTTTCATGGGCACTTCCGACATTTCCAAAATTGTTTTCGTTCTGGCTTGGAATGAAGACAAATATTTCAGAAATTTCCTGGATAACATAAAGTTTAAAATATCCTCCAAACTAAAATAGAAATAATAGGCTATCTCAGCTCTTGTATTATGTCATATCATGCCAGCTCATGGTACACTGTGCAGGATTACAGATGGCTCGTGATGAGCAGATGTAAACAAAAATACAAATAATGTCAACAAGAGAGGAGAAATGAAACGCTGAAATGAGAAATTCTCTAAAATGATCTTTTTTTTTTTCTGCCTCGTGCAAATTAATTCTCCATGGGAAATCACTGGGATTTCATAAAAGATTACAGTCTGGTCAAAGCAGCCTTGTCTGGAGGAGGATAGACGCCCCGGGAGTGCTCCCCACCAGCGATGCCGTGGCGGCGGGGCTGGGCGCGGGCTGTCCCCGGTGCCCCTCGCCTTCCTGCCCCCTCCTCCCCTTACACCTCTTATCTGCTTGATGGAAAGCCAAGGCGAGCGTGGGGCCAGCCCTGCTGCGCACCTCTGGGTCCGTGCTGTCGGGCGGCAGAGATAAAGCCAAGATGGATAAAGCTGGATGCCGGGGTTAACCGTGGAGAGCAGCAGCTCGGAGGGAAGCGGAGCGCGTGTAGTCCCCCCCGGCCACGCAGAAGGGCTGGGTGGGCTCTTACCTGGGGCTGGCTCCTGCCGTCCCTGTTCATCTCCCACCCGGACGGGCGCTCAGCGCCGACACCGCTGCCCCTCGCCGGGGCTCTGTGCCGGGCGGACCGCCGGGCGCCGGCTGGCACCCATCCCCGCCTGTCCCGTGCCTCTTCAGAAAGGCTCTGCTGGGAAGCAGCGCCGAACCTCATGTCTCCGACGCTGTATCCACCCCTTCCCACCCTCTTGGGGTTCGGTCCTGCCAGTTCCACTTGTGGGCTGTCCTCACCACTTTGGGCCTTTCTACCGCTCCCCTTCTTGTGGCTCCGGATGTCACCACAGACACGCTTTTATGAGAGTGGGCTTGTGCAAGGCTTGTATAAAGTGTTCTCAGAAATACGAGGTCCTGTCATTTGTAAAACTAATAAAAATGTCCAATAATTTTTACAAGGGAAAAATGAGTCATTGGATGGCACATTTCTCATTACTGGCATTTTACAATTAAAATGAGTATCTATTGAATCAACCCAAAGCTCTTATTGTTAGCAGACACTAATAACTTCCTGAGCTATTGAAGATACTTTTTTTCTGAAGAAACATGACCCCTGACCACTGTATTTCTCGTCGAGAGTGGTATCCAGCTGAGACCAGCTCTGCTCAGCTCCTGCTGGAGTTGTTTCAAACACATCCTGATGAGACTGGTGGCTATAACTGGGTGGGAAATTGTTTTTGAGCCCTCAAAAATGTTCAAGATTTCAAAATTTTTCCCGTTCCACATGGGGATGAATCCAGAATTGTTCAACTTTTTTTTTTTTTTTTTTTTTTTTTTTTTTTTTTTTTTCTTTTTGAAAAAAAAAAAAAAAATGAAAAAAAAAAAAAATCATGGAAACCAGCTCCGGAATAGCCAATAGCCATCGGTCGCACAGAGCCAAATGAAATGGGGACTCCCGCCCGCAGCTCGGACCGCGGTGCTGGTGGCTGCGCTGGCAGGAGCCGACTTCTCCTCCCAGCGTGGGACACCCACCCTGGACCTCCTGACCTTCTCTGGTGACAAATGAAGCCAGGACAACTTTCCCGACTCACCGCAGCACTCGCGCGTGCTCTGCCGAACGCTGCTCTGCGCCGCGGGCAGCCGCCAGCAGAGCGAGACGGGGCCATCGCCACCTCCTGCCCTGGGAGGATGGGGACTGCTGCAGCTGCTTGCATGGTCAGAACCCGCTAGAAACTTCGGGAGAGTTTAGAAACGGCCTAATTTTCAACAGGCACTGGTAGCTCTGAAAGTCAGCCTCCCTTCATCTTGGGATGGATCCTGACAACCCGAATCACCTCCTGCTTTAATGCACACCTGTATGGGCACTGTGGGGTATTTCAGCAGAGGGGCCCCAGCAGCCTTGGTGGTGCAGCCTCCTATGTGGGTGCATGGGGAAGCCAATTTTGGGGAGGGCTTGTGCATACTGGAGGCAAAGGGTTGCTAATGAGCAATGAAACAGGGGATCCTGATGGAAGAGATCAAAAAGAAACAGCTCTGCAGCAGCTCCAAGGCTCCGATTCCCCCAGCCCTTCCTGCTCTGCCCACAAGGGCTCATTGCCTCTTCATGAGATTACTGCGAGAAGCCAACTGGAGTGCAGGAATTACTCCTGAAAGCTGCTCCAGATGAAGCAAAAGTGATTAAAATGCAAAGCCCACGGAACTGCTACAGCAGAGCATCCAGGGAAAGCTCCTGCTGTGGGCTCTAGGAGGGAAGCTCATGGCTGCTGCATGGCCAACTGCAGCCAAAATCCCAGTACGTGCCCTAATGTGCACTCCTCGGGAGATGGTGCTGAGGACAGTGTCACTGGTGCTGGGGACAGTGCCACCGGTGTACCCCTGGGGTTTCTGCTCACCCAGACTCTTGCTCTTGATATCCAAGCTGGTATATTTGTCCTGAACCCCCGGGCTTTTTTGGGGGGTGTGTTTTTTTCCCACCTGCACATCCCAAGGGCAGAGGAAGAAGCTGTTTCATTGACATGCCACCAGAAAAGAGAAGCCAAATTCTCCCCACATGCACCAAAAATACAGTGAGTATCTAGACGGGAATGGCCATCATTCCTCCAAAATCCCAGTGGAGCCTGGGCAGCCAGGCTGCTGTCACATGTGGGGAAGTTCAGTCCCTATTCATACGTTCAAACACGTGCAAAGCTGATGAAAAACTACCATGAAATCCCATTGCACAGCAGTAACAATGAGCAAGTGCTGGCTTCTAAACACCAAGTGCCCTGCCAAGGAGCAGGCAAGTACCGATCCTGCTGGGCTGGGGGGTCCAGGCGCTGCTTTTGCCATAACGGCTCCTCTCTAGCAGGTCTGCATGAGACCAGACCCTGTCCAGCTGTCTCCAAGCCCTCTGCCAGAAATGAATGCCCAGAAAAGACTGATGGAGACTTCACTCTGTCCTTGCTAGAGGAGTTCTTATCCACAACGAGCAGAGGGCTGGAGCAGGCATTGCATATTTGCTGGTTGAGCAGTCGAGGGGGCGCATGGGGAGGATGCTGGGCTCTGCTCCTTACACACCACTCTCTCTCTGAACTCTCCGTGGACTCCATCTTCCTCATTTAGATCTGGAGGAGATGGCTCTTTCTCTTGGGAAAACGCTGTGGGAGTGGGGATGAGGGGCCCAGATGCTGGGGACAAGCAGATGAAATTGTTTTCCATTCTCTGATATTGTGCAATGGCTCCAGAGCTGGAGACACTTTTCCTTTGCTACTGAACGTGGGGGCTGGGACGACAATGTGTATTGTCATTTATAAGTACTCTAAGTCTCTCCTGGGACCTATGTGCGTAAATCTTGTATTTGCTTCAGCATCCTTTTTCCCCATTGCATTTTTGCATCTCAGCTTCTGCCTATGCCGTCTATGTGAGACTGAGCTCTCCAGACACCGGAGTCCCACTCCCAGCAGCATCCCATTTGTGCCGCTGCCATCCCCCTCTCCTGCTGTGAAGGGAGTGCCATGGGAGCTGGCTGCTCACTGAACGCCACGAGCTGCTCACCAAATCTGTCCCAGCCACCGTCCTGCTGCGGTGCCAGGTGCCTGAGCGAGGCTCTCGCAGCAGGCATTGCCGAGAGCCTGCAAGAATTGCCAAGAGCTTCCCTTTATGGCTTCGTCTTTCCCGTTAAAAGTTTTATGGGATTTCCTCAGCGCTCAGATTTACGAACGTGCTCGCCCAGCCATGGGTGCCACCAGCCTGGCCTCAGGGATGGCTCCCAGGTGGCACCGCAGACACTCAGCTCCCATCCCCGCAGGGCTGCGCTGCGCCTGGCCCTGCAGCAACTTTGGCATCCCCGCCGCGGGGGCTTATCGGCTGATGCCGCAGGATTTCCTCGCCCCGCCGGGGTCGCACAATAGCGAGGACAGGCTGCTCCGCAGACACCCTAATCCCTGCGCGATTGTGCAGCGTTTCGGGGGGTGATGGTAGTTCAATGACACTTTGCAAGGTTAGCAGGAATGTTAATCCGCACAGAAGAAAAAGGTGACGATTATTTAATGCCATGGCCGGGAGCTTTTGTGCTGCCCTTAGGATGATGGGCTTGTGCCGGGTGATGTTTTAGAGCATTTCTGAGGACCAGCACTGCATGGGCCACCTGGGCACTGCCCACCCTGTTCCAGCTTTATGGGGCACAGGGAGGGAGAGGGGATGGCACTGCCTGATGTCTGTGCAGCCTGGCCCTGCTTCTGCTCTGTCCCTTTGAATTTTCATATGAGTAACTCAGTTTCTGCCAGCACCCAATGAAAGCACAAACATGCACATGGCCAGAGCACACACGGACAGCTCTGGAGAGCAGCAGAGTTACTTATTGTTTGAGTTCAATTTCCAGAAAATTGGGTGTCTCTTACAATTCCAAGATGCCTCAGCAGAAGGGCAGCTGATGAGCTCCTGCTCTCTGGCTGCACACTGCAGCACAGGGCCTTTTTGGGCACAGTGTGGGGTGTACAGCCTGCTGAAGGAACTGCAATGAACATACTCTGGGGACCCATGGAGGTGTGGGGCAGGCAGTGTGGTTGTCCTTTCTCTGTGGAAGTGATTGGGCATGGTGGAAAGCACCATCCCTAGGAGCCTGCAAACAGATGCTGGGGAGCAGAGGAGTGTGCAAGTGCTGCCGTGTCTGTGCAAAGCCTTGGCTGCTCCCCAGAGGATGGTTCCACTGGCATTGGCAAGAGGTGGAGGAGTGAAACAGCCTCGGAACTGCCAGCCAGAGATCCCTGACAGCCATCCAGGGATTTCTCATCCTCAGGAAGGGCAGGGAGGGATAAAGCACTGAGATTGCAGGCGGGATGATGCCTGCTTGCCCAGGGACAGCGCAGCACTGCAGCACATCCCTGTGACCTGCTCCACGATGCAGGAGCTGGCACGATGTCCCCGCCTGACCCCACACACATCCCTACTGCATGCTGAGAGCCAGCAGCATCCCGACAGCCAGGTCTGGTGGCTCCATGGTGGCCTGGGCAAGGCCAGCCTAAGGTGACCTCCGGGCAGTGCCTGGTGACAGCAGGGACACAGAGGGACAGCAGGGACATGCATGTGGCTGGGGAGCAGGGGACATAGCCCAAGGTTGAGGGCACAGAGCATGGCCATGGTGCAAGGCAGCGTATGCAAGTAGTGCTGGTGCAGCCGCGCTCATCTGGCGGCGTGCATGTGTGCGCGCTCCTATGTGCGTGTCTAAATCATCGCGGCTCAGTGGATTTCAGGCACTGCAGGCAGAAAGTACAAATCTGCATTCGATTAAAAGAGCCCTTTGTAATATAACCTATATGAGCCTGCACTTAACACCCATCATCCTGAGGAAAGCCCAGGCACTCTTCCAGCCAGTTGGGCTGCGTGCCTCCGGGGCAGATCTCCCAGGGACATGAGACTGCCGGGGCAGGAACTTGGACCGAGTTTCTGTGTGGATTCTTCCCCCTTCGAGAGAGGCACAATGGGGCTTTGCATGAGTGATACAAACATGCCAGTTGTACTTAAGGTTGACAAATAATGTAAACCACACAATCTGGTTTGAGGGAAACGACTTCACCACAATTTATTTTAGTGCTTTAAACATCACGCCAAACTCTGTAGTGAATTGCTAAATTAATGCCGGGCTGCCATCTAAATAGACATCTTCAGATCACAAGCATGTTATAGGGGGAACGGTTTCCTTTGAAATGGTTCCCACAGCTCAAAGGCTGTGCAGAGAAAAAATGTGCCCAGGATTCAATTGCTGCCAACATGTGGTGGCCACATTTCGCTGCCGCTATTGGCCAAGATGCTCCGCGAAGCTGAGGAAGCATCACCGAGGTGGAGAGATAAACTGGTAACCGTGGGGAGACAGGGAATGCCATAAGCGGCTCGCTCCATGGAAAAGGATAAAGAAGAGTGCTCACTTCCAAGCTGTAAGTCTGGAAAAGATGTGCCCTGCTCAGGCAGGCACCTCTCTGTCCCCACCATGCACTCTCTGGGCTTCTCGTGATGCAGCAGAGAAGCCCGGCAAAAGCACAGTGGATGTTTATTCCACTCTTGATTTTCCATCAGCTTCTTGGCTGATGTAATCAGCATCGCTGCATTAACTCTGCTCCCCTGGCAGCTAGAGATCAATGGCAATTTCCACCAGCTTACGGCGGTGTCCCAGCTCTCCTAAAAGGAAAGCTCGTTGGGTTCATTGGGCGAGGGTAGCCAGGCTCCTGAGGGACAGAGCTGGCTCACTGGTTCTGGGAGGCTGCGTGTGGGAATCTCAAGGAACTAGAAGCTGTTTTTACACCTTCCTCATCCCTAAGTCCACGGCTGGTGTAAGTTGGAGAGGTGCAAAATGCCTGTGGGCATTCAAGCAGGGCTTGGTGAGGATGGATGACAGTGAAAGGGGGTACAGAGAGCAGAGGTGAGCCTGCCCCTTGGCTGGAGCAGCCAGGTGGGGTGGGAGCTGGGTGCTGGATGAGGGACATGCTGAGGATGTCCTCATCCCCATCCTTATCCTCATCCTCATTACCTTTACCTTGGGTGGCTCCAGCTGCTGGGTGCTGGAGAGCTCATGGGAGCGAATCCTCATCCCAAAGCGCACCCCAACACCCTGCTGTGACAACAGGACCAGGCGAGCTGCCCCTTGAAGCCCAAAGGAGCAGGGGGGCTCGTCATGGGCACACACACCCCATGTGTGCTTCCCGTCTGCACTTCAAACGCTGCAGATAGCCTTGCATCCAGTGGCCAAGCTGCTAGCAAGCGCCCTGTAGACAAAGGATGAGAAGACAAAGGAAAGGGAAGGGAACTGTCACTTGGCCACCGTTCCCACCCAGGCAACTTGGTTTTTGTTTCCCCATCACCAACCCGAAATCCATCTTCCATGCTTTCGTGGCTCAGTCGCTCTTTCCCCTTATGGTTTCCTTCAGCTGAGCTGGAGGAAGAATAAAGAAACGTCTCTCAGGGCCCCAGCCTCTTACAAGGCTCATAAATATGTCTCTGCTTAAAAACTCAAGGATTAATTAACTCATGAGTATCCCAAAGCTCTGGGAAAGAGCACCCTCCTGTGCGGGACACAGCCCTTCAGCAGGAGTTTTGCCCGAGTGGGACAGGGACAGGGACGGGTGAATGTGCCCCCAGCTCCACGCCACCACCAGGCTCCTGGGCCCCCGGCACCACCAGCCGCCGGTGGGACCGTGTTGCCTTCACAGTGTTTTCAATTAGGCGCTCGACAATGCCCACGCTTGGTGGTCCCTCGTAAATTTTCAGGCTGACGGTGCCACGGGGGAAGCTTGGAACAAGGGAGCTGGTAGCTCTGGGCGCATCTCGGGGCCGAGCTTGCAGAAGCACTGCCCCACTTCCCTTCTGCACCACCCGGATGGGTGCCCAAAATGTTGTGCAGACACTGAGCCCCTTGCCTGGGGGTGTACACTGGGGGTGCCTCTCCTGAGAGCTGCGGGGGTGATTGCTGCCCTCATGCCCTTTGCCTAGCATAAAGAGGCACCAAGCCCTGCAGCAAGCATGGGGCAAAGTGGTGCTGGGTGTGCAAGGGCATCCCCTGCCCTCCCTGGGCTCCTGCACCCCTGCTGCCACGCAGCACCTGGTCTGCAGCCTGACCGCCCTGGGGTCCCGCAGGGGCCATGTCCCTTGCCCAAGCTCAGCCATGCCCAGCACGGCCCCCGGGCAGGGTGGGTGTCTGCAGCAGTCGTTTGGTCCTTGGCACAGCGTGACAGCCCAGCAATCACTGGTCTCTGAAGAGCTGGAGCTGCCAGAAGCCACTCCTTCCTCAGTGGGTCTGTGCAGAGCTGGTACGAAACAAACAACTTTTGCAACATGTTTTGTTTTCCATCATTAAATTTAAAAAGTAAATAAATTAAATCCATTTTGCTGCCACTTTGCTATGTCAAGTGTAACCTGAGTGTCGCTCGCGTGGGAGGCACGGCGTGGGGCCTCGCCTGGGCTTTGCAGCACTCAGGAGCAGTGCAGGGAGGATCTCAGAGAGCCATGTCACACCTGTGACTGTCACCAGGAGGGATGTCCCTGTCCTGCTCACCTCCTGAATCCAGAAGGGCTTGAAGGGAGCAGAGAGGAGCATGTGAAGCTGAAGCACAAAGGGACTGGGGATGGCTTGGGCTGTGTCCCCAAGGAGAAGGCACCAGGTCTGTTTGCCCCCTGCCCCATCTCCCACCTTCCTCCCCCTGCCCTATCTCTCACCTTCCTTTCCTCTCCTGCAGAGCCGTGTGGGGAGGCACAAGCTCCACGGCCCCCTTCCCACTCTGCTGTTCCTCCTGCTGAGCTGCATCACCCAGCGCCACCCGGCAAAGCACCGGCACAGGCAGAGACACCAAAATGACCTGACCTCCCTTTCTCTTTTCCTTCATCTCTCTCCAGGAAGAGCCTTTGTGGAGGAGAGGCCCCAGGGACAGCTCGCTGTGCCTGGAGCCACAGAGGTGAAGGCATCTCACCTGCCGTTCTCCCACCTACCCAACCAGAGCAGAGCCGGCTTGCATCGTAGCCCCAGGGCGATGTGCTCCAAAGCCTCTCAAAAACACAGAGCAGGGAGTGGATCCCTGGGAGCACCCTCCAGATGCCTGGGCTTTATCCTCTGCACGAAGGAAGCTGTCTGCACCCCGGGACAGGCCCTGATGCTATTGGCACCAGACTCAAAGTGCCCACTGATGTCATGGGAAGTGCAACTTGGCCCTGGGTGCGAGAGGGCTCGGCGCGGCTTCCAGCTGGCCTCCTTGCTGCTCCTCTCCCTGGCTCTGGGCTGTAATTAATTCACTCTGCTGGAGGGGTAGTTCCCAGCTGAGGAACAGGGATCCTCTGGGTTTACCAGTTGGCAAAAGGAATTTCCAAAGCACAGGCCACCCTTTCTGTTCAAGAGCTGGTTTAGAGCAGTGGCTGTAGCACCTCTGGGTTCCGTGCTGCTTCCCACCCAAAATGTGAGAGCTTTCCCCCCCAAATGTGAGAGCACGACGGCAAGCCCAGCTTCCACGCGGGTCTGTACACACAGCGATTACCATGAGCACTGAAAGGAAGAAGAGCCCGCGCCCCTGGGAGCAGACAGGAGCTGCTGCTGAGGAAGCTGCTGCAGAAATTCAAGCTGTGATTTTTAGCTGCTTATTTGGTGCAGGGCGCCGAGCTCTTCCTGTGGAGCTCTGGGCAGGCAGAGGGCACGCCGGCAGCCCGAGCAGAGAGCAACATGTAGCTTTTCTGCTCTGAGACAGAGAAGAGGAAACATTTCAGCAAACCATTTTACCAGAAAACACGCGAGTGACTTTTTTTTTTTTTTTTTTTTTTTTTTTTAATAATAACAACCAAATGAAAACAATGTGGGCTTCAAAGTCCGTCCTCGGGATGCTTTGTGGTTCACGGGCTTTCCGAAAGGCACACTCCTTTTGAACCCACAGAACAAGCCCAAAAGCCCCGGTTCCTTTCCCGGAGGTGCCCACAGTGCCCTCACTGCCCCGTGGTGCCCAGGTGTGGGCGGCCAGGCCGGGGGCTGCCCATGGAAGCAAGGATGCTGAGATGCTTGGGATTGTGTTGCTGCATAAATGGGCCCTTTTGCGGCTTCCTCTCTCCCACCATTTGCCAGGAACAGAGGCAGGAGCCCTGACGATCAGCGTGGCGACCGCTGTGGTTGCTCTAAAAGCGGTCTCCTGTTACCGAAATGTAAATGTTGATGTTTTAGGAGGGGAGATGCTGATGAAAATGGAGCCGGCCCTGTTTGTTTGTTAAAGCAGCTATTTTAAACAAGTTCTGCTCACACAGCTTGCAATTCGGAAGGAAGTTTTTCCAGCCATAATATCCTAGCTCAGCGCTGGGCAGACAATGGTTCAGCAGTTGCCCTGGATTAGCTGGGTGAAGTCACCCCGTGGAGCCCCGGGAAGGGCTTCTGGGAAGCGGCGGGGCTTAATTCAGTGCCGCAGGGCAGGCGGTGGGGAGGGGACGCTCCCGCAGTGCTGAGCCACCCTGGGGAGCCCCAAGCAGGGCACTGAGCAGCCGCCCTGGCCGGCACCGGCCGGCCCCTTGTCCCAGGACAGGGCTGCTCAGCATGTCCACACCATGCTTTTTTTTTTTTTTTTTTCCCCCAAGGAAAATGCTTCCATTTAAATGAATTTGTATATATTTTTTTAACAAATGCAGAACATTTTTTTCCTTATAACACTTTCTCGAGCTGTAAGCCTGGGGCACCTTCCCACCAGGAGCACCGGGAGCAGCATTGCAACACTACGGCCACCAACAGAGCCGATGGGATGAGGCGCCCTGAGCTGGGGAGGGCACACGACACCTTTCAGAGCCTCCATCCCCTGTGCCCTTAATGTGGCCATGCCCAGTGCCCTGCACCAAGCCCCACGTCCCGCTCCAGGCCCCGTGCCGTGCATCACGTCCCGCACCATGCCCTGTGCCACGGCCGCCCGGGCGCCGAGGGCCTGGCGTCACGGCCGCTGCTCCCTGATGTGTTTGCTTCGAGAAAGCAGACGGGGCTCTTGGAGGGTGGCGGAGGCGGCAATGCCAATTCCTTTATTCATTACAGCCTCGTATACAAATAAAATCTTTACAAGCTTGCCTTGAGCCTTTAAAAATGCCGTTTAGGACGTGTCATTTGTATTGTCTGACTTCAGCTCCCTCGCACCACGACTGATCTCAGAGGCAGTAAAATCCTGCTTCCACGTAAAACCCAAATGAGTTTATTTTATTTGCTGGGGCAGGGCGAGGGAAGCACTTACTGTGCTGCTTCCTTGAATCTGACCTGCCACCCTGCTGCCCTGGCCTGCAGAGGACAAGGCCACCCTGCCCAGCGGGGACATCTGTGCCCTGTGTGCAATGTCCCTTTGGCTGCTCCTCCTGCAGGGACGTGGGCACCCGGCTGCTTTGCCCACAGGAAAGCTTCCTGAGAGGTCTCTGTCCCATCCCTGCAGGGGCACAGCCGAGTCCCAGATCACCCAGGGCATCCCCAATGCATCCCCATGCTTTTGCAGAAGGACAAGGGGCAGAGCCACCCGCCACCCTGCATGTTCCCACTTGGGACATCCCAGCCAGCAGCTGCGGCAGTGCCTGCGATGCCACAAACATCAGAAGGAGATGCAAAAGATTAAAGTGAGGAAATCTCTGCCATCTCTTTAGCTGCTTGGTGAGTGCCAAGGCGTGAAGGCTCTGACTCCGGAGGTGCACATGGAAACGCTCCACAAAGGGGAATTAATTGCAGCAGCACTGGCCTGTAGCATGAAGATTTTTTTTTTGTTAAGGGCCGAGATGAAGCTTTCCATTTCTTCCTCCTCTCGGTGAATCTCATTGTGATTAAATTAAAGGAATTCTCGTTAAAATGTTAATATCCTTCTAAGACTGTTTGTTGTTTTTCTCAGCTGCCTCTGGTCTCCCTTCAGAGCCTTTGCTGCTTTTTCCTAACGTTTTCCAGCTCTTCCTCCCTTTTCTCGCCGCCCTCCCCCCCTTTTTCCGACACTCACTGGAAAGTTACAGCTGCGGCTGCCTAGTGGCTGCAGGCAGTGAGTCACACGAGGATCCCCATCGCAGCTCGTAAACAGGAGGGAGAAACACACGCTGCTGCCCCGGGCACCGGGATGCTAGCTGACAGCCCCTGGCCCTCCCCGGGGGCTGCCCAGAGGGCTCACTGTACCCTGGTGCCTGGCAAGAGAATGGGATGGGATGGGATGGGATGGGATGGGATGGGATGGGATGGGGACAGGGATAAGGATGGGGACAGGGATTGGGATGAGCATGGGGAACAGGAAAAGGAACAGAGAAAGAGATGGGAATGGGAATTAGGATGGACACAAGGATGGGGATGGGGACTGGGATAGGGATGGGAATGTGGACTGCGCATGCCTCCCTGCCTCCAGCCATGCCTCTCCCCAGTAAGCAGTGCACAACCAGGGCAAATCCTATTTCCCTTTGCCCATCAGCAAACCATGGGTTGGAGGAGAACCCAGTCAAGGAGCTGGTGTCCCTGACTGCCCTGACCCCATCAGCACACCCTCTGCAGGCACTGCACAGCCAGGGCCAGCACCCCCCTGTCAAACTGCCGCTGCCACCAGGCACATGGCTGTCCATTACATGCGTCCCCCCATTTTTCATGTCCCTGGGTTTGTGGCTGCTGTGTGGGGTGAACCTGACAGCAACACCTACAAATTTACTAAAAAGTTACCGAAAAGTACAGGAACAATATTTGTTTTTTTTCAAAGCTAGGGAAAAAATGCTAATTTGTGGGCATTTTCCATTCAGGAGCATCCAACACAAATGCATTGTTCCTCTTTAAATTCCTAAGCATATGGTATTTTGTGCTGTTAGAGTTTAATATTCTTTTCATTACTGATATCTAATACAGACAAGTCTTGAGGGTTACACAAAACATATGCGAACCTAATTTGTTTTTACTGTGCCACATGTTTTTACTCCCTGCATCATTCAATTAGCTTTTTTTTATATATATATCATGTGATCAGCAAAAACTTAATGCTATTTTTAAGCATGGTAAGAAAGTGAAAAACACATTTACTGTGACTGCAGAGTAAGAGGAGTGTAGATTCACCCTCTGCAAAAATAACTGTTACAGTGTGATAGCAAAATGTGGTGCTGCTGCTGCTAACATGGCATTTCTTTAGCAGTACAGCTTTTCAAAATGCTGCACAGCTTTTTAGACAAACTCTTAAGAGTTTTGGGTTTGGAATAATTTCTCTCATTGATAGAAATGAGAACAAGCTTTGCAAATGCATAGATCAGTGGTCATCAAACACCACCTGCCCGTGTGTGATGAGAACTTGCCATCCTCCTGCCCCCATCTTGCAGCTCAGGAGTCTTTTCCACTTCTTCTCCTGACAATTCTTCGGAGAGGTGGACATTAATTTATTGAATCCATCATCTTTAATGCTTTTTCTTTCCCCAGGTGTTCACATGGGATCCATATTTGTACAGGAGATGCAAAAGGCTAAGTAATTGCTAGTTGTGGTCAGCATGCCAATGCTGATGAATTGGGGCTTTATTCTCTGCCGTGCAGTTGCATTCCCCATCCATTGCTCAAGTTGGGGCTGAGCTTATTTAGGGGTTTTGGAGACTGGAAATGAGAGGAACAGGGAAAACAGAAGAGTTTGGGCATAAGAGATTCGCTTTGCTGTGCAAAATGGCTTCCTGCACACCAGTCCCTGTGAAGCAACTAACCAGTGCTAAACCACAACCAGCCTGCGATGTCGATGGCTCCAAATCTGAGCCCCCTGGAGATCAGCAGGGAAGAGGAGGCCAGTTACAGGCCCATCTGGTTGCCTTCAGATGCTTGTAGCCATGCAAACCCCCTCCACACCAGAGCTGGTGCTCCGTGCAGGTGTGGAGGAGAAGCACAGCGATGGCAGCCTGACGGGTCAGGGAAACCTGACCCCGGTGGTTCGTCGTGCCAGAGAGCTCCAGACAACCCCAAACGCAGGAAATCCTGGTGCTGCCACATGCTGTGTTCTCCGTTCCCACACATGGGCCTTATTAGCAGTGTCAGAAGCCTCCAGCTTGTGGGTGACTGCTAACCACAACCACCAGCATTAACCTCCTGCTTGGGGGTCATTTGCAACAGCCCACAAAATGCCTCAGAACTGGGCCATGTTGAAAGAAACTGGTGGGTCCCTAAAAAAAAAAAAAAAAAGAAAAAAAAAAAAAAGTTTAATTTTTTAAATTATTATTTATTGGGGCCTCCGAGGATTCTGGAGGACAGTAATAAAAAGGCTGTGGACATCTGGAGCCTTCCAGGCCAGGAATCCGAGGGTGGCCATGGGGTAGGAGAGCTCCATTCATAGATTGAGGTTGTGTTTGCTGGGCTCTGTCCGCTTTGTTGCAGACATACGTTGGTCCTTGCCTACCCTCTGGTGACTAAGAGATCCAGTGTCAAAACCATCTGGTCACACCAAGACAAGCCTGGTCACAGGCTCAGGTCATGACAGCCATCCTTACCAAACATCACCACATGCTGGCCTACAGCTGCTGCATAGGGCTTTAATCGCAGCTAAAAAACTGAAGGGATCCAAACTTTGGGCACAAAACAGCTTGGAAATGCACCTTTACCTCATGGCTACCAGCACTAGATGTCCAGGCTCTTCCCAGCCCCATGGCAGTCTGGTCGCAGTCCAGCTGTGGGTGCTCCTTCTTCTGCTGGTGTCCCGGTAGCTCTGCTAGTTGCTCACTATAGGTTGTGCCCCTTTTTTTTTTTTTGGCATGTTGTGCTTGAGAATCCCCCTCAATTCTCCATCCACCTGCCCAGAAGCACCCGCACACTCTGTGGGAGCCACGTCATGAGAAACACACAGCTGGGTGCTCACCCTTCCGTGCACTATTTTGTGGAGCAGGATAAGATAAGCAGCTTGCCTCAGCCAAGGAGAAATGAAATCTTCTTTCATTACATAATGCACGATTGAAGGGAAAAACAGGACGACACAAAACATTCCCAGAGCGGAAGTATCTGCTCCCTCCAGCAGGAAAAACCCTACAGAAACCAGAGATAGGTGTCACTAGGGGACCCTGGCTTGCACAGGCTGGGTTCACCATGCTTGGAGCCCAGAGGTTGGATGCCATTCGAGCCACGGGGCATTGCACCACACATCTGTGTCAGATACTGCTAGCATAAATAATCCATTGTGCTCGGGAGCCTGAGTAAGCCATGCAGCTGGGTTCTCCTGCAGGTCATGACTCACTCGGCCAAGACTCTGGATGTGTGTCATGGAGTATATCGAACCTGAGCCGCTTTTGTTCGGGACAGGGCCCGGTCTTCAAAGGGTTAAGGGTAATTTGAATGATTCCTTTTGTTTAGATTCATTTCAGGTTTCGTGATTTCTGTTATTACTGCATAAAATCACTTGCAGGCGCTCGAGGTGGGGGCTGGAGGGAAGGATAGCTGGAACAGATGTGAGCTAATTGGAAGCACAGCAGCAGCACCAGCAAGTGCCGCATGGCGCTTTGCAGGCTGAGAGCAGCCACAAAGACTTTGTCACACCCTATTTGTGAATTACGCTGGCCGTGGGGAGAAACTGGGAAAGGAAAAAGATGCCAGGGTCAGACGGAGGATGCGATGCTAAACAGCGAGTCTCTACACTTCAGTGTGTGTTTCAGCCCTCCTCACCCTCGCCCACTGTCAAGCGAGAGGAGCACCAGGTGTTGCCCAGCTCCCAGTCTTCTCCACACAGCTTTGAAGTTGGATCATTCTGATTTCCATTTGGTTTACAAATAAAGCTGGCTGTGCAAAGGCAAATAGGTTAATGGCTGCAGAAAGCAGACCCTTCTGATTGCCCCTGCTCCTGGGATGGGGATGAGACAGAGCCGGGGACCTTGCTCAGCAGCGCTTTGGTGGAAGGGCAGCGTGCTGCTGGACAGAGACATCTCCTGCACTGCCTCATGTGGGGTGGGATGAGGTGGGATGGGATGGGATGGGACAGGACGGGATGGGACAGGACGAGACGGGACGGGACAGGACAGGACAGTAGGCATGCCTCTGGAGTGACTCATTGCTTCTCACACTGGAGGCCACAAAAGGATTTTGCAGAAAACACCAGGAATAGGTATAAAGACCCTTTTCCTTCACTCCTGCAAAGATGACACTCTCCAAGCACCTCCACGCCGCTACAGGCATTGTGAGGCTGCCTGGCCTCTGCTTGTGTCCAGCAGGTGCTGAGTCCCCAGCATTTCCCATGGGAAACCACCCAGATCACCCAAAAAAAGAGCTCAACCCCAGCACCCCGAGCTACAGGGCTTTGCTGACAGGCCATACACAGGCCCCTTCACTCCCCCTGCCCTTCTGCACGAGTCAAACTGGTGAGGACCTGATGCTGATGCTACAGTGCATGGCCCCATGCTGCAGAGCTGATAGCAGCAGGAAGGGGCTGATAGCAACAGGAAGGTGACAGAAAGCAAGGTCCCTGGGGCTGCTGGAAACGCTGCATCCTCAGACCTGCTGAGGAGCCAGCCCTCTGCATTCCTTTCTGCTGGAAAACATTTGCTGTACCACAGCTACATTCGTCAGGGCAAGTCTTAAAGCTGCCAGATTATTCATTGCAGTGATTCAATACTCATACTATTAATAAATACCACTCCGAGACCCAGCTAACAAACTTCTGTTGAGGCAGGCTGGCAGCTGTCGCTTTCATAACCTCATCACCTCCTGCTCCTTTGAAGCAACGTGCTGGAGAACGTTGGGGGCAGTTCCCAAACATGGATTAAAGCCCTAAAATCCCATCTGAACAGGAAAATTACAGTAGCAGAGTCATTCAGCAGTCAGTGAACTACACTAGCTTGTGACAAGCATCACCTCCTTATTTTGCCAACAGCAGTGAAGAGGCACTGAGGCTGGTGTGAGCGATCACACCTCTCCATTGCAGCCGGCAGGGAGAGCAGGAGCACGGCGGATTGGGGCTGGTGATGGGGGCACAAGCCTGGGAAACTCTTGGGGAAGAAGCTGAGTTGCCCACTTATCTGTCCACAACAGCACGGAGCAGAGCACAGCCAGGCTGCCTGCAGGACATGGCAAGAGCTTGCCTTGCTTCCCCAAACCAGAAAAAATCTCTTGTTTCTCTAAATCCTGCAGAAAAAGCTCCACCATGATGGGAGACCTGCTGGTGCCTGCAACCTGCCCCAGCCCTGCACCTCACCCCACAAGGCAGGGGGAATCCAAGGGGTCCACACAATAAAAATTCAAAGCATCCCAATCCAATAACCAGATGGAGCTGCAGGTGCTAATGAGATTGCGCATTGTCTGTTGTTCCCCAGCTTGCATCTGTCAAGAGCTTTCTATGCCCCACCATGGCAACATTTGCTTTAATTAAAGAATCTCCACGCTGCACCAGAGGGCAGATTCACCCCAGCCAGGATTTGCTGCACTCGCCGAGCCGCTAGACAGTCTGTCTCTCGCTAGGGATTAGGCTCCGGGAAACTCCCAGGCTGCTTGGCATAGAAAAACAGGACAGTTTCTGTGGGAGTTTGAAGACCAGAGTTCAATTAACTTTTCTCACTCTCCCTTTGGGCCGGACGTGGGGTAGGTCTGGTGGCTCTCACTCCCGGCAGGTGACAAGGCTGGAGATTAATTACAGAGCTGACATTCCCGGGGCCATGTTCTCCCAGGAAAGCCGCCTGGCGCTGGGAGCTGCTGGTTCCCAGCCACCTCCAGCTCCTGCTCCCACCATTGCCTGCCTCTGTCTCCGTCACGGTGCTGGAAATGCCCATCCATCATCAGGCTTACTGGCACAGTTGGAGAAAGCAGGCATGCTGCAGGTCAAACAGAGCCTGCTCACTCCAGTCCTCCACCACCAGAAAATACTAGAATAAATTATAAATAAAATACTGGAATAAAGATAGAAATGGGGAATGTGTCTGCCTATATCTTGCACATGGTTCTTCCACAATCACTGTTCCCTTGCACCTTTGGGAGTGAGGGAGGGGGACAGGCTCTGCCCTGAGCACCCAGGTGGGGATTCTCCAGCTCCCCCAAACCTACAGCTTATCCTTTACACATCCAAAGCTGTCGCCTGCCAGGGCTCCATCACCTGCAGCCCTCAGGGAGTGCCAGGACCTTGATAAATACCAAGGGGAAATATCCAAAGTCCAGGGAGAGACTGCGTCTGCACCCAGCCTCCCCAGGTGAACTTCTGGGGGCAGTTAGCCCCATGGCAGGAAGTGACAGATGCACCCATGGGCACACTTGGAGCCTGTCACCTGCTCTTTGGCTGCAGCATGAACAGATTCCTCTGCGCCATCAGGACAAGGCTCCTGCAGTTCATCGTTTTCAGTTGTCTCTGCTCTAATTGGCCTTGCAAAAATAGGACGTGGCTTTTACTGTGTGCTGGAAACCGGCCTCCAGCTCATCCATCACCTCTCCTAGGCAGGTGTGCCAGGTGAGTGCAGTGCTGAGCGACCCTCCTGCACCATCCAGCAATGCCATTTAGCGGTGCTGCATCAGTGATGCTTCTGGGCATCTTTCCAGCCTGCAGGGCTATCCTTATCCCCCAGCCCTTTGCAATAACAGTGTGGGAGTCTGCAAAGGGTCCAGCTCCTAGTGAGCAAGGTGCTGGGAAGTGGAGGAGCCAGGCGATAACATAGGCAAAGCAAGAGCCTGAGCTCTTTGGAGGCTGCTGGGTTTGGGCAATGATGAGGAGATTCGCTTGGATTTTTGGGGGGCAGTATTTTGAGTGTCTGCCCTCAGCTTGGCTTCCCCACTCAGCTTTTAGGATGCGAGGTGTTACAGTTGGAACCCGCTCAGCAGCGAGTCTTAATGAGTGTTGGAAGAAAATATTGGAACAGACACAGCAGTGGGAAACGCATCTGCCCATATTCTGCCAGAGCACGCAGCCTGGCTTCCAAAATCACAGCACCTTGTGCAACCTGGTCGATATAACCAAAACGTCTTTCGAAAGAAATCTGGAAATAGCCTGTTGATGCTATCAAAACATCCTGTTTTGACATTTTCTGAATGAATCATTTTGATTTTTTTTATTTGAAATGACCTCACTGCCTTTTTTTTTTTTTTTTTTTTTTTTTTTTTTGGTGGAGTGGAATAGATTGTAGTTATTGAAATGTTGTAACCAAACCAAACTGATTGATCTGTGCCTTAGTGAAGTGTTTGGTCACCCCTCCCTCACAATCTCCTTCCACGCTTTATTTCCTGCAGTGAGAATTTCTAAATATTTGAGTTTCATTCCAACTTAAGGGCAAACTTTGCAGTCTCGAGATGAACCCATCGCTCTGGACACCCAGCTCCTGGTCCAGCATCTGGTGGCTCAGCACCAGCAGGGTTTGTCCCCTCCTGTCCCCAGGGACCCCGTGCGGGGTGGCTGGGGAGTGAACGGCCACAGGCAGCCCCAGCCTGGCTGGGTTGACCTGGCAATTAGCGCTATCTGACAACGTGTTAGAATTAGAAAGCTCATCATAAAAATCTCCAAAATGAATGCTTTTTGGTGTGTGTGTGCGAGTTAAGCTTCTCTGCCCCAACCAGGAACAGATGTCTGAACTGGTTGATGAATTGGAAACATCTGAAACAACTTTCCAAGCTGAAGTACAATAAATATACCTTTCATCACAATCCCTGCAAGAGGGTTTTAGAGGCAAAAATCACTGAAGTGTTTAATATGGCCCACGGTGAAGAATCATTATAACAAATGAACCAAATTAAGTGAGCATTTCTCCCCTTCTTAGTGACTTGCCTGGGACTCCAGGTGACACCTTCTGAGATCTGTCCTGCCAGCCTTGCCCAGGTTGCTCCTTGTTTGCTTTACACCATCCTCCTCTGTGGGCAAGGGAGCACACTTCAAAGTGCTCCCAGGGGCTTTGGCTGTTTCTGTGCTGAGGCAGGCAGCAATCCTCTCCTGGGAAATCCAGGTCTGCACCCACCAACAAAAGGAGGCGAGTGTAGGACAGGTGGCACAAGCCCTGGGTGCATTTGCAGTGCTTCGGTGGCTGCTGGTGAAGATGAAGCTCCACAGAGCCATCTGTGCCCTGCTTCCCGTCACCTCCACACTGGGTGGGACACTTGGACATCTGCCCCCTGGGTGATGCCCAGGGCGATGCTCTTAGCAAAACCAGTGTCTGCCAAAGGGATGGAGCGCTCTGAAGGCTGTGACTGCCTCCTGCACCCCACGGACATGGTCCCTGCATGCTGGGGCTTGCTTTCCGTCCAGGAGCGAACGCTGTCAGGACCAGAAGCAATCAGCAAAGCATCCTCATGGGTTCATGCCAGAAACATCTGTCAAAGCCATGGAGGGCTTTCTGCCAAAGTTCAAGTGGCTGCCATTCTTGCTGTTGATCCCATGACCTGGATAGATGAGAATCTTTCAGCAGGAGTTGTCAGAAAGAGTTTATTTTTCCATGTCTCCACTTGGCTTATTCCACTGAGCAAAGTCATGTTCTATTGATTTATTCTGAAATCACATTTATTTTCCTTCAAGGAATAAAACCCAATATTTCCCCCTTCAAAATTCATGTGCCTTGCATGGGATTTGAGGGTCAAATCTTCAAGTGTGAGTACATCCATAAAAAGCTCATGCGCTGGCAGGTAGCGTCATTTACACTTAGGAGCCTGATACTGAGAACATGTGCTGGTGCTCACTGAGCGAGGCGAGTTACGGCCTTGCAGCAGCTCTGCATGGAGGAGAATTCTCTCCTGTTTGTGTCCTGCAGTACCTCGGGTCTTTGTACAGTTGTGGGCACCCACCCATGGTGGGGACACACTTGTGATGGGACACAGTGGTGATGGGGACACACCAGCCCCTGCTGTCACCTCCTCATGGACCCTCCTGCCCTAAAGTACAGCAGACTGCAGCATCCCTGATGGTACCACCATCTTTGCAGGTGCCACCATCCCTGCCAGTGCCACCCTCCCTCTCCCAACAAGCGCAGGGGACATACGGTGCTAAATAACAGCCGGGTACTGCTTTTACACAAATACATTACCAGAAGGGCTAAAACATCCCCCAACACGTGCTCTGACCAGAATGAGTCACTCGAACATGACTCATAAATAAAGCAGACGCCTTTGATGTCTCCATTTTCAAACGCGCAGCAAGCTGGCCGGCATGGCGAGGGCTGGGGAGCACCAGGGCTATCGCACAGATGTCCGTAATGGGATACCGATGCTCACACATCGCTTCCATGCTGTAAAACGATGGTGCCCCTTCTGGAAAGGAAGCATGTGCAGGGATTCATTTCCTCCAACTTGCTTGGCTAAAACTTCTCCGGGGCTGCTTGCTAATCCCCGGCAGCGCTCGGGAGCAGCATTTGCTGTTGCTGGGGATTAGGAGCGGCTCCCCGCTGGGGCAGGATGGTGAGATATGTGCACAGACGGGGTCTGGCAGGTGCTGCTGGCACATCCACATGCTGGCCAGGCAGAGCTGCTCGGCTCTGGCTCCCTTCGTGCCCTTGCATCCCTTATAACAAGCCTTGTGATGTCCCAGCGGGGCTTTGTGAACAAATTGGTGGGAGCTGGGTTTTAGCAGTGCGGGGACAGGATGCTGCTGGTGCTGTCTCCGGTTCCTGCACCCCAATCATGGCCCTGTGCACAGCAGCAGGTCACCGGGGCTCCATTCCCAGACCCAAAGCATCAACCAACCAAGCCCCATCTCTGCTAATCACCTGCCAGCTCCCCAGCTGCCGCAGCCTGCAGTTTGCTTTTGGGAGCCACGCATCCCTCCCAGCCTGGCCCCTCCCATGCCAGCAGCTGGGCTCTTGGGACACGGCGGTGACAATGCGCAGGCTGTGGTGGTGCTGGCTGAAAACTGGATTTACTTCTTTTTAATTTTTCTGCTATTCTCTGTTCTATTTTTTTCTATTCTATTTCTACATCTAGACTACTCAAAACCCTTTTCTGGCCCTTATAATAAAAAGCCAATGGTAAGGAGTCCATCGCAAGGCTGCCAGGCACCTTGCTCTACAAGCACACGCATGTAGTTTCTTTGAAATTTGCAAAATGCGGCTCAACTGAGCTAACATTTGCTCGACTGCATGCCTGCCTCAGGATTCATTTTTTATTTCATTGCATTTTGCTTTGTTTTCTGGAAGGCTGCACCTGAAATGGTTCAGTTGCATCTAAGAATGATACTAATGGAAGAATTTTTACAATGCCTTAAAAAAATAATATTCTGGCAACCCCCTTTCTTGAGAAGCTCTCATACCTCCATGCCCTGAACCAGAGGATTGAAATTTGGCAGAGAGAAGACTTCATGTCAGGGATGCAGTTCTTGCTGTCCTTTTGGAAAATAAAACAACATCCATATTAGGCCAAAGCATAAACCTCTGAAAATATCCGCATATGCTCATCGGAGAGATGTTGTCTGCCACAATGACCTGCTACAAACTCTGCTCCTTCACCCATCAGCATCAACAGCTTTGTGCAGCTCCTGGGCAGCACTGGGCATCGCTTGGGGGAAGTGGGGCAGGGGAGAAGCCCCCACTCTTCCCAGCAGAGGCTGGGCTGTGGCTGGTGCCTGCTCAGCACCCAGCCCTTCCCAGCACCCTCAGGGTGATGGCTGCAGCCCTGGTGGGTGCTGCTGGGGCCAGGCACTGGTTGCTTGGAGCACAGTGACTTGTCGTCTGGGTTCACTTCACTGCCTGCTGGGTTCCAGGTAGGGCTGTGCAAAACTGAGCTCCTCCCTGCATGTGCCAAGCCAATTTCTCCATCGCCCCTGGCCCCAGCCAGCCAGGAGGAATGGGATGGCAATATCCTGATCACTGCACTCTGCATCCTGCACCCTACAGCATGCATCCTGCACCCTACACTCCATACCCTGCACCCCGTATCATGCATCCTGCACCCTGCACCTTGCACCCTACACCCTGCACTCTTTATCTTGCACTCTGCACCTTGCACACCACACACTGTACAATGCACACCAAACCCTGCATCTTCCTGCCCCCTGCACCTTGCAGCCCTGCATCCTACACCCTACACCTCTCACCCCACACGGGGACAGTCCCCTATCCCAGGCGACGAATCCTGGGCTGCTCCCCACGTCCACTCCCCGGGGTCCCCAGCTCCCCAGTGCTCCCAGTTCCCCAGCAAGCTGGTGCTGCTGGGCTATGCTGGCTGTGGCGGAGGGTAGCGTGGCTCCTGCTGCGAGTGTGGTGAGCTCAGCCCGCGGCCCAGCCTTTGTTTTCCTTTGCCTGTTCCCGTTCAGACGCAGCTCGGCCCCAGCCCAGCGTGCCTGCATGAGAACCCACTCCATCTGAAGCCGCTTTCTCATTTAAGAAAAGAAAAGAAAAAAAAAAAAAAAAAAGAAAAAAAAAAAGAAAGAAAGAAAAAAAACATTTTGGAAGCCGCCGCCTCCCTCCCCTTGCCAGCGAGTTTAGGGTTTCATAAAGCCCATGTGGTAATAGGTTACAAATGTACCTATCAGTTTTACATTTGTTTTCATTCAGGCCTCGTGAACGCCCCACAAACCCCGGCCGAGGCAGGGAAAGGCCGGCCCTGCCCTGCCCGCTCCTTCCCTCGCTCCTCTGAAAACAAGGCCACGAGTGAATTGTTCTTCCATAATCTAAACCAACACTCCTCCCCGGCAAATTGGATTTCAGTTAAACCCTGTGACTTTTGTGCAAATCCTCGCGGCCGATCGCCTTGCGCAAAGCTCCCCGTGGGGCGTGCGGGAAGACGACAGGCACGTGGAGCCGGGGCCTGCTCAGCTGCCGGCAGGTCTGCAGGCATTGCACCCCAGGGTGCTGGGCACTGCACCCATGGGTGCTGGACACTGCAACCCCACATCTAGCCACTGAAACCCACAGGTCACAGGCATTGTGCCCCAGGTTCTTGGCATTGCACCACAGGACCTGGGCATCGCAGCCTTGGCTCGGGGGCACCCCAAGGCTGTGTGCATTGCCTCTCTGATAAGAAAAGGAAAAATAATCCCACTGACGAGATACATGGCAAAGTCTTGAGTTCAAAGAGCCTCATTTTGATGTCAGAAATTAAAAATATTAAACTTACCATGGTAAAAATCTCAGCTCCAGCATGGCAGGCACTAGCGAGATATCATAAAAGATATCTTTCTTCTGGAAGTTATTGAACTTTTGAAGATATAATAAAGTGCAGCTCCCAGATGAGTCAACCAAACAGGTCTTGTTTGGATCATGTGGAACTGAAACTAAGCAAAGTCACCCATTTCTAATTTAGTTACATGGTGATTACATGGGTTCTCGGCTGAAAAGCAACAAGGACTTTTATTTTCTATGATGAATGAACATTTTTAGTGTCTGGAGTAGCAGCTGTCACACAGCTTGTTTTTTTGCCAAGAAAGTAACTCCGAGGGGAAATATTCATTTTGGCTCTTTTTTTTTTTTTTTTCTTCCTGATTTTCAGATCTGGGACAGGAATGTGACCGAATGAACCAGCTCCGGGTTGTGCCTTTGGAGCTGTGAAGACATGAGCTGAGCTTGGCGCACGCCACAGCACTTGCCGCCCTGGGAGGGGGTGTTATAGGTGATGCAGTGCAGCCCTCTCAGGGCATTATAAGCCATGCAGTGCAGCCCTTTTGGGGCATTACGAGCAATGCAGCTCCTGCACAACACCCCTGAGCACCACATGTGGAAGCAGAGGGGAAGGAGGCCGTGGATGCTCAGGTAGGGACCGAGGCACAGCTGGGATGTGTAAGCTCAGTGCCTGGCCATGGTTTCGGGTCTTTCTGTTTGCCACAGCTCTGCAACGCCAGGGCAAAAGCTACAGCAATTAGTGAGACCCACTTCCTGCACAATTCTTCGGAGATATTATCGGGTCCTCTGTGATTGACTCTGCTGCGGAGAGTTCTCAGATGGAAAAAATCTATTTAATTTTGTGGTCTGTTAGCAATTTAAGTTGAAGAAGTGGTGTTCGGTTCTATTGTTTTCAGGCTGCAATGTTCGTGTGAAAGATTTCTTTGATTCAGGGTGCTGCAATATACGAAGGAAACTCCGCGCTATACAGTAACAGCGCGTTTGTAAAAACACAGATAATTGATCAGGAGCTGATTGGTAGCGAGATACCAATGTTGTTGTTTGTTTAAAGAGATGTCATCAACTTAAAAACCATGTTTAATTTATAAGTCACTTTGCATGCTAAGATTGGAGAGATCTTGGAGCGCTCTTACAATGACTAAATGAATGAGATCAGAAAATGGTATTTTTCTCCCATTCACCCATCTTCTGGTGTGCTTTTTGCTGCATCTTGGCCATACCCCGCATTCCCCTAGCGTGCAGGCTGACACGCACAGACCTCAGGGGAAATCCTCACCGTTGTAAAAGCAAACACATGTGTGCAGCCCTGCCAGAGTGGGGCCTGTGTGCCCAGGCAGCTCCGAGGGCTTCTCCTCACCTTGTGCCTCACCTTTCCCTTGGAGGCACAAGGGGGACACAGTGCTGCATGTCTCCCAGCCTCCCCGCAAGGCTTCCAGAGGGCCACGCAGTTTAATCCCACCCCTGCCTCCTCTTTTCCCAAAACCGTATCTGGTTTGCATTAATTAGCTCCATTGTTTTAATCAGAATATCTCAAAGATGAGAAGCAGCGGCTGCAGTTGTTTCTCCGGAGCCGCTTCCCGGGTGTGGGAACACTGGTGCTGGGCTGCTGTGGGGTCCTGTGCCTGTCCCACCATGGAAACAAACCCAGTGGGGGGTTCATGGGGAAGCAGCAGGGCAGCAGCAGGGCTGTGGGAGGGAGCAGATGAGATGGGCAGGTGGAAGGGGCAAAGGCAGTGCTGCTCTGGGACAGGGCTCCCATCCCCTGGTCCCATCCACAACAGCCCCTTACTCCTTAACCTGGGGATGCACAGGGCAGAATTATTTCCATACTCTTCAAAATTGCATATTTGAGGGACATCCATCGCATCTGCCCCACCCCAGACTGAACAAGCTGGGTCCTTCTCCCAGTCTCCAGACCCCAAACAGTTTTCCCAGCTGGATCCATCTGGTGCTGCACCCCAGCACCCGGGCAGGGTGGGTGATGCGCCGGGATCCCCGGCTTTGCGCAAGGCAATGGGCAGCCGAGCCCCAATTCCCAGGGCTGCAATCGCAGCCATGCTGACGGGCTATCCAGCGCACTCTGCTTTTATGAATTTGATTGAAGCAGGGAAAGATCTCACTTCATCCAGCCCCCGGCTGAATTACGAGCAGCAGTCCTGGGGCTCTACTCTCGTAAATGAAATACATGCTGCGATGACTGCTCCATTTGCCAAGAGGCTGTTAATCGGTGACCCAGCGCAGTGCTTATAATCTGGTGTTTTCCTGATTTCACCAACCTCCTCCGGTAGTTTATGAGTACCAAGTGGTACCAGAAGAGCCCTGCTAGGGGTAACCTCATTGCTGACACGTGGTAACACAGAAAAAGGCTTTTTTGTACACGGGCAGGCTCAGCTTTCACAGATTGCACATTGGTTTGGCTGCTCTTATATTCCATTGCAGAAACACAGCGAAACTTCTGCCTGCTCCACCAGCCACAGATGCCACCAAGGTCCAGGTCCTGGTGGCTGTGACTTGTGCCACTGGGGCTGGGGACCACATGGGGACTTCAAGCAGGTCAGTCAACCAGCCGAAGAAGCACTGAGACCTGCCCAAGAATGAAATGGCCAAAGTACAAACAGGACTGGGCCAAAACATCCTGGCTGCAATTTTACCTGCTCCGACAGCATCGCATCCACTGCATTCACTAACAATTAGCATTTATTATGCTTTATTAGCATAGACGCTGATGGAGCACATAAGGCAAACTGAACTTGGCCCACTATCTCCACAGTGACATTAAGCAAATCTGCTTTTTATTATTATTTATTTTATTTGCTTAATGAAGCAACAGGGACAGCTCCATAATTAAGGTCAAGCTGGGTTTTGCACTCAAAGTAAAACTCTCATTGCAAACTCTCCCTGAAACTCCACCACTTTAGAAAATAAAAGAATGCTGCTTCTGAGATTTTTACAAGCGAGCCTCTTAGGTCAGTAGTTTCAGTGGGAATTTTCCTGAAGGGGGAGATTTTACATATACCAGGATCAAAGGAAAGAAAACCTCTCAAGTTGTGAAGAATAATGACTAAAAGTGTCTGTTAATGCTGAATAATAAAAATTGCTTTTTTTTTTTTTTTTTTTTTTTTTTTTTTTTTTAAAATAGCCATTCTGCTAGCTGGGGAAGCAGAGCAGGGGAGGTGAGGTATACGTGTGTGCAAAGGCACGTGGAAGCAGAAAGGCATCATCCAGCTCTTCCTGCATCATCCTCCTGGCTGTGAGGAGGGGCTGAGCTGGGCTGCTGGCCCCAGCTGCATCACCTCAGGGTGCATGGACACAGAACCATCCATCAGGGCTTTCCAAAATGAGGGATTTGACCCAGACCAGGTGTAATCTCAATTTAATCCTTAGGAAAGTTCAGAAGAACAGGAGAATGCAGCGCACCAGGTCCACAGCAGGGAGTTGGACCAGGTGATTTTGAAGGTCCACCTGTGCTTCCCAACGTGCCCCATGGCAGGGATGTCACCAATGTCACTGCTGTCCCTCGGGGACATGCTGGTGACACCACTGTGAGAGCTCCATGCCTGTGCCAGGCACCTCGCAGCAAAAGTGGAAAGGGATGGGGGAATACACCATTTAACACCTTTATTAATAAAAAACAGAGCATTGGCCTGTAGTCCTCCTGAAACTTGAATAAAAGCTGAATAATAGTTCTTTTCATTTATTTTCCATTTATTTCTAATGCAGACCTACACTGAGGACAGACCACGACTGCTGTAAACCTGGCTGGACACATACCTGGTGCACAGGAGGTGGTCCCAAGTTGCATTTGTCACCCTGCAGCATGTGGGGACGTCCCCATGCCCAGCCTCATCATGTAGTGATGTCCCACCGACCCCACCAGGTCCCACCATGCCATGTCTGTGCTGCTCCTTTCAGCAGCGTAGCAATGAGGATGTCCCCATGAAAACATCATTTTTTTCTTCTTCTTCTTGGAATTCTGATTAGCTGCGCTTGGTAGAGATGATGAGATTCAACACAATGCAGTTTTGTAACTTTAATGAAACACAAAGATCCAACAGCATTCTGGAAACAGATATCCAGCAGTCGGCTCGGAGACTTTCAGCAAGGACACACACACACACACACGCAGCCTGGCCTCGCTCACAGCTCTGCCCTCAAGTCCAGAGCTAATTCTCCTGCCTTTCATCAAGCCCTTTTGCAACACCAACTCCTTTTCCCTGCCTCGCTCCCCACGCCGCCACCAGACGTGTCGCAGGGCTCCCTGCTACCGCGAGCCCCGTACTGCGCCGTCCCGCTCCCGAGCAGGCAGCGCTGCCAGGAAACAATTGCATTTCAGCTTCAGATGGGATTAATCGTAATCTGTTTGCATTGGCCTTAAATTCTCTTGAGGAGCTTTAGCCCTAAATGCAAGCCAGGCAGGGGCTGCACTGCAGACCTCTGTGGCCCCCCCCCCGCCCAACCAGCAGCATGGCTGCAGGAGGACCTAGCTTAGTGGGATGCTAAGGAAATGTATGCCCAAAAGTACAAGGAAAAGAGTGATTTAGGCTTAGAATTGCCTGAAATTTCTTGTCACTGTATTTCTTAAAATTCAAGTGTGCAGCTAAACCTGCAGTCCCTGGACCTCGGGGAGTTTTCCACAAGCTTCTTTTGCCTGCATCATTGAGTGCGCCCTGGCTCTCTGATTTATCCGACAAGAAAAATTTTTGAGCTGTCATATTAAGATAAAGAGATTTATTTTTTCCTCATATCATTGCACCTCTGTGGTTCTTCTCTCTGTCAGAGGACTGCTCTGCTCCTCCTGCCCGCGGTGTGCTGTGTGCACTCAGGCCCCTGCTGCGCTCAGCCCTCTGGGGCTGGCACGGTTGTGTCCGACAAACGGGGATTCCCATTTGGAGGAAAACTCTGGGTTTTGTAGTGTGAGATCTGAGAGTGGGGAATAATGCTGCTGGGTGAGCGGGCTTCACTTAACCCTTCCCGAGGCTGTGCAGGGCTGCATCTGCTGAAGATAAGAATCCACACTATTGCTCCTCCAAAATTCCTTAAGCTTATTAAAGTGGCTTCATAATCCACCTCACTTGTTATGGTTGGGCATCAGGCAAGATGTCCAGGCAAAGAAGAAGCTCTCCTTCCCAGAGACAAGTTAAAGCTAAAATCTTGCAGCTAATTTTGAATCCAGCCTTCAGAGGGGCATTATTTTCATAGAGATGTCAAGAAAGTGGGACAATCATTATTCAGTGGGATGTAAAGATGCTCTGGTTGTGCTTTTCACATTTTTCTTATCCATTTCACAGCACCGTACTGAGGTTGGCAAAGCAAAGCATTGGTTGTAATTGTAATATCTTTTTCTAAGTGTGGGACCATCCTCAGACTGGCCAGGTCTTCAGCTGGTGTTAAAGATGCTATTCTGCTAAAGCCAAGGGCTTCACATCAGCACACATCAGCAGCTCACCTGGCTCAAAATTTAGGTCCTTGCAAATATCGGATTGTGCAAACCAGGAGAGAGGAACAGATGCAGGCGAAGGCAGAGGAAGCTGAATGAGGCCGGGATTAGTGCATTTCTCCATGCTCTGTTCTTTTTAAGACTTAATGCCCTCAAAGCCCGGCCATGCAGCTGCATGCAGACTTCCAGATCAAATTCCACGCTTACTTGGTGGAAACAGCTTGATTTGCCAAAGGATAAAGGAAAATGTTTTCCATTAACACATCTAACACTCCCATTAGTGCATTCTTGGTTGTACTCAAGTGCTAATGAGATTTCACTCTTACACCAGAGGAGGAGAGGCAGTAATTGGGGCACGTTTCATTTGCACGGCTGGAGAGGCTGAATTAATTGACTGAGATTAACCCTTCTGCATGAGACAGCAGCTATTCTGGATGGTAGCAAGGAGGAAATTAGTGACTACTGCAGCGATTATTAGATGACTAATAACAGGTGCAAAAACAGGTGAAAATGAGCAGTTTTGCAGCAGCAGTGCTAGCTTGTGCACCCTACCAGGGAAAGGGGCACAGAGACTTGAGGCGCATGCAGGGGTGTTAAAGCAATTTTATTTCATTCTTTAAAGATTTTGTATGTGCTGTGCCCTTTACCTAGGGAAACACAGGGCTAGCTTGGGGAATTTCTCTCCTAGGGCAGCTCTCCCACTGCCTAGGGATGCAGCAGGAAGCTTCCCTGGTTGAATGCAGCTCTGGAGAGAGACACGTCTCATCTTAGCAAATGAGAAAAAGGCAAAATAAGGTGAGCAAATGTTTTATTTAATGGAGGGATTAATTGCTGGCATCTGTGATAAAAGCTCAGGATTTTTTTGTTTCGTGTTTTTGTTTTCAAAAGTGGAATTTGTTTCTATCTCAGGATGAAGCAGGGATGTGGGGGCAAATTCTTTGGAGAGTCCCTTTGAGTCCCATCCAAGGAGGATAGTGAATAAAATGTGGCACATGTTAAACATGTAAATGAGGTACTGATTTACTGATTTATCTGTTTCTCGCATGAGATCTTCTTTGGCTGCATCAAAATTACTGTATTATTTATAAGCCTTAAACATTTAAAATTAGATGTGTGGTTTTAAAACAAAACATCAAAACCTTCATGCAAACCACATTGTTTCAATAAGAAATTAGATTAAAAAAAGCAAATTCAGAATGTTTCTGTGCTGGATCAAACCTGCACCTCATGTGGTTCACATCCACGTTGGATCCATTCTGCAGGACTGGGTTCTCTTTGCAATGATTTGCAACAGTGAATTCAAAATAAACAGATCTGGTTTCATTCACGAATATTTCCTTGTTATTGAAAAGCATCATTTTCTACACTGTCCCCTGACATTTCACGGGGAAATACTGGAGACTCGTGTCCCAGTGTCTCAGACGGGTTACCTCGCTGGAGCCAGCAGCGCTGCAGCAGCTGCTTGCCCCAATGTGCGTCTGAGAGCTGCTGTTGGTGCGGCTCTGTGCTGGAGCAGAGCTGCCACAGGGATGAATTTTTGCAGTATCTCTGCTTGTTTCTTGGTAGAGCGTCATCTGTGCTACCAGCTTGGTCAAGGCTTGCCAGCTCCTGTTTTAGGTTGTACAGCCAGCAAGAGCTGATGCTGCCAGCATGTTGTTGGCTTTGCTGTGAAAGTCTGCTGAAGGTAAAGTGTGTTTCTGAAAGCAGCTGGTCCTTGTGGAGCTAGCTGACAAAGGATTTGGAGGAAACTGCAAACCAGGGCTTGTCATTTCTATTTTGTCCCACAGAGCATGGTTCTCACCTACCTTCTCCAAAAAGGATGCTCAGAGCAAATGAGCCTCGCCCTTTGCTGGGGTTGGGGTCCCCTCTGGCTGTAGGAGAGCCTGTCGGAGCCACCCCGTGGGGGCTGCCATGGCCGTACAGAGCTGGTGGGCTCAGAGGGGTGACATGCACTGAGCTCAGCATCCATCAGCTCAAGGTTTTGATGTGCTGGATTATGGCACCCTGAGTCTGTGTGAGAGATGTGCTGCAGCACGTACCCAGCAGACACCATACCTGACACCGTGTCTCATCCACCACATTGCACAAGCAGACGCTTGGACATCTACGTCATGGCTGGAATTGTTCACCAGAGGTGAAATAAGTCTGCCCTGGAAGGGTAAACCACTGAGCTGCGTGCTGGAACATGAATGTGGGCAGCCTCCCAGCCTCCCTGCACACCCCTAGTACTGGAGGAGACATGTGGATGCTCGCAGTCCAGCTTAATTCTTATCTCAGTCCCCACCATCACCCCTTCCCTTTCCAAAAACAAGATGAAGAGTAATTATTGCAAGTACCTTGCTGATTTGCTCACTTGTAAGGGGTTGGCTGTTGCATACTTTTCCCAAGCCAGGCTAAATCTGCACCTTGGTGATCAGAAGAGCAGGGCTGGGGCTGCCGTGGCCTCAGACCTTTCAGTGAAGCTGTGAGAATCACGCCTTGGAGCATTGCAGAGTCCTGGATTCACTCATACTACAACTTCCAGCTTCTGGCTGTTCCTGCGACTTGTGCGTTCTTCAAACGGGAAAATGCTGATGTCTCCCGCTTACCATCATGGGCCGTTGCCCCAGCATCATCACCCCATAAACATGTCAACAGTGAAATGCAAACCAAATTACACTGGAGAAGCACAGCCATAGTCAGAGCCACGTTAGCTGAGTTGCTGCTCAGCCTGTAATTGAAACTGCAACGAGAAAATGGTCAAGAGAGGCTGAAGAACTCCAGGGCTCCTCGTTATAGGGTGAGATGCAGCTCAAGGTGTGCTGGGACCCATGCTGCACCTCTTCACGGGATTGGGTCCCATGGTAGTGATTGGTGTTCCCAGCTCATGGGGGAAAATATTACTAATTTTGGGAAAGACCAACATCCCCACCCAACCACAAGGCTGAGCAGCCTGGTGGCAGGCACAGAAGCAGCACAGTGCACTGCTCACCAGGCGGCCCCTTGGCTATGGCAGCATTCAGCTGTCCCACAAACAGCAAGACAAAGTGCCGACCCATAAAAAACATCAAGCGAAGAGCCAGGCTGCTCTCCAGACTGCCCTTTGCATGCTGGTGGGTCCCGCGTGCCCATTGTCATCATGGGGTCTTTGTCATCCTTTCTTTGCTGACCCTGATGTATCTCTGCTCTGAGCCCCGCGGTGTCCGGCAGCGTGAGTTACGGCTGCCCTCCGCGGCCCTTCCCCTCCATCCTTCTCAGCACCCAGAAAACCAAAAATCTTACTGGAGGACAGAAAGTGTTTGCTAACACCCCACTTAATGCATTTTTATTTTTATTTTTATTTTTTTTTGAAGAGCAATGGAGGAGTTGAGGGGAAAAGCAAGAATTGCAGAAATTGCTCATTCCATTTCCTGTGGTTTCATAATTTTGTTGCTTACCAATTTTGAATTTCACGAAGCTTGTGGTTTCCCAACAGCCTTCGTCTGTGGGGAGGATACATTTCAGTAGCATACTGAACTGACATGAAATTCCAAACAAAAATAATATGACAGCAATTGGCATTCTAAACTATGTGAAAAAGAAATACAAATATCCCGCTGGCTGAGTTTGGCCCAGATGAAGGAAGCAAAGCAAAACATCCCAATGTCAGCAGGTTGCTTCTGAGTTGTCAGAAACTGAGATCATCTGAGATCCTTGGTCTCTATCTACGTGTGAATTATGGCCAAGGGTGGGCCGGGGGGTTTGCAGCCACACTGCCCCACAACTGAGCGCTGGCTCCTGGGAGCGGAAAGCGCCCGATTGCATGTTGGAAAACCACCACGTGTTTCCACTGACCATGGGTGCTGGCAGCAGCCAGGTTGCAGTGGGTGGCAGGAAGGAAGCAGAGGGGGCTTTGGTGTGGTTTTCACCCCGCAAATGAAAAAGGTTTGCACTTGGCACCCTCTGGCTGTGTTTCTCTGCCTCTTGGGGTGCACCCACAGCATGGTGCATGGCTCTGTGCTAGCCATGCTGGGCTGTTGCTCCACAGTGATCACAGGGACAACGATGAAAGGCAACCAGGAAAGAGAAAAACATCCTGCTAAATAAACAGAGGAGCAGGAGCATGCTCTGATGATGCTTTACATCAGCATGAGCATGGGCAGAGACATCACAATGAGCAGTGCTGCTGAGCCAGGCTGGGGATCCTCTGTGCTGGGAGCTTGTGTGGAGGAGCTGGGTGGGTGCTCCAGGGAAGCTCCATCCTGCTTCAGCCCAAGTGGGTGTTGGGGATGCCAACAGAGGGAGTCCTGGTGGCCTGGGACCAGATCTGCAATGAATGAGACCCTCTGTGATGTTCCCTGCTGACCTCAGAAGCTGCAAGGTGAGCCTCGTGCAATCCCATAGTGCTGGGACAGAATTAAAATCTGTTCTAAGTGTCCTGCTGGAACAGCCCGTGGGTTGCAGTTGATTAGATACAGTAATAGCTGCTAACATCCTCCTCTGGAAACTGCTGGAGATTTAGCTTGTGTTTATTGAAAATAAACTCTCAGAGGTGAAGAGAAGCCTATTGGTGACATGAACTTGCAGCGAAGAGAATACATTTGCGAGCTCAGAATTTATAGCCTGCTTCCATAAAGCTGTCCAGAATCTGTGGATCTTTGCTTTAGATACTCATGTTAAAATAATTTTCATTCTGTTAAATGAAAAGTGCTTTAAGTTTGGCAGGCCTGTGCTGCTCATGCTCTCACCACTTCATAAATAATTCTTTATAATAACAGCTCAGAATAAAACAAAAAAAAAAAAAAAATGGGGGGGAAGGGGGGCCAAGGTCTGCTCCAAGCTCTCCTTGTCGGCTGTAAATACCTCTCGCTATGATGTCAGCGTCACTCTGACAGTGTATCTGCCCAAATCACTACCACATGTGTAGCCAGGGGATGTGTTTTACCTGGACTTTCCACTTATTGAGTAATGTGGCTCACAGTCCTGGCAGCCCTCTGACGTGGCTCGTGGTTCCAGGCTCCTCTCGATTTTCCTGTTAATCAGTTACTAATAATGGACCGGGCTATTTCATTGGATCATCTTCTTTCTGCTCTCCCACCGCTTTTTCATCCTCTATATAAAAATTGCTTCACACTTTCCCGAGTGCCCCAGATATGACTTAATTCAAAACATGCAGTCGCAGGAACGGGACAAGGATGAGCGCTCCCCGTTTGGACAGAAACCAGAGCCCACGTAAGGACAGAGAGTAGAACAGCCCTCCTCTGCGAGGGCAGGGAAGCAAGTGTCAAGAAACCAACTCCTCCTCACTGCTGAAGATGCGCCTAGCCATTTGAGGCTTTCCTACAAAGTTACAGGATTGGCCTGGGTCGAAGCTGTGGCTAGAGACACCCAGCTTGTGTCCCATGGACTGCTAAGAGGCACCAGATGCAGCTTGAGGAGGCTGGGAACACTCAGTCCTTCCCTCCCTGCAGGCCAGCGGGCAGAGGCAGCATCCTCCCAGCGTCTCGAAATGTTCGAGGACATGCAAAAGGAGCCGGGGAAAGCCGCAGCCTCCCATCACATCCACCGGCAGCGTCCTGCTCTGCCACGTGCCCCGGCTCCTGCTGACTTGCAGGCAGCCCAAACGTGTTGGTCCTACTGGCAACCCAGGGATTTTAGGTTCAGTAACGCTTCTTAATGACCCTTGAAAATTGTTTACCAGCCCTTGAAGGGGCCGAATTAATGAAATCTGCCTGGATTTCACATGGGTGTGACTGAGACCAGGGAGGAACCCGTCGGTCACCCTGCAGAGTAGCCTATGGGCTGAACGTGATCCCCTCACTCTTTGGATGCCTTAAAGAGGGCTTTTTCTCCCCACATGGCTTTGTCCCCATGATTTTAATTAGTCTGCTCTGTGAAGTGGTTTGGGGATGCAGCTTGTATGAAAGACAGTAAAAAAGAGCACAGTCTGGTACTAAATAGCAGGAGGACGTGTCCACATGTGGCAGATGTTAGTCACATTGCCGAGCCCATTGTCTGCAAGGGCTCAGTCACATACTGCCTGGCTCTGTGACCACGAAAGGACAGGAGACAGCTTGTGAACTGAGCAGGCGCTAAAAAAATGGAGTATTTCAGCCAAAAACCTTGAGAAATACTTGTACAATAGCCCCTTGCTATGTCTAAAGGCAGCAAGGCATTTCTTAACTCGTGCTTGACTTGAATCCTGAGCTCTCTCTTGCTTGCACCTCCTCATCCAAGCTGAGCTGATGCTCCATGGTCGTGAACTCCACTTTGGTTGATGCGGGTGCTTAAACTTAATGGTATGGGTTGGTGTTTCCCAGGGCAGGGCGAGGAGACCTGGGGGGATTGGGATGCTCGGGGGCAGGCTGGCCCCCAGCCACAAGCTTCGTTATCCATCCCAGCCACGGCTCAGCCGGCTTTTGTGTTAGTGGGAGGGTGATCTCTGAGGATTTGGCTCAGAGCAGACAATGATGCCATGAGCGCAGAGTTTTTCTCCGTGCCAACTAGTCTAACCTAATAAAAGGGGGAAATTTCCACTGACCCCAGGGGAGCAGGATGGTTGAGACAGAAAAAAGAGGTGGAAAATTATTTATGACAGTGTAATTACATTTGAGACAACTTGTGTCCAGCCAAGATTCCACAAGAAATTTAGGAAAGAACAACTTTAGGTCAATCTGATTTGTTGTCCTGTGTGTGTGTGTGTGGGGGGGGGGGGGGGTGGTGTGAATTTCCCTTGTGAAAATTGGGCTTCGTAACCATATAAGAACTCATAATCAAAATTAATGTGGAAAATAAATTGCTGGCTGGCATCCCTGTCAGTGATGGACACTCACTTTAACTCTGCTGTCCAGAGACCGCTGCGTGTCTCAGCCTACCCAGCCCCACCGAGCTGACATTTTCCTTTGGTTCCTTTAAAATCTTGTTTTATTGTCCCTGGGGCTGGAGGGAGGAACAAAAGGACGCCAGTGCTCAGGGCAGGGTGGCAGGAGCTGCGTAATCCCAGCTGGGAGAGGAGGGGACAGCTCACAGCCTGGGCTGAGGGCAAGGCACCACTGCTCCCAGCTGCCTGCCCCGACAGGGCAATGCGTGGCACAGCATGGGTGCACCAGGGCTGTACCACAACTTGTAGCTGTGGTAGATGCTGGCCACCTTTTCCTGACCGTGCTACGACTGCTCGGGTTTCTCAAGCACATCGAGCCTGGCTGGTGCTCCTCTACCAGTGCTCAGAAGCCCAGTTTTGAAAAATGGATGTTTGCTTGTCCTTAGCTCCAGTTGAAATTTTAAGTCTTTAAGGGTGTCATATTTTCAAGCCTTTTTCTTCCGTTCCCAAGGAAGCTAGAAACCTTCCTTTTTCTCAAATAAAGGTAAAAGCTTCATGAATTCTTCAGTCTCCCTGTCTGTGGATGCATTCACTTGAGTCCAGGAGTTGGAGCTTTAAGGAAAAAAACACAGGTTACTGCAAAAATGTACATCTTTGTAAGGTCAAAGGCTATTTGCTCTTTTTCCCAACAGAGAAAGGAAAATTCAGAGAGTCCCGGGTCATGCTCAGAGATGCAGTGCTTGGGCACTGGAGGTGCAGTAGAAAGGTTATGAGGATGTGACCCAGGGATTTTAACCTGGCTCCATTAAAGTATGTGCTGCTAATTCCAGTGGTTAATTTTACTATGTGTCATTTCCCTCCATTATTTGGTTCAAAAGATGAAGACTAAACGTAGATCTTAAAATTGTCCAGATTTCAGATATTGCCCTTGGGAAAGCTTCAATCTCATCTTTTGTTTTCATTTAGTTTTTTTTGCAGGTCTGCAAATGTGTTTGTTTTAATAATACAGCTGCAGGACAGATTAAAAAAAGCAAGTATCGCTGGCATTTAATATCTCTAATCCAGCAGTAAGACAAGCCTGCCGACTGTTTGCTTAATGTTTAACATCCCTTTCTGATTAAGCAAAAGGTTTGAAGTGATTATAGTTTATTTACAACAAAAGTGGACTTAAATGAGAGTTAATTCCTCCCCCTCCTCCCTCATTGGGCCCTTTGCCAGTTACCATGTGTCTGCTCAGCTCCCTTTTCAAGAGCATCCACAGAAGCCAGGGCAGATGTTTCCACCAGGGCCCTCCAAGAAGGGCTTCTCCCCTGGGTGCTGGGGGTGCTGGCTGCCCCCAAGCATGTCCTGAGTGCCTCCGTGCCCAGCCATGGAGAAAAGCTGGCAGGGATGGGAGAAAATCCCTGCAGCTGAGCACCTTCCCAGCTGAGCAGGAGCAGGATGCTGCCCTGCACCCGGGGCACAGGCGGTGCTGCTCCCCCCAGTCCCAGTTTGGCCCAGCTCCACTGGGCATTCAAGCCACTGGTGTGCCAAGCAGGGAGATGCGGCTCGTGCTGCCATCAGCCTTTCCTTGCCCTGTTCCATCTCCAGCCTTTCTGCCTAGCTCTCGGAAATGTCTCATCTTTGGAGACATCAGGTCTTAAAATGTCTCATCACTGCTGCACAGATCTCTGTTATCAAAAAAAAAAAAAACTAAACAGAGCTTGATTTCTTTATTTTTATTTTATTTTTTCCCCCAACAGAAATCAACATTTGCCAGAATAAAAATAAACAAATAAAAAATAGCCAGAGGAGCATCATCTGGGGGCTGGTTTCCAATACCATGCCCGGGACTGTCTGATACCACCTGGCTCCACTGCAGCTCACAGCCGCATCCTTGCCCAGAGCGCTCATGTCAGTCTGGTGCAAGTCCCATCCTCAGGGCCGTAACAAGATAATTATTCAGCACCCTAATTGCATCCAGTCAGCACAGAGTTCTGGGTACCCAACAGGTAACCACATCACTGGTATCTCTCTTTGCAGCCTCCTGCAAGGTCGTTGCAGAGGAGGTGATGCTTGTGAGGAGGAGGAGGCAGGGAGGCAGCACCCGGTGACCTCAGTGCTTTCCTCCGCGAGGGGCAGGTGCAGTTTCTGTGCCTGGGAATCTAGTGCGTCTCAGACCTCTTTGAGGAGCAGAAGGGCCAGGGCAGAGGACAGCGTTACCACTTACTGACTGGGGGCTTCGGCTTCGTCCCTGCTGCATAAGCGCAGCTGGAGACCTTCGCTGTCCCCGTCGGATAACTCATCATCCCCGAGCGCGGAAAGCCTTATTTGCAACTTCCAAAGGCCTCATCTCTTTGCTAATTGGAAGTAATTTTCCTATAAAAATGTAAAATTGCTTCTCCAAACAAAACGTCCGGCGCACGCTGCACACTGACGTGGTGAAATGCTGCGAGCGTGGCGTTGGCCCGAGCCGGCGCAGGGGTCGGGTGCTGCAGGGAAGGGCTCCTCTCGCCAGAGGCTCCTGCACTCCCCAGCTCCGTGCACACAATAAAGCCCCACAGGAGCCCCAGGGGAGGCTCGCCGACATTGCCCGTATTACTACCTAGAGGATCAATGGAGGCCCCAGCTCTCACCGGCAGGGAGTGCGAGGAAGAAAGGCACAAAAGCTGCCGAGAGTGAATAAACTCAATTAGATCGCTGTAATTGCAACAAGAATTAGTGTGGGGGTCGGGCACATGTGCTGTCTCGGAGCAGTAATTAAAAGCGCAGTGTTTGCCGTGCTGGGGAGGTGGCCTGCTGGGTCCCAGCAGTGCCCTTTGAAAAGCTCCATGATGGAGCTTCTAGGCTGGATAAATACAAATGTCAGTGCCTTGCAGCCCGTGGGGGGACTCTCAATCCACAGCCCAGTGGGAGAATCCCCTGCTTTACATTCCCAACAGTTGGGCTAATTTCAGAGTCAGGCTTTGATGTGCTTTGGGGAGCCCTGTGTGCTACACACTTTCCCAGCGAGGCGCCCCCTCCCTTTCTCAAATGCTTTATTAATTTTCTCCTGTGGTTTTTTTTATCCTCCCTTTCTCTTGGGCCCGCCTGCAACTTCTCCTTTGTGCTCACACAGCAGGGTTCATAGCGGAGAATTTATATCATTCTGAAATATATATAAAGAAGGGATAAAAGAGAAGATGTAGGAACCTGTGGAGATTTAGCAATAATGGGTCCTGGGAGCCAGGGTCCTCTTCCTCCTGCCACCTCCCCGCACGGCTCTGCTAACACCAGGCTTCCCAGCAGTCGCAGCGCCGGCTGCAGCAGGGCTGCTCCTCCCCTGTCTTCTCCACCAGCGGGGAGACAGGGCTGACTGATGCCCAGGGGACACAGAAGTGACACGGCTGCTGGAACATCAGGCCAGCCGTGCAGTGGGCAGGAAGTCTTCCCAAAATGGTTTCTTTGAAAAGCCTCGGGGAGCAGCTCATAGCCACCAAAAAGCACAGGGGAATGGGGCAGAGGGAGATTGGGAGGGCATCAAACCCATGGGGCTGCCTCTGCCTGCATGTGCAGGTGCATGCAAGGTGGCCACAGCCAAAGGGAGAAGTAGCCAAGGGGAGAAGTAGCCAGGGGACCTGCCCATGCTGGTCCTGTGTGGTCCTTGTGCTCCTGGTGCTCTCCAGGATCATCTCATGTCCATTGGGTACCATGGCCATTGAGAGCATCACTGCTGGTGTGTGCAGACTCATGGTGCTTGATTTCACCGGGCCAAAGCATCCCCATGCTGCCCCAGCCCTCTCCCCTCGTCTCCCCCCACATCCCACCCTGCTGCTGGGTGATGGCGACATCCGCATGCCGCAGTGAGCAGCCCAGTGCTGCTCGGCTCTTGCGAAGCTGGCATCGAGCTCCTTTCCTGTTTCTTATTATCAACTGAATTTGGCATGGAGGGGATTCTCTCCCCACATCCCGTTGGCACACAAAAGGCTCAAAAACCAGCAAAACCATTGTTTGTACTTGAAGGGCGGAGACCAGGGTGAAAAGAACAGCATGTTTTAGAGCCCAGAGCTAGGAACCATTAGAGCATCTGGAACAGTTAGTGGGACAGGGGCGTTACAATTAAATAAAAATGGGTGATTACAGAACCGTTCCTTCGCTCTGACATACACAAGGGAAGCAGCAGCACATGCCTGAGCACGCACTTAAGGGGATTCCTCTCCTACAGGCCTGGAATAAATGGGGTTTTTCATCTGGAAGGCTTGAGGTCAGTGCGACTGCCTCGTGAGGGATGGAGGAGTTGCTGCTGCCTTTCGCCAGCTGCGGCCAGGACACTGCGCAGAGGCTTTTGCTGCTGGAGGAGACAAAAATGGGTGCAGGGAAAGGAGCCACAATCCTCGGGGACAGAGAGGCACAGGAGCCTTGGAGCAGGAGCATCAGCTCACGCTCAGCCACAGCTGCAGCTGCTCACTCCTCTGCACAAGCCGACAGAGAGGCTCTTGCGGCTGCCAGGCTCCCCCACTTCTCAGCCAGCCTTCGAGAGTGCAGGGTGTTCAGCCTTGGCTGTCAGCTCACAGCTGGGATGGAGCTCCTCAGCCAGAAATTGAGCTTTCTCTTTTAACAAGTCCCTTAGGAGCGTTCGTGCCCCGTCCCTCCAGTTCCTGGAGGCTATTCAGAGAGACCTGGCAGGACTGGACAGCTCAGCTTTTGCAAAGATCTACAAGTCCTGCAGAAAAAAAAATAATATATATATATATATTAAAAAAAAATCCTACTGTTCAAGGACCTCAGCCCTCTCCCCTAAAATATGCTGTTTTCATTAAAGCAGTGAAATTGGATTTCAAAAAAAAAAAAAAAAAAAAAAAAAAAAAAAAAAAATAAAAACAGGATTTGGATAGTGGCCCTTGATTTGGGCCTGATGAACAAGATCCAGAAGCAAAACAAAGGCTGTTTCCACAATGGTTGGAGGGAAAGGGAACCAGTCCAATTGCAAAACTTGGATCCTGGCACCGAGGGAGTCTTTGTGTGCAAGACCTGTGGCAATGGATGGCAATGACTTCGGGAAATTCAATACTCACCCAGCTCATAAACAGAAAACAAGGAAAATAAACTTGGGCAGATGGAAGGAAGCAGAGAGCCAAGCCATGGATTTCTGCGAGGCTGGACAAGAGCCCGGCTGGCTGGGGCAGTGGGTCCGGGCTGCGCAGTGCCGGGCGCTGCGTAGGGCTAGGGGCACGGGGACCAGCTCCTGCTTGGGAGCCTCAGCAGAGTCCCACCACAGTCCTGAGCTGGGAGATGAAGCAGAGCGGACACAGCTGCAGCCCCTGCCATGGGATGGAGCAGGAATGGTGTCCGTCACCAAGGGACAGCTGTGGCTCAGCCCCTGCAGAACGTGGTGCTTGCCCTGGGGCGCAGTGCAAGGCGAGATCGCCTTATGCTGTTTCATGTCGAAGCCTGGGAACGCTTGGCTGCCGCAGTGGCAAGGGTGGGATGACAACTGGAATAGAAAAGAAAAGAAATTTATCTGCCAGCCCCTTCCTCGCTCTCTTTGGTGCATCGTGCAGCTGGACTTCCCTCGTAAACTCCCGTGATTGTGCAACTTCCCCGTGCAATGCCTCGCCTCCGCACTGCTACCTCATCTTCTGCCTGCTCGCAGCCTTTCAGCGGAGGAGATCAAAGATTTATCTGTGGGGTGCCTGCAGGTGGGAAGTTATTCCTCTTTAGGTGAAGCCTTTCATTTTATTCACTGTGTGCCAGGAGAACAACCCTCGCGGCGCACACAAGACAGAGACGTGACATCTGAGGATGCAACACAAGCAGGGAAGGTCTGTGACGCGATGAGGGCAGCGACCAAAGGTTCAGTGCAAGAAATGACTTTTGAAAAAAGGTTCTGAGAAACAGAAATGATGACTCCATAAAGCCTCAAACGCCCTGCCAGAAGATGCCGCCTTGTTCAGAAATGCAAGAACTGACTGTTCCCTTTTGGCCACAGACAAGAGGAGTCAGTATTTAGACCATTTATGGGCCATAGCTGGTCAGCGGAGATATGAAGTCTGTGGGTTCATTGGATTCCCTCATTGCCACAGCCCCACATTTGCAATTACAGATTCATGAGGCTCCACTCCCCGCCTGCCGCGGAGCGCTGCCTGCAAACACGTGGCAGGAGGATAGCCGCTCGCCCTCCTGTGCCACGCCAGGCACTGGGGACTGGTGCTTGTGACAACGGGACACCAGAAATCAACCCAAATCCAGTGCTGGAAGCTGCAATCATCACAAAACTTTAACGCATGCCTCCCCGGGCAAGCCGCCACAGAAGCAGTTTGCGTGTAGGGAAAGCCTATGGTATTTTTATGTCCTGACAAATTTTCATTCCTTTGGCACAGAAAGAGAAACAGCGTCCTCCCCTCAAATTAGGCAATTATCATTGTTTATTTCAAGTTTTAAACTACTGGCTCATAAAAGCAAAGCAACCAAGAGCGGAGAGGCACGTCTGAGCTGAGCGCACTGCAAGGCGTCACAACCGCCGGCTGCGGCAGCTGGGAGCTGGGGCTGGGGGTGTCCCCATGCCCCCCACCACTGACTGGGCCTGGATGCTCTCCTGTGGGGCTGGCAGATATGGGGGCTCCTTGCAGCAGCCCAGTGGCAGCCTCCAGTGTGCCCATCGCAGGACAGTCCCACTGCCCATGAGGGTCGGCCACCCAGCCATCCCAAATCGGGGTCCATGTTGCCACCTCCTGCATGGCAGCAGGGACCAGCTGGCATCTCTGTGACAAAGGAATTGATATCAGGGTCTCCTCCTCATCGCACTGAAGAAATCTCAGCTTCCCAGCAGCTTCCTCAGGTCCCTTGGCCAGTCTGAGCAGCATCCTCAGGGCTCTGCCCTGCTCCACCTGCCAACATCCACACAGGAGATATCCAAAATTCTGCTCATGTCTGTACTACCCAACCGAATTCAGCACTTAGGTCAAGGAACAGAACTTGGCTCACCCTAGACCTTTAATAATCCATGCCATGATGAAGCCTGTGCCTGCCTGAACCAGAAAAATTAGACTAAAGAAATCCAAGCCAGCCACCTACTGCTCCTCCTTGGAAATTCATAGAAGCATCTTTGGTCTGATCTTTGCTTCTGACAAAAAAATGGCATGAGAAATACTAGCGATAAAATACAGTGGATACTTTGTTAGAGAAAAAAATCATAAATCAGTATGAGAAGCACACTTGAAGCAGTATTTTAGAGGAGGAATATGTCAGATACACTGGCCAACCATTAAATTTCACAGGTTCAGTTTAAGAACTTCAGGAGATTGCTGGCATTGCCTGAAAGGGAGAGGAAGATTATAAACACATGTTTCGGGCTCCAAGTGAGATGCAGAAATCTGGAGGATAATCCTTATCGCTATTCAAGATAGAACCGGAGAGCCACAATAAAGAATTCCCTTCACCTGCCCGCGGAATGACTGACTGTAATCTTTAATGCCAGTGAGATGAAAACTATTTCTTTCGGGTGAGCGGACCTGATAGTTTATGACGATGTGGGTATTGCTCAGACTTCATCTGGCCTTCTTCAGCCCACACTCCCAGCCGATCTCCTCCTGCACCGCTAGTCAGCAATGTTGCATAATTGATCCCGTGGCTGCGAAGGCAGATCCCGCACCCCGACGGATCCCTGGTGGGAGGTGTGTGCCATGGGGGGACACCTTCTGGTGCTGCCTCTCTGCCAGGAGGAACGGGGCATGGTGTGGTGTCAGTGGGCAGAAGGCTGCTTTGGGGGGCAGAAGAGATGCTTCCTGTGGGATGCAGAGGAGATGGAGTCTTTGGAAAGCTCTGGAAGTCAAATCAGGCACAGGGAGGTGGGACCCAGACTGGAAGGGGTCATTTTGGTTGTTGGGACAGGCTTCCATCCAGATTAAATGGAGGGAGGCCAGGATGTGGTCCCAAAACCTGCCCGGAACCCCGGAGCTCTGCTTGGAAATCAGCATCTTGCCCGGGCTGCGCAGAAGCAAAGCACTCGGAGCCCAAGAGCGGCCGTGTAGACACAGTGGAAAAGCCAAGGAGCACTGTCTGCACGGGCTGCGGAGCTGGGAGCCTCTGGATCCAGGCAGATTGTTACTATACTTCAGATTATATAAATAACTCGCTGAATAAAACCACATGTGACCACATTCTGTTCTCCATCCCTCAGTGCTCTGCCGACAGCACACAGGCTTTTGCAACACTTGTTTACTAGGGAGACTGTATATAAAGTGAAAATAATTTGGTAGGTCTTATGTTTCCACTTTAATTCTCAGTGTATAAAAAAAACCTGTGAATTTGCTAATGGGCTTTGAAAATGTATTTTTAAAGCTAGGGCAGCATGAGTCGGTGAGTTGTTACAAAGGATTACAGAAGGAACAAGGTTTGCTAAAAAAATTATTCCCTTGAGAAAATCTGTAACAGCTGAAAGGCCAGGGCCTGTTTCTTTCCAAGAAAATAAACACACTTCTGCAACCAAAATCAAGTTTTGTTTCAGGTATGAAGCAAGCTTGTTTGTTCTTTAGTGTTTATGTACTCCCCATAGGCTTTGGTGTTTAGTTTAACGTGTTTGAAGGCCAAACACACACTCACAAATTCCCTCTACAAAGGAAGATTCCTCTTGCATCTTTAAAGCACACTTTTGGACAGAGATAAATGGCTACGAGCTTTGGGAACGTTAGAGCCAGATGGTCAATTGAGATCTCTTTGTACGTTTCTGTATTTCACTCCAGAGTTGATCTTGCATAAAAAATATTTTTTTAGCATTTGCTATGACTTGCAGACCTGGGGAAACCTTCTGGAGCAGAAGGATTTGCAAATGCTCCATGCTGAGGGGTCACAAACCTTCGGTTCACTTTTTCCTGGTCATTAAAGTCTGCACACTTAGGGGGTTTTCCTACAGGGGTAATTGAGAGCTTTTGATTTGCTGGATATTTTCAGTTAAACGATGCCCATGTGCGCTGAGAATAGGTGAATGTGGTGTGAGCACTGCGCTTTTCCAGATAGTTTGTGATGATTTCATATTCCCAGCCTAAGCCTTCTGCGAGTTGCCGAACACGTTCTGAAATTCTAAGCAAACATTTGCAGACTCTTCATCCAACGGACAGGAATATGAGTGGGAAGACACGAAGAGATGATCAAAATCATCATTTTACAAGTTAATTGTACAAGAAGCAAAGCACAGGGCAGATTTGCAGCAGCTCTAAGTTGGCATGCCTCCTGGCTTTGGAGGGTTTTACCAGCTTCCCCCTTTCAGTGGCCATCTCTTTTTCTGGTCTGGGGAACGTCCTTGATTTTCTGCATTGCTTTAATTACAAATAGCTTAATTTGCTTTGGAAAGGAGTTCACGGGTCCAGCAGATGGGGACTGTGGTTGGCACTAATTGTGGCTAAGATTAACGTTTTTTTTAGGACTGCCAACTCCAAATGGACGCAGTGAAGACCAGCAACCAGCACCGACTTTTAACAACCAGCGACCAGTGGTGGGAGGACATATGGAGGCAGTGTGGCTCAGCTTGAAATAAACCCTGGAGGTGTCGGGGCAGAGGGATAAGGACTGTGCTGGCAGCGGGAAGGTGGAAAAGATGAAATTCTGGATGTTGGGGAAACAAACAACGCTGCCAGCCTGGATGTGCGTGTGAGCCTCGTGTCTCTATTCCAGCCTAAGGACCCTAAAACACTGCATGCTAGTTGACTAACAGATGCTGGCTTGTTTTGAAAAGGCCAACCCGTGTTGCTGCAAAACAGCTGCTGGCTGCATGGCTCCCAGGAGGGCCACATCTCCAGCAGGGAGCCAGGCTCCTTTGAACCCATCTGCAGGAGCCAGGGTGAGAAGCAGAAGACAAAACCAAGAATCCGGGCGTGGGGTTTGACTCCCGGGGGACTACAGCAAGGCTGCATGTCCAGCAGGAGAACAGAGGGACCCACGGGATGCTCCAGCAGCTGGGCACTTGGCTGGGCAGAGCCACCTCCCTGGGGAGCACAGTTTTATAAAATACTTCCCGCAAGGCAGCGTGGTTTCCTGGCCAGGGACCGTGCTGCTCCCAGGGCTGTGCCTTGTCCTGTCCCTCCTGCGAGACATGGCTGGGGTCATGGGGGGACTGTGCTGCCCGTCCCCAGCACCGCCGCCACGTCTCCGCCGGGTCCTGTGGCCCTGGGGAATGCGGGGGACTCGCTGTGGCATCTGCCCTGCCTCGGAGCAGCTTTTGGAGACCCAAGAAGCAGTGGACATGTTTAAAGTGTTGTAAATTATCTTGCAAACAGTTCCATTGAGCATGGGCAGTGGTGCTCGTATGGAGGAGCAATGGCTAAGTTTAAACATCTGGTTCTGTGAATTCCTATATTGTAATAAAAGAAGTCTTCCCACAGATTTCACGTCATCTTTGTCTGGGCATCACTGAACTGTGAAGGGAGAAACTTTTTTGTGGTTTTCAGAGGAACAAAGAGACAATATGCATCTGGTGAGGTGTCTTGGCAGCCTCCTACACCGAGCCTGCATCTTGAGCTGGCAGCGTGGCCCCATGTCATGGGATGATAACTGCTGACCCACATCACCAAAACAGCACAGCCTGGAGGGATCTTGGGTCTCAAGGGCTGCGGAGTGCCAGCTGACCTCACTGCAGCTCACCGAGAACAGCAGCCCTTGCCCAGCAAGATGCACCACGACAATGCCTGCAATCTGGATGCCACCTTTTTGGCCCCCATTCAAATGCAAGGGCAATGAAGAACATCCAAAAAACTGGGTAAAAACTCTCAGGCTTTAATCAAGTCCAGAAAGGACCATCCCCTTCTGCTCACCCAGCGCCCTGCCTGTCACAGCCTCCAGCCCCTCGCCATGCCTGCAGCTCACTCAGCACTGAGGCTGGCAGCGAGGGCGCACAGAACTCCACCAGCACCCCGCCTTGACTGCAGGTATTTCTGCCTTGGCAGAACTATTGATTTCTCATCCAGATGGTATTCAGCCTTTCCCTTTGGTACCAGAGCAGCTAGAAGCATCTGATGGCTTTCAGGGGATGGAAGATGGGTGGATTTGGGGGTGATGCTCAGCCTCCTATTGACAGTGCTTGCCTTCACCCAGGGGAGGACAGCTGTTGAATGCCCCCGAGGCTGCCAGGCAGCAGCTACCCACAGGCTTTGCCCAGATGCTCATCATTTTTTGAAGATTTTTCCTACAAAATCAGAATCTGGTGGAGCAGGTGGTTAAGCAGAGGGAGCGGGCACAGAAACCTGCTGGGAGATGAGCAGTGCAAGCTGCATTGCATTGAGTTTTACATCAAACCTTGGGCTGTCTTCATCCCATGGGAACAGACCCAGAGCTGTGCTCTGCCAGACCTGGGGAGCATCTCGAGCATGCCCTGGGCTGCTCCCTGTGCCCGTCCCAATCCAATTCTTTGCCTTTGATCATTGCCTCCAGACATCCTGATGGAGAAGCTGACGGACAGGTTTCCCAGCCTGATGACCTCCTTTGCAGACAGGTGACTTTCCATCATCAGCAAAATACAAAGAGAGCCCCCTTCTCCTCCTCAGCTGGACAATTCTCAGAAATGCAGCCTGTAACACATCACGCCCACTCTGTTTACTTGGAGGCAGGCATGTTTAAGAGACCCCAGGCTTATCTTAAGTCCACCACTTATGCAGAGAAGAAAGGCCCCCAAGTCTGCTGAAAGCCAGCAGGGACATTTGGCCACAGCCACCCCTTGTGGGTGATTAATGCCTGATGGGGGAACACAATTGCAAACGGGACAAACTCAGCCGTAAACGAGCTTGGATGAAGTTGGTTTGATGAAGCCTGAGCATTTTGAGGAGGGGAATGTGACCTCACTCCCCAGCCTCGCCCTGCCCAAAGCCTCCCTGCCCCTCTTGCCTGGTAAATTCTCGCATGCGTCGCTCCTGGGGAGAGCAGAGAGACCGCAACCATCAATCTTCAGGAGCCATTTTTCAGTGGGACGAGGTTCCATTTAGTCCACCAACTTGCCAGTCTGTTTGGGAAAAGGGATTTCGTTCCTTTGCTTCTTTTTGTCAGGGTGGATTTACTGATCCCAAGCATGTTCCTCACACTTTATTTAGGGCTTAATGTGCATCATTTACGTCGCCAAGCTGTCACCAGCCTGTCTGAGCTATATAGGCAGACAGGCAATGCATATCCCTTGCCCCATTGCTCTCCCTGCCAGATGTAGAGTCTGTGAGGATAAAGCAGCAAGGAGATCCCTTGACAGATAAAATTTGCTTCTTGGGGAACTTTTGCTTATTCCCCTCTGTACAGGGGACAGGCACAGCATGGATGGATATTTTCCTACGTTTCCATGAACAAGTCACCTGTAACCTGCAGTGCTGCAGGAGAGAACTTGATATACTCGTTAACAGGTGCCAAGCAATGGCTGATGAGCCTAGCAGGAGTTTGCCTCTTTCTGCATCTTTACAGAAGGTCCCAGATGCTGTTATGTGTTCACTGTATAGCTCACATCTGCATACTATTTAAGAACTCTTTCCCGAATTACAGGAGTTACAGAAATTCCAAGTAATTAGAGAGGGTGCTTAGAAAAATAAGATTGGCATCTAATATGTAATGAAAAAGGGCAGAAGATGGGGGTGGGAAGCTCACGAGGCTCTTGAAACCCTTTATAACAGCTAAAAAATGACCAAATCTGATGAGGACCCAGCTTCACCAGTGGGCCCCCTCTCCCTTCGCCCCTGATAAGGGATCTGTTCTCCTGTCTTCTCCAGCACTGGCTGTGTGTGCAGACACAGGTGTTTGACACCTGTTTCTCTCTGGAAGAAAAGGAAAAAAAGCATCATTTTTTTCTAGCCTCATCCCAATGGGATGTCTACTTCTAGACACGCATCGCTACAGCAGGGCTCCTCGTGTCAGAGCTATTTGCAAGCAGCCTGTGGCAGTGTCCCAGACATTGCAGAAGCTTGTTTTCGGCACCCTGGCTCCCAATGTTCCAGATTTACATGTGAGACAGATGCATGGGAGCACCCTGCAGCTGGCACAGCTGCCTTCCATAGGGCTGACAAGAATTATGCGTTTTGCCACTTGTTTCCTATGAGAAAAGCTTCCTTTTCTTCTTCAGGAATCAGTCCCAGCTCAGGACCTTCCTTGCTCTTGCACCTTTGCTAATAGCAGCATCTTCACTTGCTTCAAGCCAAATATCTTCCTCTGCAGTCACAAGCCATGGTAAGTCAGCAGCTTGCTTCACCACCTTGTGCACAGCACGATGAACAGAGCCAGAAATCCCAAATCTCTCCATCTCCATCTCCAGTCTCCATCCTTATGGAATCTGCAGGTTCTCCCAGGTCTTCCAGAGCTGAGCTGCTGACCTCTGGGAGCTTTGAAAGCAAAAGGAACAAGCACTGCTAGCATGATCGATCCCTGATGATAACACAGAAGGGAAAACAGGCAGGATTTAGATTGTGTCCCTTACGAATGGTTTGGCTGATATATTAGAAGCCGGATGGAGCATAAAAATGGAATTTATTCAAATTAAATGCTTGCAAATGTCATACTACGTTGAGCCAGAAAGTCTTTGTACATGCAATGAACTGAATTTCTGCTTCTAGAAGGCATGCAATTTTACCTGCCACTTCCAACAAATGACATTCTCATCCTGGACTTCTGATTGCAAAAATAAAGAACAAACAGCACCGCCTTGTCGTGGTGCCAGGATCTATCCAGAAAGATTTAAGAAAGGCAACATATATTTCTCAAATTAATTGAATGAACACTGTTTCTTTCCAGGTGAATAGCAAAATTATCTGCAGATGTGACTTTAACAGCAGTTGCTAACATTTAACATTTGCCCCACGGCTCAAAATCACTAACTCATGAAGTGAAAGCGAAGTCATGCCGTTTTAGAGGAGGCTGGTGACTAGTGGGTGCTGACACGGGCATGCCTCAGCAAGAACAGATTACAATGTGGAGGATCTCCCTTCCAGAAGGCAGATCCCTTTCAAAGCTTTTTGGAAAAGGAACCAAAATCCCCGCAGAGCCTAGAGGCCGCAGAAGAGGTGATGCACTGAGTGCTGCCCCAGGCACAAGCAGGCTGTGCTGACCTGATCCAGCAATGTCGCTCATATCCCAGCTCCCCACCATGAGCAGCACCTTCTCCAACCCTGGCTAGAGGGTGCTCAGTGCATTTTCCTTTCATCTGATGACGATAGCGGAAAAAAAAAAAATCACATTTCTTCAGAGAGCATTATAATTGCAAACTACTCATTCATGTTTTTAAGTGTGTTCATAGGGCAGGTATGAGCTGGAAATTCTTAACAAATGACAAAACCACCAAGATCAAACAAGCAAAGCCTGACGATGCAGTTGTTCATGGACTGAAAGCACACTGAGTGGTGCACAGGAGTGTGCTGTGCCCACCAAACCCACTCTGCCCGTGGCTGCCACCCCAGCCCCCAGCAGGGTCAGCTTTGCACCGACAGTAATCAGCAGAGCCCCTGGCATCCTCTCACCCTGCCCTTCTTCAGACAGCATCTCCTAGAGCCCTGAAGACGCTGAGCAGTGGCCAGCTCATATTTCTGAGGATTTCCAGCATGGAGAGCAGAGCTTAGCACCCCAGGCCTGATCAGTCCCTGGAGCCCAGCTAGGGTGATGGCTCCCATCCAAGAAGGACTTATTTTAAGCACATGACCGGCCTGACTCGAGATAACTGGATTATCTTTCTGCCTGCTGCTAAATATATATTAACGTTAAGCATTTTTGGGCTAGGGCACATCACTCAGCACCTTGGTTGCACTCGCCGTGGGAGGTGCATGGGCTGGGGCTCAGGTGGACACTGGGGCACCCGGCAGCTATCATCACACGTTCCCCTACATGCTGAGCCTGCTTAAATCAATGGCTTGTAAACGCAAAGCTCCATCTCTAGTTACTGTTCCTCTGAATCAGCCAGTCCCCTGCTCTACATGAGATATGTTTCAAATGATAGCATTTGTCTTTAATAAATGGTCACTCCATAAACTGCCTCCTATGGGAAACCTGGGATTTATAAGTAAAACCTGATGTTCCCATTTCATTATAATGCATTCACTCTAAGATGAATACCAACTCATCCTCTGTTTAATATCAGCCTAAGGTGTGCAGTGGTTTTGTATTACTATTTATGAAATTCATATAGCTGGCCTTAATCTGTTTCAGATCCCACAGCTGTATCTGTATCAGCACCAGCTTCACCTGAAACAGGGATGTTCATCTTTGCCCATGGCATCACTAACATTCAGAGCAGATAAGGAGCCAAGCCCTCTGCAACACCATGGAAAGTCCAACGGTCGGATTTAAATTCTTTAGCCAAATGTTTGCCTCTGAATTCCTTCTGGGATGCTTTATATTCAAGGCCAAATCTGTCTGTTCTTGTCCATGCTCTAAAAAGGAATCTACAATGCATAAACAGCTTTCATACTACTTTTAACAGTAACTCAGCTTGCATACTCATACATGTACCATAATCCTATAACCAGACTACCACACTGCAGGCACCAACACTCAAATTCTCCCTGCTTTCCTATATGCTAGCCCTAAACACACCACACAGCTCATATCTTGGCACTTCAACAGCAAAAATCTTCATAAGTAAAGGAGAGAATTTCTCAACCCTTCAGTAAACATTTACAGCATCACGTTAAAATATTGCTCATACAAAACTCATCCAGAGGACAACAAAGTCGCACAGGTAGTCAGCACATCTGCATCCTTCTTTGGCTTAAACAAATGTAAAGCACATGCTAAGCCATCCCTCAAATCCAAGCTTCTTGTTTCATAGCCATCAGTCATGTTGTAGTGCTGCATCACTCAGATATTTCCAACAAAAGCAATGAGATAATCTCTGTCCCATGGGAACTGTCTCGCTGGTATCTCCTGTGGCTTAAAAGGGGAAGCAGAACTCAGCTTAATCCCCTGCTAATCTCTGTAGAGATGGCTTTTCTTACTCAGTCTCACTATGGACTGAAGGTCCCTCCAGTAACCTCGTAAGGTTGAGAAATTAGGTTCAGGGAGTCACTGTAGATTCGTGCCACTGCTGGAGAATGAAACGGGTGAGAAGAAATATATATTTTAACTGGATTGCTTCTCTTCCCCTTTTTTCCAGGGCTATATAGACAAGTATCACCACAGCAGAGTAAATGAATGAAACCACAGAGCAATTAGTTGAATTTTCCAGCCCTGAAGATGTCCAGATTGGGTTTAGGCCAGCTTTAGCAAGACCTCAGATTCAGCAGCATGCCAGAGCAGACAGATTCGCATCTGCAGGGGGTGATGCTGTCGTGCTGGATCCCCAGGGCCCCCCAGGGCTCTCAGCCCCTCTACCCCTCAGCTCCTGGTCGTGAGTTCCCCTGGCGAGGACGAGCTCTACCCACCAGCAGCCTTGGGTGCTGGGCATATCCGCTGTGAGCCAAAAGATAGCTGCTCAGAATTTCCTCAGCAGGGAAAGTTGTTTGAAGCTTCGACGTGGTTACTCACAGGACTGGCTTGTTTCATGAAGCCACAATCGGAACCTATAGTTTACAAGTTCATAGCAAATGACCTTTCAGGATGGAAAAAAAAAAAAGAAAAAAAAAAAGAAAAAAAAAAGAAAAGGACTGACCCATTTGAGTTCCCTCTGTTGGAGTTTATAACTGTTCTCCTTATAATTGCCAACAGACAATGTGAATTGCAATTAGCTAATTGCTTGCTAACTTTCCGTTCTAATAATAGTCATGTTCCAGAGTTATACAAGCTTGGAGACTGCTGCTGTTCCCTTGCAACTGGCAATAATAAATAATACCGTATTCCCTCAGCATTGCCCTTTCTTCCAAGTTTCATCCCCATGCAAATTGCTCCAGCATGTACTAATCCCTGACGGGATGGCAGAGGCATCAACAGCATTTATTTGGAGTTCATTGCACTCGGCGTGTTCAACACTTGCACGATGATGTGGCACCGGGAAGCTGCCGCTCCTGTGCTCCACTTGTCCCTTGCACATGGCAAACGCAGCGGGTTGGGGAGATGCCACTCCGTGGAGGGTGCTCAACATCCCTGGAAACCCAGTCCTCTTGTCAATATGTGTTTGGTTTCTTTTTTTTTTTTTTTGTCGGTTTGGGTGTGTTTTTTTTTGTGTTGGGTTTTGTTTTTGCTTTCCCTTTACAGGATCAGATGTGGCCCTGGCCCCTGTAGTGACATGCTTTATTACCAGTAGCTTCAATAATGTCAGCACAGACCTAAACTGGAGCTTTTAGAGAACACACGCGCCCCAGCAACAGAACAAGCTGTTCAATGTCACTGCTGTGAGCTGCAGCGATAAGGAGGGGCTTGGATCACAGCAGGGTTTCTGATGGGGACAGGAGTCAGGTTGGGTGCTGAGCCCAAGCCTTCCCAAGGCGCTGGGAGGGGAGATGCAGGGAACTCCCTTCCAAGTGGTTGAACTCTTTTGCACCCTCCTCCAGGCTTTCTAATCTCCAGCATGTTACTGTTGTGCAGATGCGGCTAATTGAGAAGCAAAGCAACAGCCTGATCCAGTGAAATCAAGGCAAGCCAATGAAATGAGCAATAGCATTCCCTGGCGCTCAAGAAACTACTGAATGCAAACCTGCCAGCAAAATGACATCTCCAGAGCTTACAGACTAATCTTATTAAACTCAACCAAAAAGCCTTTTAGAGTTGGGGGAGCAGTGTCCAGCAAAAGCTGGTCTGGATTATTCCCCTGGTTCCTCTGCATTTTTTCCACGCTGTTGGTTCCCCATTGCCGGGTCGGGGACGCAGGATCCCCCGGCCTCAACACCATACAGGGCATGTGGGGAAGGGTCACTATCTGACCAGGACCCCCTGCTCCGAGGGGCTCTGCTCTCCTGAAGTCATGCGTGCCGCAGATGTGATGAGCACACATGGAAGCCTCCGATGGTTTCGGGTTCCTCATTAGCAGAAGAGCTCAGTCTCTGTCTTCGATGTTCTCCCAGCCTCCTGCTCCAGGCACATCAGCTGTAGGCTCTTTGGGTTCCAGAATTCCTTCAGATTCCTCCTCTTTTGTGCACAACAATCTGGAGTTTTCCATCCCTTACTTCTCTCCCCCCTTGCTTCTGACATTTGACTCATGGATAGATTTATTAAATTTAAAGCAGTCCTTGTGCAAGCCACAAGAGCATGTTCCCCACTCCACAGCCTCATCTCCTCTTTTCCACTTGCAAAACCTGCTCTGACTCTCTTCCCAGTGTTTTGGTACAGAGGTATCAAAATCATGCCATGAAACAGTTATCCCAGGCAAAACCACACCAGGCAATATCTGCTTTGCTTTGCGTAACAACATGGTGATTTCTTGGGAGAGGAAAGCTCTGCGTACTGGCCCGGACAACCCAGGATTCCTCTTTCAACCTTTTTCCCTTTTCCCAGCCTTCTCCTCATCAGATATTTCTGGATTTTTTCAGGTTCTTACTCACCTGTGCACCATACTCACAGATACCCAGCTTCACCCACCACAGCTCTGCACCTTTTTCTCAGTAAAACTCTTCTGCTCCTATTCCCCTGCCCTCCAAAAATTACTGCTAAACAGAGGTTGATATGCAATGTCCAGAAATGAGTGAAAATTGCAAGGTTCCTCAGACAAGAAACTTCATAGAGCCAACTACAACTTGTTGCAAAAACAGGTCACACATGGCACATTAGCCCCATTTTTGACTGGCAGGGATACTCTCTCACTGCAACAGAGGGAAAGTCAGACCATTTTTATCTTCAGACTGTGTCAATCAATGATGCCTTTACAAGTCTTGATGGGCCAGACTCTGATTTTCTGTTTTGTTTTAAGCTCTATTTAAATTTCTTAGCTATTTCAGTTTCTAAGTGAGGAAAGACAGTCGAACCACTTTTGAGGGTAACGTATAAAGGACATAAATGAATGATGTTATTTCTCAGACACCCAAAAGAGAAAATCATAGGATTTATTCCAGAATTCCAATTCCTCCTGCAATGAATGGAGCCACCCTTTCATTTCTGAAACAGGGATGCACCATTTCTGCCAGTGAAGGCAAGAAATAAAGCTGTGGTCGTTGCTGTCCTCTCCCCCTAGTTCAGGTGCACAAAGCAGGAGCAGCCGTCCCTTCCTCAAACTAAGTAGCAGGACACAACAAGCTGGAGGAATCCAGCCAAAGGAACAGCTTTGCTTACTTCTGCTTTGGCTTCTTCCTCGAATGTTTTTTTCCTCAGCACTGGCTGATGGATTTCAGACCGAGGGAACATTAGGAAATGAAACGGAGAAGGCTGTGACACACTGCGTGCGGTGCCAAGGAATGGCAGTGACGCACGGCAGCTGGTGGGGTCCCTGGCACACACCTCGCCACGGGACCCCAGCCGGTCCTAAGCCACTTTCGGTCGCTGTCTTCCAAACCCAACAGCGGCTTCTCCGTGCACATCAGCAGCTGGGGCATCAGCAGCTGAGGACAATCACCTGCTGCTGCTCTGCACCTCCTGTGGATGTGCCACGGCCCCGGGTTATGTCAAGAGGACTCTGGCATGGTTTGCAGCATCTTCAGAAACCTTCCCCTTGAAAGCCAAGAAAAAAAAGGGGATCAACAGGAAAACGGTTGGGGCCTCGCACAGCACAGTTTGTTCCCAGAGCTGGCAGTGCTTTGCGGAGAACCGCATTACTTTTGGAGCAGAGCAGCAGGCAGGATCACAGAGTCAGGAAGGAATGAGGCGTTATCGGACCACGCCGATAGCATCCCCTCCGCTGTGCCATGGAGGTCACATCGGTTACTCCCCACAGTCACTGCCAGGTACCCTCTGAAATGAGGCCCTAAGGTTTGACCAGCTTGAATTCATCTCCTAACCTCAGGAGAAAAGAGAAGAGGTCCTATTACGCTCAGCGCAAAGTTGAATCTGGTCTCTGGCTGACAAGTGGCTATGGACTATACACAAAAATGCTCTAAAGCTGACTGCACCAAATGTTTCTTCTCCACCTAACGCAGTTGTTTGGGATTCGGTTAGAAACAAAACTGCATCTTGTAGTTTTTAATAAAGCTCTTGGCGAACAGTTCAAACACTGGAGGGAGGAAGCAGGAGAGAGAGGTTGAATTTATGGGAGCGGGAGGAGATCATTTGCTTTCTTAGGATTGGAAAAGATTAATAGTCTGCAAAGGCACTTGGATTCATTCCTCACATAGCAGAATGGTTAGGAGACTTACCGGCTTGATATTCTTCATTTTCCCTTCCCCAGGTGGCCTAGAGACTGTCTGGACTGCAGGAAAAAAGTAACAGGGAGCCATCCCGTATCAGCTCCCAGTGAGGAAGTAGCTGTGGTATGGTAGGGAAGGAGGAAAACCAGGCCTCACATGGCTTGCTTTGCTGTTAAACTAAAGACCTGCTTAGTATTTTGTAAGCTCAGGTGGAGGGGGAAGGCAATGGTGACTGTGGAGGTGGCAGGGAGCACAGCACGACAAAGCAGATTCATCCTACCAACATTTACCCATACCAGGGCCCCAGACCACCAATGGCACCAAGAATTTCGCAACAACAATCTGAATTTATGGAAGCTCTCTCTCTTCTATCCCCAGTATTTTGCAATTGATACATAACGTGCTGAGGTGAATCCCAAAGCAAAGAAGATTTGAAGGAAAGAGACAGGAATTTCCCAAGTCCCACTGAACAGCCTAAAGCTTTCCAATATCCCCAAAACAACCGAGTGCTGCAGAGTGAAAAACAGATGAAAAACATAGTGGAAAAGAGATGAAAAGCCATTGGATGCACATGGGGAACCGCAGTACGTGACTTCAAGGCAAGCCAGAGGCTGTGTTGAAGAGGCAGTCTCCAGGATTGTAAACTGACTTATTCATTACTTCCATTCTTACAGATCTCATCAACGCTCTGGACCTTGGGATAACAGACAGTCCTTTCCTCCCTCAGGCCCACGTTGAATGTGGCTGTTATGCACCGACCATGAGGTTGCATGCAGCTTGATATACTCAACAGCAAAGACAGGAGACCGCAAATAGAAGCCACTGGCCCTCTCCCCATGTCTGAAGTAACAGACACCTCCCCAAAACCAAAGTTATTCTGGAAGCTAGATGAGAGGACAGGCAGGGAAACTTGTTTTCCGCTCTTGGCTCACTGTTGTCCCAGTAACATCGGACAGATCTCCTAATTTCTCCATGCTGCTGCAAGTGGGAAATTGGAAGCTAACACCCCTGTCTCTTGGCTGGGTACAAGTCCAGCACTGAGCGCTTTCAAAACGTCACAGAAAGCCATGGAGTGTAGTCGGATACAGAAAATTAAACTTGTAATGATATTTGTGAATATCTGTTGAGCTCCAGTTTGGGGGCAGGAGGCTGCAATGGATTTTGAGGTGACAACTGCTTCCTAGAAGGCCATGATCAGCCTGATTTTTCAAATAATATTAGGAAATATAATGTTTGCTCTGTCTGAGAATGAATGAGGAACTTGAGCAGAACTGCTAAACATAAAAGTTCCTGGACATCTGGAAAAGATTAGTCAGGAAGGTGCTTGGGACAAGGAGTTCAGGCCAGTTCAAGAGACACCTACTGTAGATTTGTTTCCACAGAAGGAGGGAGGAGGAGTGAAAGGGTTGAGGGGAAAAGCAGGAAGGGAGGATTGAAATAAAACCTACACAGGACTGGCAGATAAAGCGAGGGAGATGAGAACAGTCTGCACTCTGCTGAAGCGTGAAGTGCCGAACAGCCAGCCTTTGAGGGTCTGCTGAGCAGAAAGGGCAGGATGTAGCAACATGGGATAAACCACAGTGGCAAAGAACTGGCCAAAGAAATGTTTGTGCCCATCTTTGCAAGGCCAGACAATGCTCCCTGAGCTGAGCTCTTCCTCGCTGCAGGAAAGCACATCACTGCTTCGCAGCCAGATGTGTTCCCATTCAACTCACGTCAATAGGATTAGCAGATTTTGCTCTCCTTAGAGCTTACCAACAACTCAACAGGGCAAATGCTGTGATAAAGTCAAGAGCACTAGAGAAACATTAAAGCGTAGACAGCCGAGTGCTAGGAACAAGAGCTGCACATTCAATTAATGTAGATGGGAGAATGTTTGTTTTATTTCTGAGTGGATAAGCACTCAAGCAGCCTCTGGGGCCCTGCAAAATCACAAAGGAGTTCTGCTCCAGGCCAAGATGAAAGTCACAAAGAATAAGCATGAAAACCACAGGGGCTTGTGAAACTCATGCTTGGTTTATTAAATGACTCACGAAGCTTTTTATCACATATTTCTGCCTCCGAGTAAAATCAAACTTAAATTCAGGTGCCAAATTCTTTACCTTCTTTCTAAATATGGAAATTCAGTTTTGAAATGTGTCTGAAAACACAAGATCTTAGGCTGGAGCAAAGCTTTCAGGTTTCTTTTAGAAGTCTAGAGTTCTGAACCTGGCACTAAAAGACCATATATTAGGTTCCAGCATGACCCTGGGCAAAAATGTTGGGAACCTGGAAAATCCAGAGATGGGCACTAACTGTTACCGCTGTCTGGAGGATCGGGAGGGATATGATGAATGAGAGCTTTTTATTGTCAGTATGATGGCAAGCTGGTCAGAATCACGAGAAGACGCTCAGAAAGCACAACTGTACTCTGTTGCACAGTGGGAGAATGGGGTGATATAAATGTGTCAAAAACAAAATTACCCATAATTGGTCTCATTTCTAAAGCAGAAATATGTAGAGACATCACTGCATAAGAAGCTAACTCGCACCCTACATGAAAAAACAAACTAACCAGATAGAATTCAGATGCTTTCCATAAATGTTTGTGGGTATTTAAATTTAGTAACTGATTTTAGTTTGTGCTTTTGCTGTAAGTTAAGAATAATTATTTTCAAACTATGTTAGTAGGAGGTAAATCTGAAAATCAAAGCACGAGCTTTGTGTTTCCTGAAAATTTTACTTCAACAAGGTAGCTCCAGCTGCGAACTTTGTTTTATTGCATTCCTAAAAGACAGATCTCCGTGCAGGAATACTTTAAGAGCTCTGTTCCAAAAATAAAGGCACTCAGATTTATTTTTATGGTTAGGTATATTTTATCAGTCAGTCTCAGAGCTAGCAATGCCCTTGGCATTGCCGTTACCCACTGGCCTCACTGAGGCATGGCACAGGCCCCTGTCCCCACGCAGAGCTTCCTCCAGCCCCTCTGTCTGCCATGTGAATGCTGCTGTTGTCCCAGCACTAAAACTCCAAAATTTTTCAGTGATGGCAGCAAGCAGACCTGACTTGCTAATGGTTGGCCACGTCACAGCTCTGTTTTGGAAAGTTCAGGCACAGAAATAAATCCTGAGCGAGCCAGGGACCTTCAGGATGAGGAAGAGAGATGTAGGGAGGAAGAGTAGCACCTACCTTGGTCTGTGCTGGCTTCTTTGAGCTGCAGGCTGGGACAGCACTACAAAATAACATCCAAACTTCCTGACTGCAGGTGTCTAACTCAGTGGGGCAGGCTCCCAAGTATCTGAAGAAGAGGAGCAGTCTTCTCACTCAAGTGCTCTGAAGTTAAGCACTTGAAGACGCAATACCCACCCGGACTGTCGTCACCGTGGGACGCTTTGAACCTGCAGAAGTTCTCCAGCAAATACAGGCTGAAGGGAGGCTCGCACACACAAGGAATGACATTCTTGTTAACAACTGGGGATCTTGGCAGCCTTCCTGAACTGCAACGTACAGATCTTGAAACTGAGCAAAACTCACAGTTGTATCCAATTAGAGAGCCATGATGGAGAGGTTCGTTTGTGCCCTTCCAGAACACTGCAGACAAACACAGCCGATGACACGGCCTATCAGCCATAAACAGTCCTTCATAATTAATCACACCAAAACTTCAGTGAGTACCTCCTTCATCCCATTTCAGTGAGAGTCGGAGTCAGGTCATGGCTAGTTTTAATTCAGAAAGCTCTCTCAGCACTTTTAACAGGGCTGTTGTTAACTCAGAAGACAGATACTAGAGGGCCGAACTCCCAGTAGAAGCAGAGAGGCCACTACTGAACTATTCTGAGGACCTTCCAAAATTTAAATCCATTTATTCTTTATGCAGCTGTAAGACAGACTGCCAGAGAAGAGGGGTGTTGAAGGGCTCTATATTGTGTGTATATGTAAACACAGTTTTGCATCCACAAACACCACGATTTACTGTTTTCTTGTGATGATACCTCAAGGCCCAAAGAGGACGATACCCCAAGATTCACCCTACAGTCATCTGTCTTTACCCCCTTCATGCCATACATAATGAACATAAGTCTACACAGCTGTTCCCTGTTAGTCTGCCTGCCCTCCCCTCTGGCTTTACACTCTGCCACTTTACAGTACAGTTTTTTGCATCCTATCTTCACTGAAATATATCAGCACGGTGTTTAGCTCAAATCATGGCAAAGGGACTAAGTTCAGAATACCTCACTGTGCTTCAGAAGGGACAGTAACAATTGCAAACTAGCATCCACACAACTCCAATTAAACTTCAGGCCTTTTTCTCAAACCATTTTATGGATTTGGGTAACCTGCATTTTACTTTTTTTTCAACTACTTTGTTATGTGGCAATGTGGGATGGGTTTGTTGGGGAGACAGATCACCTTGGCCTGTCCTTGTGTGATTAAGAAACTCAAGATATTTATGGATGGCAGTCACAAGCTCAGAGCACCCTCGGACAGCAAACCAAAGACAAACTATCAGGAGCGGTGATGATGACTGCAGCACTACACACTAATCACGCGTGGAGTCAGGCAACGAGCAGATCCACTGCTCCTGTCTGCCTGGTGGAGACGTGCGAAACAGAGGTGAGAAGAAAAATGCAGCAGCACACACTGAAAGAATGTCAACAGACATGAAAACTGAAGTTTCTTTCTTCTCATCAGAATGCTTTCTATAATGCAGCAAATCACATAGCTTGGCAGCACAGTCCCAGCACAGGCAATACATCTTCACTTCCGCCACAGGTTCTTAACTATCAGAAAAGGGGCAGGGAGATGGATGGGAGAGATTGTTATTATCTTTGCTCTCTTCTGTATCACAACACACAACCTCGTTTGTCAGATGCATTTCAGACTGACAGCCTCTGCAGACACCGGCAGTCAGCTGTCACAGAAACAGCTAGGAGGTAATCTACATAAATCTACTGCAGTCTCTGTCATCCCACAGCAGACACTCATCCTTTCCTTAAAATCAGAAGTCAGTGATGTCCCTAAGGAAGCTGCATGAGCTGAACACTAACAGCAGGCACTAGCTAATAAAGTTTACCTACAGTACTTCACTGACTGGAACCTAAATACTGGGAAAGTGAATTTGAATTTAAATAATTCAAAGGTAGAAAGTGAATATCTGGAGTTGAGAGAGGAACTTGTGGCTGGGAGCAAAGTTCTGGAAAGGGAAATTACATGAAATCGCTCACTGTGCTGTGGACATGAAAATAAATGCCTTACACTGAACTGATACTGTGATGCAACCCACTGCACCAGAAGCACACTGGCAAAATGAGTCAGTGACAGGTCATGGTAAGACAGAGCTACTCGAAAATGGGAAATGCTTTGCATGCAGAAGCGGCTGCATCGAGACTGCTGTACGTTTGCTAAATAAACTGCATTCTTGGCTCATCTGCCAAACCAGTATCTTAACTGCATCATCTGCTTTATCTTAAACCAAGGCAGGAGGAGCCCATTTCTCACTTTCCTAGCAAGGAGATGGCCAAGTGAAAAGCTCCAGAACAGTGGCACGTTGACTCACAGCAGTTAAGCTGCAGTCTTGCACAAGGTCTGTAGGGGATGCAAAGAGCAGAAGCTGCTCATCCAGCCACAAGAGCCACTCTCACAGCAGGCTGGAGGGCAGGATCAGCACCAGCATCACTCCAGGGTCCTGAAGCAACGTGGGGCATGCAGGAACAAAGAGGAGCTGATTACAGCCATGCCAGCAAACCAACTGAGCGCCCCACCAGCCCCCATGAGCAGCAGCTGCCTGGAACACCAGCCCAGTATGCATGCTCAGAGCAGAACCTGCCTCACTTTCCCTCTGCTTAACGCCATTCCTTTTGACAAACACTGATTTCATCAGCCGTGACACCCCGAAGCCATACCAAAGCCAAGAGAGTGATGTTATTTTTCTTTGCAATTAAAACTGCATATTAAGTACCATTCCACAAACAGTTGTCAGCTGATGGGGAAGAACTGGCAGCACCAGTCCTGCACAGCCAGCTGCCTCCAAAGGCCCTCCGAACACAGCTCTCTGTAGGTTGAGCAGTGCCCTCCGGTGGTCAAATGGATTCCCCGGGGTTTGAGACATATTTTGCCCCTCCCAAAAAAAGGTAAGAGAAAGAAGAAATGTACTCAAGCAAATCTATAGTCTATCTGCAGGCACAATTTTTTTTATTTGACCTTCTCTGACAAGTTACAGCTTGTCAGCTAAGTTACCAGGTAAGTTACAGACACGAATCCCATCACTTCCCATGAACATTACAGAGGATCAGTTTCACGGCCAACAGAAGAGGACCCTAACTGACAGAAGCTGCTGCTGCCACAGAGCATGAAGTTTTAAGGCTGAATTAAACACACCCATATTTGTTACAAGCGATTTTAACTGGTACAGACGTGTCTTTCTCAAAAGCATACTGTAATGCACTCAAAAACTGCCCATATCAGATGTCAGGTGTTTATGCTAGATCTGTGTACCACTGTAACTACATTTTTAAGCCAAATTTGTTCCTTTCTCTTTAATGTACAGGTGGATTGGAAGCAAACACATTGCTCAGAAGCACAATGTACAAACTATTTTTAATTCCTGACTTGACATCTTTATTTATTTTTAAGGATGGTACCTAAAAATCTTTACGTGGTATCAACCTGCTGGACCTTATGTTACATTTGTTTATTTGCAGTGCACTTCACCATTTGTTTACAAGTCAGTAAGTTTCAACATTTTTTTTGGATACAAGACACCCGTAGCAGGAAAAAGAAAAGATGACTTCCATAGTTGAAGATGCTGACTCCCTTCTATTGTTGACTTGTTCAGCTCAACCTCTTCTTCAGACGCTGTCCATCTCCATTTGAAAACGAACAGTCCAAGCATTTCCTACCAAGGCCAACTCATTCAGCTTCCAAAATGCATCAGTAAACCTTCCTCAACTCATCTTCCTCTTTGTGGTTATCTTGGATTATACCCAGCACTCACAGAAGCTGGTCAACATCAGTCCGCCTTGGATTTTCCATCTGGAACCTGGTTAGCAGGGCAGCTGTCACTGGTTGTCCAAATAGAGAGAGACCTTAAGAAGAACATCTGAGTGGGGAGCAAGGGAAACGCGAAGATCGGAAGAGCGAAAAAAAAAAAAGCCATTAGTTTAACACGTTTTACCTATATTCTCTACCTGCAAAACTTTAACTTGAAACAAAAAAGATATATATATATATATATATATAACACCAAATTCGTATAGCTAGTGAAATGGATCACCAAGCCCCCATTATAATGGGAGAAAAGACATTGCTCCCAGCTGAACCTTAGGTGCAAAGTCTGCTATTTACCACCAAATCATTCACAAGATCTGAGCACAGACTGCAAAGAACCAGCAGAAAGGGAGCAAGCTCACCCACAGCTACTGGGCCCAACACAGGAGCTGGGTGGTAGGCAGGCCTTCAGCCTCCAGGGCTGAGAAACGCCCTTTGGGTCTGCCACATGAAGAGCTACCTTGAATAGTGTCTTCCTCATAGCGCTCCAAAATCTTCTTCCAGGCCTGCGGGAGAGCTTCCATGTCTTCTGGGCTGTCACAACTGATGCGCTGCAGGAGCAGCTTGCTCTCCAGGTACCTGCGAGCTCCATAAGGCCAACACACAAACAAAGCAGCACCCGCCACCCCCTCGGAGAACCCCCCCAACGCAAGAATACAGGTGCCGGTAGTACCGCTCCACATCCTGCAGCCCTTCCAGCACGTCAGCCAGCGACGGGCGGCGAGGCCCACGCCGCAGGGTTTCGGCCAGGCCCAGCTCCGCCGCTCTCTCCTCGTAGACCCGCAGCACGGCGGCGGCACCAGTCCCGACGGCGTCCCTCAGGGCGCGGAGCTCCTCCCTGCGGGGCACAGCTCAGCCGAGCCTCGCACCCCAGCACCCAGCCCGGCCCCAGAGCCTCCCCCCTCACCGCCGCCGGCCGAGCTCCTCCAGCAGCGCCTCGGCCGCGCCACGCTGCTTCCTCCACAGCCTCTCCCGCAGCTCCTCGAAGGCCCCGAGCGGCGAGGAGTCCCACGCCAGCCTCCGCGTCGCCCGCAGCTGCTCCGCCAGCCCGGCTAGAGACACCAGCAGCGGCTCCCAGGAGGCCAGAGCCTCCCTCCGGGCCGCCTCCTGCCGCGCCGCCACCGCCGCCCACTCCCGCAGCGCCGCCACCATCACGCCCGCCGCCGCCATCTTGGCGTTTACGTCATCAAGCCACGCCAGGCTCGGATGGCAGCGCCGCCGCCGATCTCGGCTCTGATTGGCCGCGCGGGCTTGCCGGGTTCTGATTGGGCTGCTGGGTGGGCGGGGCTTGCGTTTAAACGCGGCGCGGGAGGCGGCGGTGGTGGCCCTGGGACGGGGAGGGGGTCGGGGCTGGGCAGGCCCCGCACGGCGGCAGCGGCAACTCCAGGCCCCGCGGCCCCGCCATGGCGCCCTCGCGCAGGAAGGCGGCCGGGGGAGCCCGCGGCAGGAAGCTGGCTGCCTTCCTCAAGGACTTCGACCGCGAGGGTGGGGGCTGGGAACGGTTTTGGGGGCATCTGGTACTAGGCGGCTGTACCGGGACCGGTTGTGGGGGGATCTGGGCCCGGTTTTGGGGAGGGGGAGCGGTACAGGGGCCGGTTTTTTGAGGGGGGGCCGCGGCCCCGGGCCTGATTTTGGGAGGGGCGGCGGGACCGAGTTAGGGAGGGGGGTCCCGGGACCAGTTTTTTGGATGGCGGTGTCCTGGGATGGGTCTTTTGGGGTGGGAAGGGATCGTGGGCCCATAGTTAAGTGTGACCCTGTTTCCCTGTCCCCATAGTGAGGAGCAGGGTTGAGCAGCTGCAGACGAATGGGCAGCGCCTGGTCAAGGAGGCGGAGAACCTGTACAACATCGAGATCCTCCGGCTGCCCGTGGCGCTCCGTGAGATGAACTGGCTCGAGTACTTCGGTAGGGGGGTGCTGGGCTGGTGGGGGTGTTCCTCCCTTTAATTAAACAGTGCTAAAAGGGCAGCAAAAGCTTGAGGCGAGTGGACTTGCATGAGCAGAATGCCTGTGGGTGTCTAGGAGTGCTAGTATCCATTTGAGGCTGCTCACTCGCTGTTAAGAAAACTGCTTTGTGCTGCTTTTTTCTAGTGTGGTGTTAAAATATAGCTGTGTATATTGTAGGAGCTGTTGTGCATCACTTTAAAAAAAAATGTTTTCTTTCTAGCTAAAGGTGGGAGTAAAAAGGTCTTGGAAGCAGCTGCGAGAGTAAGTATTCTACGCAAATATAGATCTTGCTTCATGGTGTTCTATAGCCCTGTAGGAAACAAAGGGGTTCTTGAATCTGTAGGAGTGTTGTAGTAATAAGGGGTTACATAAATAATTGCATATATGTTGCTTTTAAGACTTCTCAGTAAGAGATGCCTCTTGTATTCAGTATAAGATTTGCCTGCTCGTATTGCTCCTTGCCTGGCCTGCTTGACGTCACTCTTAGGTACCTAGAGGAACACACAGTCTTCAATACACCAAAGCACTTCTAAATTGGTTGAGCAGCAGGAAGATCTAATACATTGTGACATCCCTCATGATAGGGATGGTCCCCATTTGAGCTCAACAGAAAAATATGAAAGTGTTTTTGCTGTAATGTTTTTAAGGATTTGGTTGAAGATTCTTATTTGTTAATGATCTATCCTAATGGTATGTTGACTTTTTAATTTTAGGCAGACTTGGAAATAACAGAAATAAACAAGTTAACAGCAGAAGTTATCCAGACTCCTTTAAAAGTCATCAAGAAAGGTCAGTCTGTTTCCAAGCATTGTGATGAGCTCAGTAAGAGGAAAGCATGTAATGGTTAGCATACTGTGAATAATAATTCAGTTCTTAAAAGCCTTCAGTATGTTTAAAGACATGGAATTAATTCTAACTTTAGTCCTGCTATTTGAAGTAGCTTTACTTCTATCAAAACGTTCAAAGTAGTGTTCTGTCCCCCATTTTCATTGGAATTCAGTTTTTAGAAGCAAATTTTTGCAAAAAATGTACGTACTATCTTAATTTTTACCTTAGGTGAGAGTCAATAATGTAAAATTACTGTGTATTTTCAACTTGGATAATTTCTCCTTCTAGTAGAAAAGTCTAAACAGGTTATTGAAGCCATTGAAGAAGAAGCAGAGTCTCCTTTGCTTCCTGTAGCAAAGAAAGCAAAACACGATAGCCAAGTTCTTCCAACGATAGAAGTTGAAAATACTAATCCAAGGACGGGAAAGGTAAATAGCTGCTCTGTGATTACTTTATTCCCTGAGATGTAAGCTACTTACTGAGATGATGCTTTTACCAATGGTAACATGTAACTTTTTAGTGTAAGATTAAAAGTTCACGTGTCCTCTTTAAGTTCTACAGCTGATCTTCAGGGAAAGAATGTAAAATTAATGCTTGGATGGGAATAGTCTCAGAAGTTTGTGTGGGATTTGTTTTGGACTCTTGTGATTTAAAAAAGAGCCTATTAAGTCATATTTTGTATGGAGGCATTTGTTCCATATTTGGAACTCAGCTGCCATGTGAGAGGATGTTAAGTGATATGGGAAGTAATGTGTTTCAGGTGAGGGCATCTATTAAAAAAGCACCAGTGTCCAGGAGCAGAAGAGCTCCTTCAACAAGAGTGAAACGCATGAGTAAAAGGTAAGAAAAGATATCCCCTATTACAGGATTTCAAAAATGGAGACCAAGTGTAGATTGCTTATTTATCTTTTACATGTAATGCAGTATGGCTTAGTAGGCTGGCAGATGTAGGCATGCTATGCTGGGGACAGGGTAGGGAGGCAGTAGAAATGATGTCACAGTGATGGAAAGTGGTCAGCTTCTTATCTTGTAATGACCAGCTATCCCTAGTTTTGGGTTTGCCCTGGATTAGTAAGAATGTCCGATCATCTCACCTAAAACTTTGATAAGACACCACTTGTACATCTGTTAAAATGATTCTTTTCTGAGTAGTAGGGCTTTACTCATTTATTTTCTTTTAAACAGGTCAAGCAAAAACAACTTTATCACTCCAGCTACTGGTCGAACAGTTGATCTCTGTGTTCAGGGAGGTACTTCCCTTGTCACACCCAGGTTTGATTCCAGGTGTGTTCTATTAATTTACTCTATTAATCTGTTATATAGAGGAGTGCCTTGCTGCTTGTTTTACGTATCAGTCATCTATATGCAAAATATTCCCCAGTGTCTCTCCAAACCTGAAATAAAGACTTTTAGTCAAAGTGTTGTAAGCAATCGCAGTAAAAGTATTTACCTATCACTTTTGTTTCAGAGTTTTCAAGACCCCGGGTTTGCGCACACCTGCAGTAAATGAACGTGTTTATACCATCTCTGCCAACGGCAGCCCCCTCGCGGATGGCAATGATGTCTTCATTACAGTCCCTGTTGGAGGAGGGGAGGTAATGTCGGGAACTTTAATCTGTCCAGTCTGTGCTGAAAGGACAGCCTGTAAATTCTTGGGTGTCTTATCAGTTTCTACTGACTCTTGGTCATTCATTCTTGTCTGTTTACTTGTGCCACTACAGTTTATCAGGGAATAGATGTAGATTAAGAAGAACCTTAAAAACTATCAGTCAGAAGTGGTAGCAGTTCAAGCTGGTCTAAGCAGAATGTGGTCTGATGCATTTCTGTGCATTCATGTATAATTAAAAATAGCTTCTGCCAGCAGTTATGTTGGTAACGATGAAATGCAGATATGAGGTGAGCTTCTGGTCAAACTGGGTGTAGATCTTTGCCTGTACATGGTCTTCTAGTGTGTATGGATTTCTTTATTCTTTTTGTCTTCTAGCCACTGCAGCTACCCAAACAGGAAACCTAAGATTTGTTTTTGGTGTTTTTGCAGAGTATTCGTTTAACAGCAAGTGATTTGACCAAGAAGAATCTTCTTCATCTGAATCCGGAGGCACAAGGAATTATGAAGAAGCTATCAGTAAGTCTACTTCTTTTAATCAAGTCCTGAAGTTATAATGCAGCATTGTCTCTGTCATTAGTCACTGGACTATTGAACTGTAATAGCTCCTTATTTCTTTTTCCCCCTTGCCTTGTATCTTGGCTTATGTCATTGATCAAGAGAAAGCATGAACTGAGAAGGGAAGGATGGGAATACCTTTACTTCACATCTAGCTTATTCTAAACAATGGATTAAACCATGCAGTTTTTGGAAAACTATTATTAATGTTTTGAAAAACAAAGTGTCTTCCACTTCAGGCAGAAGTTGTAAGTGGCTGTGGGATATAATAGAATCTCTAAGACTGAATTTCTCTTTCTTTCTAGGTTCGTCTCGCACAAGCTTGCAGCGGTACAAAAACCAATAGATGAAACTTGATGAATGTTGGCATCCCTCTGTAAATATGGAACTTTTCATTGAGGACTACTATCTTTAGTTCTGCTAATCTGTCATCCTTCTACTAGCTTACAGAACAGAAATTAGGAGTTCTTTTTTCTACCTATAATATGTGCTGGAATTAGAATGCATTTTTACTTAATAATTAAAAAAAAAAAAAAAAACAACAAACAACCTGAACACTTTTATTTCCTGTTTAAGGTGGAGACCAAGGCACACTTATCTTGGGCTTGCAGAGCATTAAGCTGAGTAGAAAGGCTATTGCGGTGTCTTGCAAAAGACATTAGCAGTGGATGCAAGTGACTGGAGTTCACTTCTGACTGGGAAAAGAAACCAACAGATCAGATTTGTTGCACTTCCTTCCAGGCATGGCCTTTCCCTGCTCATGGCTTTAAAAGTGATGACTATCTCAGTATAGTATCTGAGATACCTCAAGGCAAGTTACAGGTGCCTGGGATTAAATGGAAAGTTTCTTACTGTTTATGGTGCTGCCATGAATTTTAAACATTTTGGTTTTGAGGTTTTATAGTGGACATTCATTTTATTGGTTTAAAAGAAATAAAAATCACTGGTGGTTTAACAAAATTAATCAGCTAGACTTCTGGCTAATCAGATTCCAATAGCTGTAAGGCTATTCAGTGATGTCTCCAATGTGAGAGAACTTTGCTTTTCCTATATACTTTTCAAAAGCTTTAGGAGAAGATGTTCTCCTGATACTGAATGTAGACAGGAAAGAAGGAAGTTAAGACTAGTCATTGTTTTTCCTGTCTACTCATTTAAATTGAATTGATTCATTGCATTTTCTTATCAAATAGATGAATCCAACAAATACTATTTAAACTGAATAAAATAACTTCAGTCTTAATAATGGTATTTTTTCATCATTGCTTATAGGAAATAGAAATCTTGCTTCACTCCAAATTCAGGAAAACCCACCTTTAACACTTCCCCAAGAAGCTAGATTTAATGTGTTTATATTAAAATGTAACAGGAACTCTTACCTGGCTTAATGCTTTGTGAAATGAGAGAGTTTTGTATTTGCCTTCCTGTAAAAATGGTCTTATTTTTTTTAACAGCTTAGAAAGGGCAGAGCTCCCTATGAAGCACTAGCTATCCATGGCAAGATGGCACAATGTCTTATGGTGCAAAAAATGTCTCTCAGAACCCAGGGTTTCATTTTAATTGTGAATCTTTGTGGGAGAGGACACGTATCTTTTCTATGAAATAAAGATATGTAATTCCTTAACAGCGTCATTAGCTTCGATTCCCAAAGTGCTATTCTCTGCTAATCAAAGTCAGGTGTGTAAAATGGCATCTGCAAGGGACAGCCTGATAATCCTCCCTCTGTTTCAGCTGGGGGAGTTAACACAAAGATATGAAGTGTGTTCATGGTAAAGAATTTAGCTTTGCTAACTTTGTCTAAGACCTTTATTTCTAAAAATAAGCCTATTTCTTCCTTAGCTGGCTCTTTACAAAGATACCTTTTCACCCTTGATTCAAGCCACTTTGGAGGGACTATGGAGTTAAACAAGGGTATTTGTTGTGACTTTGGGGATTTTTTTTTTTATAGGTTTGGAGAAGCCAAGCCTGCAGTATGATTTTAAAAAAGACTGGAAAATGCTGCTACTGGAGGCAACTTAATGTGTTGGTGTAAATCTTTGTAGCCAAGGAGCCAGGGAAAAAAAAAAATCGTAGAACAGCATTTATACATGAATTTCATTTAAAAAGCAAACACGTCACCGTAATGCAAATCTCAGCTATACACTAGGCATTTGGAAATCACAGTTTATCATCCTTTGGCAGCTTCCAAGTCTTAACTGCAGGTGGCAATATTGTAAGCTACTAGGCTACAAGTGTATTTCATTTACTGTCTTTGATTTCTGCTACTATTCATTTTAAAAAAATTACTTGAGCAGTTGCATTTTGTTTAACAAAACTAGAACCTCCCTCTTCTATTCAATTCAAGGATTCCTGAGGCAATACAGGGAACCTGGTTGACTTTTTCTGTGTGTACTGCGGGTTTTGTTTTATTTGTATATTACTTGTGTGCTAGTCTAGCTATACTCTAAATCAGGTGGTGGGAAACAAAAAGCAATGCAGCAAAACACTGTCAGGTTGGAAGAGGCTGCATCCCTCGCTGGCAGGAGCAGTTCAGCCTACAGAAAGAGACTGGCACTGGTTTGTCATCCGAGCTGCTCCTAGGTCTGGTGCTGTGGGCATGGCTTCAGAGACTGTCCTCAAAATAGAGCCAGTCTTGAAGGGAGAGCTAGAGGACATTGAAGCCTTCTCAGAATATCACTTTGACATATGTTCCTCCTGAGAACCAAACTGTGATGGAGTGTTTGTGCCTCTTTTTAATAGGTGAGGCTCTGCAGAAGGAATTACAGTCCCTGTGTTTTGCATTTCCCATAGAAATAAAGCTTTCCTGGTTGTAATTTTTGTTAATGATCTCAGCTCTGTGTAGTATTCATAGTAGCTTTCTTGTAGAAAGGGTGGTTTGGGGAGTAATGGCTATAGTCTGATAAAAGATTGCTGAACACCGATGTTTTTTAGATCAAAACAGACCTGAGCTAGTGCTCTTTCAAAGTCTCCTTTGTGACAAAGCAAGCTGAAAAAGGAGAACTTGTGGAGCTTCCAGCGGGGAGCAAACAAGCAGCAGGGAGTTTGTTTGGTGAACAACTACAGTCTTGCAGAGGGAATAACATTTTGTGTCTTCCCTGGCTGGCTGAGATGGCTCAGGCAGCCCTCTGGACAGGGGCTCCTGCATGCCCCAAGCAGTAAGTTGTGCTGGGAGGCTTCCTGCAAGTCTCCGCTTTCACTGCAGCTTTGCTCTGGGCACACCAACACCAAAGTTCAGCCCAAATTCATAATGAAAATGTGAACCTATTAATCTAGAGAAATAATGAGCAGAATAGGTACCCGGTGAGGTACGTTCCCCAGGATGCGCTGACATTGAACTCCCTCAAAGGGATGGTGTTAGATAATGATCCTAATAGGTGGCTCCTCCAGGCAATTTGATAGATGTACACTATCAAGCATTGTCAGAAATAGCTCCGTATACAAAGCAAGCGTTTATCATCATGGACACCTTGCAGGTGGTCACTGATTCGGTGACATTGTAAGAAATAAATAGATAACAATTCCCTTCTCGCTGATGGAAGGGATGATAGTTTAGAACAAATTAGAGCTGTCTCTAGGCAATTTTTTTGTAGAGGAGTTTTTGATTTGAAGGTGCAGGACAGCAGCTCCTCCAGCTGACCTGTATAATTTCACCTAAACCCCATGTTCCCTGGGCCAGCTGAAGGCATAAGAAGTGGAAAAAATCCTTAGTGTCATTAAAAGAAGCATGGAAGAGCTGACTTCTAATTTGTTAAAACTTCTCTAAATAAGTGATTGTGGGAACTGCAAATTCAAAGGTAAAAATTTGGAAACACCTGCTGTTTTGATGACTTAGGTTGAACAGACATTTCAGCCTCTCTGAACTTTATATTCAATGGCAGCATCCGCAGCTTGCAGTTCAGATATTCTGCAGACCAAAAATCCACTCATTTATGGGATTTAAGTCATTTGGGGAAAATCAGCACACAGATCACAACCTCAGGGACTAGGGGAATAACAAGAAAAATGTATTTTCGAAACAAAGGCACTTCTTTAATCCATATAATCAAAAGGATAGCTTGTCCTCGTCAGGGTGTTTCTGGAGTGAGTCGATGGGTGCATTCCTCTCCCACCCTAGCATTTTTTCCATGCCAGCTGAACTCCAGTCTGCAGCGGCGATGTCACCCCAGCTCTGATCCAACTTGAATCCTTCCAGCAGCTCTCACAGCTGAGCAACGAGCAGCTTTTAATGAGGCAAAAAGATCATCTCCATTAAGGAGATGAAGCTGTGGGTTGTACTGACAGTGTTGTTTTTTTTTTTCCAGATCCCAGGCTCTCTGCAGTAACCCTGCTGCAGCAGGCTCCAGCCGGTATCCCTCGGATGCTCATTGTGTTCATCCCCTGCCTGCTTCCCACCAGGCTCTCTTCATTCTGGGCAAAGTCCTGCTGGAAGCACTCGGCCAGGGGCCAGGGGCAGCTTCCAGCAGCTCGTTGTGACTGCTGAGATGCCTCAATATTAAATTCAGCCCAGGTCTTGTGTTTGATTGCTGTACAGTGAAAAGCCAGAGTAGTCCAAGGATGGAGCGTTAACCCAGATGTTGTGGCTTGCTAAGGGGCCTGAATGCTGAGCCTTAAGTTTGGTTTTTAATGTGTGGGTGGTGGAGGGTGGGAGGTGAAAACAATTACTCAAATTAACAGGCTTGTAAGTGTTTTGCAATTTATGCTTCTGTAACTTTGCTTTTTTCTTGCTATTTTGTTCCCCCTCCTAACTGAGAAAGATTTAACATTTAATTAACCTGACATCATTTAGCAGTTGGGCATGCAATTAGGTAACATATATTAATTAGGAGATGCGACTGGTGGTGGCTTTCCCAAGCTGGCGTCTTGCTGCACAGAGGCTGTGTGGTGCTGAGCAGTGCCTCGTAGTGGCTGTGCAGCCAGGCGCCGTACAGCGACGATCCCCCGGGACCCTGCAGCCTTTCATCCCATCCTGTATCGCGTGTCACAGGCGGCGAGGACTTCAGAAAACAAATCAAACAGCGGTGTTTGCTATGGATTTAGCTGCAGCTTCTTCTCCTCTAATTGATTGTACTGCGGGGCTCCGGAGGAGTGCTGGAGCTGCCTGGTGAGCCTTGCTGCGATGCTCACTCATCTCCGTGCATGCGTGTTCAGGAGCAGGGCAGGTGCTCTCTTCTAGCGCGCACCTGGTGGCTTTGCAGGGGCATGTGGTTTAGGAGAGATGCCTCCTTCCACCTTTTCTGAAGGAAAAGCCAAGTTCCTGCCTGCCATGGGAGCTGCTCCCCCCCACACACATGCACCTGGGGCTAAGGAAGCCAAAAGCCTCACAAGCGACACAGCTCGCCCCGGGGCTCAGTTTGGGTGACAGCTCGGTCTCTGGGGGTCCAGGGAGCGGTGCTGCAAGGCACAAAGTCAGGGTGGGTGTTGGGGGTGCTTGGTGGGAAGGGTCCCTGGCAGGGGAGCTGCTGAGATAGAAGTGCAGGCAGTAGGTGCAGCATTGCATTTTCCCTTTATTTGCAAGGTGGGTGTCATCTCTGTCCCACGCTGTTTTGTGGCTTCCATCAAGGGACAAGCAGCCGCCTGGCAGAACAAGGACTTTGCCCTCCCTGCACTGCCTGCCTCTAAGTGCCAGAACACTTCAAAGGATCGAGGGAGAAGTCCCTTGCCCAAATAGCCAAGTTCTCTGGAAAGGAAACCATGAGCACAGCTGTCCAGCTGCACAACTGTCCTGCAGGGGCAGGCAGAGAGCTGGGGGATGAAGCCAGCTGTGCTAAGCCCCCTCCAGCAAGATAATTGCTTGTGTTGCCATACTGCAAGCCCTTTCTTAAAATATAAATCCATTATTGCCTTCTGTGAGAGGTGATCACAAGGCAGGATGGGTCCTTTCCTTGCACAGCCTCGTACCAGGAACAGGAGCAATGATGGGAAGTTTGAGCTGTCAGGAGCCCAAAATGAGTATATCCAATTTATTCATAGACGGCAGCTTTCTTAAAGGCAGCCTTTCTTCCACAGCTGTGGTGCAAATCAGATCCATATTGTCCAGTGAATCTCATTTACAGCAAGATAATATGAAAACTGGTGTGGCTGGGCCTCGCAGTGGGATTGCAGGGTGCCGCTGCTCTGCTGTCACATCTGAGCTGGGGGAAAGCATAAATGTCCTCTTAAAATACAGCGGTGGGAACCAGAGCTTACAGGGTGCAGACTTCAGAGCGATTTCATCCCTGGCTCTGATGGGAGCGGGGATGAAATTCTCTCTTTTTCCCAGAAAATTGGTGCCCATAAGCCATGGAACTTTACCCACCCCTCGCCCAGAAGCGTTATTACGCTGAAAAATGGGATTAGACAGAATCGCTAATTTGAACATCACACACAGAGACCAAAATCCCAAGCACCCTCCCTGTCTCTCCAGGGAAAGATTTATTGCCTGCTACAGTGTAATTAATCTAATTTCCCTTAATAAGGGTGAGCCACTTAATAGGAAAGTCATGTCCTTAAAGCTGGGTGCCGCCTCTCAGCCTGGCTGTGCCCAGGAGTGCAGCCAGGGGAGAGCTGTGGTTATCTTCGGCGAGGAAAAGATGCTCTTGCAGCACGATGTTCTCACGGCACCGTCGTCAGCCACGCTGCTCGCGTTGCGCAGCCTTGCAGCAACTGCCTGAGAGCAGCTTTCAAGGGAAAAATCGATATTTACTAGTTATGGGTCAATCTTCCCTCCAAAGTACAAAGCCTGCTGATTTCGCACAGTTTGGAGCCGTGCTGAGCCGGGAAGCTGATGCTTTTCGTACACGATTTGAACTTAATTCCTTTGCTGTGAAGCAGGGAGTGGAAATGTTAATAAGGTGTAGCTGCTGTCATGGGCTTGGCTGCCCCAGACACCAACAGGTCCCTGCTCCAGGGAGGAGATGGAGTGGGGGAAGCAATGGTACATCCTCAGGGTCAGGGCACAAGGCTGGTGGAAAAGGACAATTTATCCTTGTCTGCATCCCTCGTATAAATAGCAGTGAGGGGGGTTGTATGCTAATTACAGCCTGCCGTGGCCATCTTAGCAGATTAGAGGCAGCATCTTCTGGGGGGCTGGAGGGCACACCCAGAGCTCCCTTGAGGAGCAGCAATGGATTTCCTCCTGTTGCTGCAGCCGTGTGTTAGAGCTGGAGGTGTACCTCATGCAGCTCAACCATCCTAAATGTGCAAGTGAGCTGGGGAGAGCTGGCTTGCACCATCCCTTTTCTGCCTCTCCCCACTCTCAGGTGGCTTTGACTCATCTGTGCGGTGAAGGTCAGATCCGGATCACTGGCAGGGTTTGTGTTTCCCAAGTGCTGTGACTTTGTGAGCAGCCACGTGGTTTGTGGGAATGGGCTGTAGTCAGAAGAAGCAGTTTTGGAGGAGCAAAAAGAAAGCAAAGCGCCACAGCCGGACTTCACTCCCAGTACTGGGGAGCTCGGTTCTGCACTGCTTGGGGAAGCAGGGATGCCATGCACCTCCCCACAAGATAAACACATGCACCAGGGAGCTTTAAATGCCACTCAAAACAAGTGATAGCCCGAATTCATCCCTACAGGCAGGGGCCACAAACGCTGGATGTCCCTCTGCATAGCCCCAAAATTTCCTGCCAATAAATGGTGAATTTTCCTCCCAGTTATCCATGAAACGGTCCGTCTGGGGGTCCAGAAGTGGGAGGCGGGGGGGACAGTGACTAATGACAGGTTGTGTACCAGTGGCCCCCTCTCCGCCGCCGTGCAGCGCAGCTGGGATGCGGTGGAAGAGGGGCGCGAGGAGGACGGAAAGCTCATTTCCCACCAAGGGTGACCTTGTGGCCCGCAAGCCTGGGAAGCTGGGGCCTGATGGCACTTGATTGATAGCATGCGAGGAGTCGTTCTCCCTCAATGTCAGTCAGCTCGCCTCTGCTGACTGCAAATGAAGGCACGAGAAATTGGAGAGTAATCAATGCCAGATGGAAAGTGCAATTGGAAATGCTTCTGTCTGGGGCACGCGGCCCGGGAGGAGAGCTCGGCTGGGCAGCGCAGAGCCCGGCTCGTGAAGGCTTACGAATGCTCTCGCTTTCCCTTTCTGTTGTTCAATTATCGCACACAAAGATGACAGGAGCTGCATCTCCATAGGAACCTGCCGAAGGAGGAAAGCACTCACCAAGAGCTGCCAGCTCCGGGTCCTGCCAGCTCCAAGCAGCTCTCGCAGATAAGAGAGGTGACGCCGTCATCCTGCCAGCCAGCAAGGGGCAAGGATCTGAAAAGCAATAGCTCCACATTTTGTGAGAGCAATAACTTCGCACTTTGCACTGCACAGAGCAGAGAGAAGGAACCAGGCAGCTGTGAGAGCTCCTGGGAAGCAGAGCTGCTCTGAAACCACCTGAGCATCCCCAGGGACCTTGGGCAGCAGCGAGGCTTTCAGTGCATCCCCTTGCAGCTGAGCATCGCACGCATGGTGCAGGAACCTGATGCCTTCTGTGGCCAGGGCTGCAGACATAGGAGAAAACCCTCAGGAAAGCCATATTTCCTAGGGAAATTAGGGCATTTTAAAGAGGAATTTAGTGATTTTAACTTTAACTGAGAGAAAGAGACTGGGACATAGCATATGTCAGCAGAAAAATAGTGCCGTAAGTGATGCTATTCAAGTGCTGCATTTGAAACACTTGTTAAAATTAAAGGGCTGCATTAGTTTGTTATAGGGAATTGCCTCGGGCATATTCAAACGCATTAGCTCCTGGAGCTCTGCTGATGGAAAAGGCCATCAGAGAGCGCCAGTGCCATGAAATGCATTAGAGGCACCCGGTGGGACGGAAGCTGGGGCTGTCAGGAGCGGGGTTTCTCCAGCCACGCAGATCCATCACCGGTGATGGAGAGCACTTTGCAAGGCAGAGCTGTGAGGAGCCTTCAAAGAGCAAAAAAACCTTTGGGATAATGGGAGTGCATCCTCTCCTGCACGACCAGCACGGCTCAGCCCTGACAGAAGAGCAAAAAATGAAGGGAAAGCCAGGCAGTGCCAAGTGGCCACGAAGAGGAGGCAGAATGGGGCTGTAGAAGGGTTGCCCATTTTTCCGTGGGGCCATTCTCCTGCAGCTAGGATCTCCCAGCTCAGCATTTCAGCAGCAGGGGAGCTCAGGCAGAAGCCATAAATTTTATTTGGAGTAGATAAATGTCATTTCCCGGCACGTAGATTGGCTTGGTCTGTTAGGCAGAGGCAGCTCAGACCATGCAGGGCAGCACTGGCAGTCCCAGGGGTCCTTCTCCGGCAGCAACCACCTCGTCTGATGGGATTAATGCTGGGAAGCAGCAAGAGGGGCTCTGCTGTGTGGTAATCACAGCTGTTAAACGGCATGGTTAGGAAATAGGGCGATTAACGGGAAACTAGCAGCAGCCAGCATGGGGCTGCTCTGTCCTGTGTTTGTGCGGCCCTGGACAAGGGCAAGAGGCAGCGAGGAGGATGGAGGACAGAGGACAGAGGATGCTCTTGCTGGTGCCACCTCCTGTCCCCAGAAGGACAAGTTCCTGTCCCGTGCCAGCACGGTATAAAACAGTCTCAAAGCTCTGCTTGTTCGCTATAAATAAAAGCCCTTGCAAGGTAGAACCAATTTCCCTTTCCCCTTGGGACAGTGCCGACTGAGAGTAATCCCATTCTTTTTGGCAAATAAGACTCCTGTTTTGTTGTTGTTGTTGTTGTTGTTGTTGTTTGTTTGTTTGTTTTCATGTTTGAGGAACAAGGCACCTCACTGCCAATCAATTATGGGTTCGCTTTCTCACCCAATACCCAGCTCACCTGGAAAAAAGGAGACCTGATGGCAACAGGAGGAAACTTTGGAGGCAAAGTTTGATGATACTAATAGCCCAAGCTAATTGCCAATTGTTGGGAGCCAGGCTTATTGGAGCCTACAGCTCACTCCACATCCTGACATCTCCCTCCTTCACTCTCACCCATCTGGCACTTGCCATCTGCTCTGCACCATGCTCCCTGCCTTACCGGAAGGCTGCTGTAGGAATTTGCTCCATGCCGAGCACCAGAACCCCCGGAAGGGCAGGGGCAGCCCCAGCACTGCACTGGGCGGTGCCATGCAGGCACAAGCTGAGGATTTCATTAAGTAATTGGTGCGGGTGGGGGTTTGCAGGCTGCGGGGAAGGTCTCTGCTCAGCTTTTCTCCTCTACCTCCATTTGCTAATGACCTGGCTTTACCTTCTCACCTCTTTTTCTGGCTTGATGCCACAGTCAGTTTCTGCTCTTTGTATCTACTATCATCCAAAACAAACAAACAAACAAACAAAAAACTATTTTCTTTTGGATAGAAGCAGAAACACTATTTCAATGCAGAACCACCGCATTGCTTTTCCTGCTTCCCAAATCACCTCATGCAAACAATAACCTCTTCCTCTTTGGAGGCTGAAACTATTTGCTACAGTCATAATTTCCTTTCAGCTCCAAAGATTACTTTTGAATATTTCTCTGTGGGTATTCAATAGCGATGTTCTTCTGGCCATAGAGGAGGTTTCGACAGAGCTGCAAGGTATTTCCCTTCCTGACGGAGTGGATATTATCCATTCGGGGCTAACTCCTGCATGACCACGGGCTGGCTGTGGCAGGAGAGTGCTCCGGGCACCCACAGCTTAAAGCAATGCTTAAAAGCTCCTTCTCTGCAGTTCAGCAGCAATAAGATGCTCGGTGAAGAACCACTGGGGCTAGGGACAAGGCCACATGCAGAAGGGAAGGGACGTGAAGGCAAACTGCAGGGCCGGCCCCAGCCCTGCCATCCGTCTCTGCCCCACTGCAGGAGCTCTCCGAGCGAGAATCAGCAGTGAAGCTGCTCGTGATGTTTTTAATCAGCCCGGGCAGTAAAAGGAAATCAGTCATGTTAAAGGAGAATCATAAAACAGCTTTGAAAACCACAGAGCCGTGCAGAAGTGTTCAGCTTTGTTTGTTTAGAGCCCAGCCATTTTACAGTGCCATAAACCTCCCGGCACGTAGGCTGCAGAGCGTAAATCCTGCTCCAGCTCTTTTATGTGCTGCCTAATGATAGGGGCAATGCGTGGACTCAGACGAGTGATACGGGGAGCCGGGGCACTGTGTCTCCGTGTCCTTGGTATCTCCCAGCTAGCCTGGCTGCATTTATTTTTTGCCAAGCAGACAACTCCGCGCTCCCAGGACGCGACAGATGCTGCAGCTTCACCCTCCCTGCGCCACTCATTTCAGTGCAACTTGCTGAGCTCCTGGGCTTTGTTGATTTTCCACTTTGTCACCATTCTCCTGGTTAGGTAGCTTTCTCTCCTCGCTCTCAGCTCTGGCCCAAAAAGAGCATCATGGCTCCTTATCTGCTTATCTCCTTATCTCACTGAGAGGTTTCCTGCAGGACTGGGGTTTGCTGGGCTGGTCGTGCTGGAAGATGCACTGACGCAGTGGGCTCTGCTGGCACACTCATCTCCACTGGGTTATGGGATCCTTGAGCTGAGGGGCATGGAGAGGACTCCCAGCCCTTCTCCAGGGTGCTCTCCATCTCTCCTGGTTAGGTCCAGCCAGGATTTGCTGCAGCACTGACCGGGGCGGGTGACAAATGGCACGTGAAGGTGTCGCGGGAAATATGCACACCCAGTGATAGAGACATAATGAATTAAATGTTGGTGAAATTGATGTGGGGCTGCTGTAATGAATGTACACGTGTTGTGAGGATTAGGACATGGGTGTGATGAATATTGTCTATCAGCTGTGATAAAAAGCCTATCATCCCCAATACATATTTTCAAAAACTAATTTAAGGCTGAACGAGATTATTAAAAATGAGGTGAGGAAATTGTCTGGGATATATTTAGAGTCCCTTGGTAGGTAGGAAGTGGAAATACAGCCTGTGGAGTGAAAAGGATAGATGTGGGCATTGTGGCAGCCTCTGATAAGGGGACAGGGCTGAGCTGGTCCGGAGGGGGGATTAAAGCTCGTCTGGGGTCTTGGTGCTGCATGCAGGGACTGACCCCACTGGGGCTGAGCAGAGAATCACACTTCTGCCAGCCACATGCCTCTGTCCCCGAGATCAGTGCCCCCCGGTGTTTCTTTCTTACTTTGGTTCCTTTCCTGAATCTTTGCCTGGGGCTGAGCAGAGAAAAGCGGCGAAGTTGCAAGCTTTGTTCTCTTAGGGGAAAGCAGCTTCTGCAAGGCAAGGGCTAAGTGTGTGCCACCTCTGCTGGAGCTGGCAGGCAGTGAAGCCCCAGTCCTGCTGCTGACAGGTGGATAACGGGGCCTGTGGACTACCCAGGACTGCGACTCGTAGTGCTGGGGCTGTGCTGGTGCTTCCCAGCGGGGCATCCCTAGGCAAAAAAGTCCAGAGCGGCCATGCACATGTGTCTGGGAAGGCTTGAGAGAAGCGATCATAAAAAAGTGGGGTGGCATATAGGCCATCCATTGCCGAGAACACGAATATATGGCAGTATTAGCTGATACACAGGGGACAAGAGGAAAAACAGCCATTGCTGTACAAAGATCCTTAACACTTTCTCTCCAGCACTCGATTTTGTGCTTGGCCAGATTTGCCTGTTGCCTGTCTTGGTGAGCTTTGTGACAGCCAAGTCCCCACTGGGGGCTACTGTGCAGGTGCAAAATGCATGAGATCCCTGCAATGCAGTTATGTTTTAATATATATATATATATGGCAAGGTTTTGTGGAAGGTAACAAGCTACAAAATGTTCCAACACACATGTTGCCAGGGGTATTTCTCTACCAAGAGCTGAGCAGGTCTGGAAGTCCTGGCGCAGTCCTGTGCCTGCCCTGCAGTTATTGGTTTTCCCTTGCTGCCCTTTGCATTTCCCCACAGAGTTCCTGGCCCTCCAGCCGGGTTTCTGGGGCCAGGACTTTCCTGCAGACACTTGGTGGCACTGGCCCGTGGCTCCGGCCATCCGAGGAGCTGAGTTTTGCTCTTGAGCGTTCCCCCGGTCTTTCATTTAATCTCGCTGTGGTGTTCACTATGACAAGATCATTAGAAACCGAGTTAATGTTGCAGAGCTCTTCCTCCCAAGCAGTGTGTAACCACGCAGACGATGCCTGCAAGACAAGAGACTTAATTGTGTTCTGTCGGTATCCAGGGGGATGTCAGCCAGCCGAATTTAAAGCCAGGCTAGATGGGGGTGGGAAACGCACCTCCATTACTCACCCAGTCTGAATGAGGTTTCGGTTTTATTATCTCCTGAAATAGCCAGTGCCTGGGAGGTGCTGATTGAAGCCATTTGAAAACATGACAACATCCTCGGGACAATAGGTGTCTAATCTAATGAAGCCAGAATGCATTAGCTAAGAGCTGCGTAAAGCGAAGAAAATGCAATTAAAGCATTCCTGAGGACAGATGTCGACCTACGTAGGGGACACTGATATGAAGACGTCGGCAGAAGTCTAATGAAAATAAATGATCTGTTTGAAACATTCGTCAAATCAATAACGGAGTACGAGGCACCACTGCTTCGCCTTGGCTCCCATCACTGTCACCCCGGTCCCTGCTGGCTGCCCCCAGTGACATCTGTCCCAGGCAGAGGGCAGCCTGGGAATGGCGGCGAGGATGAGCTGTCCCTGCCACCCCGCTCCCCAACTCTGCCCTCTCCTCTCACCTGAGTTTTGCTGTTAGAAAAGCCATTTTTTTTCCCCAGATGTGCAGGGGAGTTGTGCCTGGCGGGGCTGAGGTCCTGCATTGAGTCCTTTGAAATGCGACAAACAGGGTAGAGGTGGCAGTGGACAGGACATGAACAGTTCTCTCTCTTCAGAACCATGTAGTTTTTGTCTCTAAATAACCTCCATCCCATTAAAATACCCCAGACTGCTGAACTAGTCTCCTCTTGCCCTTCTGAAAGACTAAATCAAAGAGGAGCCACGGCCATCCTCCAGCACAGCTAGCCATAGGTGCACGGAGCCAAATTTCAGATTCCAGCAGCAGCAGCAGTGACATCTCTCTGTGCCTTGTATTTTAGGATCTCAGCCTTTTTTTGACCGATTTCCTCTTACTCTCAGCTCCTTGCTGACAAGGGAACCCTGACAACATTTTGACTCCAGCCCATCCATCTCACTTGCTCTTTTTGTGTCTGTGGTGGTGTAAAAACCCACAGGCAGCTGCTGCAGCCTTCCCCCGGCCTCGTCCCTGCTGTCTGCAGGGGAAGGTCTGGCTGATGGGACCTCCTCTGCTGGGACCTTGCTACAGGAGGGCTGGGGTTACTTCTCAGGGACAAGGCTGTAACCTGGGACGAGTCGTGTTCCCATTGCACTGTCACTAACTGAAATGGCTCAGTAAGTCACAACTCTCAACTGAAATTAAATAAAATGTAAAAATCCCTTTTCAAGCTCCCCAGGTTGCTGAATGTGAGCTGGCCTCATGCCTGCAGCTCAGGAAGCCTCAGAGGGTGACTTGTGGGGTTGTTCACACTGCTGCATCGATGGTCCTGCCCCACATTCCTTTACTTCTGTCTTTCCCCCTCTTTACCCCATCACCTGGGTGTTGCTTTGGGTATAAAATGGGCAAAGAGCAGGAACAGAGCCTGCCAGATTTTGCAACACTTTCACAAAGAGGATTCCAGGGTTTCTGCAGGAGCAGATTAGGGCCGGGCCATCTGCTCCCACCTCCTAATCCCTCCATCCGGCACCCTGCCCACTGCCTGCCGCAGTCCCCCTGCTGCTGGGGCTTTGGGGTTGGGGGGCTTTGGGGCCAGGGAGCCCCCTGTGCTGGGGGCGATGCTCATGGGTGTACCTGCAGGAGATGCCACTGTTACCTCCCCGCTTGTTTGGGCAAACGGGAAGGGAGGAAATGTTCCTTCCCTTTATTATTCAACAAAGATTGTGCTCCACTTTCTCTCGAGCGCTGCTATATTGGAGCTACGTCAAGGATGTGGGTTTTTCTGTTGTACAGCTACCACACATTTAGACAGAGACACCTTCCTCTCTCTGTACTCCTACCCACGTTATAAATAGTAATTAAAACCACCCACTTCTGCAAATTGCTGGCAAAAGTAACTCGCATCAAATCACGATTCTCTGGCAGGAGTTTAAATTGACAGTGACAAGTTTATTTCTAGAGGAAAGTTTTATTTTTGGCAGTTTGATTCATTTTGCCACGTCACATTCAGATGTGGCGCGATGTGCTACCTGACACGTCGCATTTCCCTGCAAGACAAAGCAGAGATTTATACTTTGCTTTGTGCTGCGAGACAATGCGTCAGCTTCTGAGAGCCACCCTGCTCGTCTTGGGCAAGACAATGCTCTGCTGACAATAATTTTAACAGAGGCAGGGAAACTCAGCCTTTTGTAGGCAAATGTTACAGTCAGAAGCTTCCTTATAAAATAATTCCAGCGGGAACCGGGACCTGCCCCAGCTGCAGGCGTTGTGCACCCCACTCTGCGCTTAACGAGGATTAGGAAATCAAAGATGCTGCAGAGCTGATGCAAATGTCCTCCTGCCCAGCTCAGCAAAACCAGCTGCTCCAGTAACCCCACCGCTGCCTGTGATGTGGCTGGAAAGGACACGGGGATGTCTGCGGGGTGACCATGGAGGCTCTCCTGCATGCCTGGTGCCAGTTCAGCTCCCATCTGGGGAGGAGAGCTGCAAGATGTGTGACCCTGAAGAGAACAAGCACAGAGTAATTGCTTCAGGAATCCTGGTTAGGAAATGATGGAGAGGGAATAACCCTGTTGCTGTGTCTCACATGAACCGCTGTAATAATTCTGCTTCTCCTGCAAAGCTGCATTACATCGTCACTTAATTTAACTTTGCCCAGAAGCAGCCACAGTGAAAGCAGCCTTGGTCCCCAAGCTAGTTCCTCCCCAGAGATGTAAAACATCTCCCATTTACATACCTCTTACCCTGGGAGCTTGTATTTACACTCACAAACCGCTATTTATCCAGCACGCCAATTGCCATCACCCCAGAGCACCTAAATCTCACAAAAAGCATTTTTATTGCCCTATTAATCTCTCCCTCTCCCGTTGTTTAATAGAATTCACTTAAAAATATTTAACAGCCTAAGCCCCCCACGGCTGAGTGCCATTCCTCTGGCTGCCTTGAGGTACTGCCCCGGCTGTTGCCTGCGTGTCGGAGACACCAAGAGCGGGGTGCTTTTAGGGGAAATTTCCCATGCAACAGATGTGCCTCCCTAATTTCAACACAGCCCATCTCAGCCTCCCTTCCCAGGCATCCCGTGGGTGCCACGGTGATGTTTTTCTAGCATGGAAGGCAGAGGACAGACACCGGTTCGACGGGAGGCAGGACGTTCACATGAACATTCCCGGTTCTGCCCTGACTCCTGGCTTTATGTTTTTGCTTTCAAAAGCTGAAGACATGTCCCAGGTCAGTGGTGTCCCTGCTGCATCTGACCCCCGTGCAGCAATGAGAAGGACACCTTGCCGACCACAGCCACAACGAGGGTGCAAGGGATGCACACACGAGCACCTTGCCCTGCATCCCTGCCTTGGGCTGCTTTTGTGGTGCCCTCCTTCTGGTGTTGATTTGGTCCACGAGGACCCGTCCTCACCTTTGCTTCTGGCATCAGCAAATGCAAAAAAACACACTGCTGCTGCCCCTTGTGCCTGAGCGCCCTGCTCAGCACCCAGCTAAGAGATGCTGTACTTCCCCCTGGGAGCACAGGCTTCACGGCAGAGAAAAGCCTCATAAGAAAAACCTGAATTGCCCAAGAAAAACCTGAATTGCCCAGTTTGAAATTCTTACCCAAACGCACAAGGTTTCTCTAAAAGAAGCTCTTTGTAACAGATGATCTAAGGCTCTAGCGGGGATAAGCTGCTGCTGCTTTATTTCAGTTCCATTATGGAATTTAAATACTGGGCAAGTTAATGGAGATGTTTATGGCTGCACATAAAGCAGAGAGCTGTGCTCCTGTCCTGCTGTGCCACAAGCTCGAGCTGCTCACTCCCTGCTGACGCTGCCAGGGCTCGGGGAAGACGGTGCCACCTACAGCACCCCGGGGACCCCGGGGGGCCGGATCCTGCCCCTTGGTTTGCAGAGCCCGTGTCCGGCTGCCCTGCAGGGAGCTGGGCTTTGTGCTCAGCCCAGAGCAGGAGGACGTCCCCGGTGCAACCCCATGCTGTTCGTCTGTGCCCAGTGCTGGCAGGGAAATATTTTAATTGCTTGTTTGTAAAGAGCAACTTAACGAAGAGCCGTGCTCCGGTGATGTCCCTGAGCCCGGTGTGGATGCTTTGCTAATGACTGCCTTCACTCAGCTGGTGCCAACTGCCAGCATTTTGTGGAGTTTCTCTCCTCTAATGAAGGGTTGATTAGGTGCAATACAGATGTGTGCACACAACTGCTGGACCCCTCCTGTCTCACCACCTCTTGCAGCTCTGTCTGTGCCGCTGGGAACAGGATTCCCCCCAGGCTGTCACAGAAAGGTGCCAGTGCTGGTGCCCTGTGTGTGGCTGTGGGGTGCCAGCTGGTCCCTCAGCAGAGGACATCTGCTTCTCTTGAGAGTGCCAAGGCTGCTTGCCTGCTCCAGCATCCCACCAGCAACCTTCCACAGTGCCCGAAGAGCCAGCAGCGCTGTGACACGAGGGAGAAAGCTGTAGCAGTTCTCCCAGGCACTGCAGGGAGTGCCAGGACCACCCTGAGCCCAGGCAGAGCACCTGGGGGCACCCAGCCCTGAAGACACAGGAACACCCAAACCCCTCTTTGTACCTTTCCTTTCTCCCTTCGCCACCAGAGGACCTTTCCCAGCCTGCAGCAAGCAGCTGGAGAGGGACACACATCCCCAGCCAGCCGTGCCAGCCCGCCGCAGGTGCATTTTGCTTCCAAACACCGCACAAAACTGAAAAGGCCACACCGGGGGCACAGCTCCTGTCAGCCCGTGGACTCCTGCTGTCAGGGCTCGTTTTGTGGCAGGTTGTTGGAATGCAACAAAAACCAAGGCAGGAGAAGGGCCAGCACTGATCCCCAAGATGTGGCCCTGCAGCAGCAGAGCCTGGCCAGAGCAGGCAGCTCCAGGACTGATCCACATCCCCTGACTCCGTTTCTCTGCTTTTGTTCCCACCTGTCAGACGTGGGCAACAGCCCAGGGCAGCAGCCCCTGTGCCAAGCGATAAGGGCTTTTCTTTGTCTGATTCTGAAGGTGCTTGTCAACCTCAGCAAGATAAAAAGGCCAAACACATTTATAATTGTGTAATTAAATGGCTCTGGTGCCTTCCAGGCATCTCGTGCAGCTGGGCAGATGGCTTTAACACCAGCAGCCTTGAATAAATGCAGAGGCAGCTGAGGTCACCAAGGGCTGGTGGCACCCAGACTGAGCCTGGGGGTCCCTCATGGGTCTGCCCCAGCTCTGCACTCTGCTCCTGCTGAATGTGCCCCCGGCAGGCACTGCTATGCCTACCAGGGGTGGTCACATCCCTGTCCCACTCCCCAGCAAGGGGATGAGAAGGCGCAAGTCCTTGCATGTTGTTCTCTGTGCTGAAATGATGTTCCTGCATCCCCTGGTTTCGTTCAGAGTGTTTTGAACAGATGTTGCTGGGAAAAAGTGAAGCGAAAAGCCAGAGCTGGATAGGTGAAACCATCTGCAACAACTCTGTCTCTTAAACTTCCCTATCGTGACTCTGTTGACCACCAGGTTAATCCATTAACTTCAATGCTAGAGAGCCCTGCAAGGCCTCCAGAGGCCTCTAGATTCCAGGTAGAGTCCTTCTTTTGCCTCTGGGGTACAAGAGAAGGCTTGTAGGGCATCCTAGAGTGCCCTGGGAGGCCTCTAGGGCATCCTAGAGGAAACTGGGGGTCACTGGGAGGCTTTCTAGGAGAGCTAGAGGGCACTGGGGGTCCCAGATAGACCTGCAGAGTATCTAGACTGCAGAAAACAGGAGGCCTGCAGTGTGCGTGAGAGTGCACTAGAGAGCACTGCGAGGCCTCCAGAGGCCTCTAGATTCCTAGAAGAGTCCTTGTTTTGCTTCTAGAGTTCAAGAGGAGGCTTGTAGGGCACCCTAGAGTGCCCTGGGAGGCTTCTAGGGCATCCTAGAGGAAACTGGGGGTCACTAGGAGGCTTTTGGGGGGAGCTGGAGAGTGCAAGAGGTGGAAGCAAGCAGGCACAGGGAGCTTTTGCTTTGTCACATGCACCAGCTGCTAAATGGAAGCCCAAGAGCTGTGGGATGCGTGCCCCACTCCCAGGAGATGCCAAAAAATGCCATGCAGCCTCTGTTCCCGCAGCTGGGCCTGCTGCTGCCATCCCCAGGGCTCCCTCCACAGCTGGTGCCCATTTGCAGGCCCCAGAACATGGCCCCCACCCTCACACAGCACCCTTGGGTGCGCTTGTCACAGGGGGGCTGTGCCCCTGGGGAGGGCATAGGCATAGGGATGGTGGGACATTAACCCGAGGAGGGCTGATGCACCCGTTCACACCACACTTGAGGTGACAGATCACTGATTATGATGATAGATGGCACCAGGCCTTCCTGATAATTATCAGGTGTTCAAATTTAAATGTAACTCTCCCTCCGGAGCCAGGATCCTTTTAATGTCCCCTGGGTATCACTCTCCCCCTCCCCATGTTCACCCCAAAGTGGGGAGGGTGGAGGACGAGAGGCAGATCTGGGCTGGTCCTTGCCTCAGCCACAGCACCTGTGGCTCGTCCCAGGGTAAGGCAGCACACACAGAGCCCCAGCCCGATCTACAACTGTGCCAGCACCGTGTATGCCCTTGCCCACCCACACCTGCCCCTTTCTCAGCATCCTTTGCTCCCCGTCTGGCCACAGCTGGTACCCAGAGAGACCTCGGATGTGCACAGAAGGGAGCAGAAGGCAACGTCGTGCCCAAAGGGAGACGGGACAAAATGCAAACATCAAGGTGACAGACGCTGCTGTACTCGGAGAGCTGTGACATGATTTTCCAGATGTTTTCCAGAGCTAGTTTTCTCCCTCAAAGCCATTGCATGTGTCAGAAGCTGATACATCCATTGCTGGCTATACAACATGCACGGTTGCAGCCCAGGCTGTAATTTCCCCCTCAAACCTCTGTATCAGAGGACTAAAATTAGATCATGAGAGGTTTGCTCAAGTCTGTTGTGCAGAAAATATTCACAGTCCAGTCAGCTCCAACAGCAGAGAATGGGGGGGGGGGGGGGGGGGGGGAGCAGGAGCTTCAATGTCAGCCCGTGCAATCCATCACTGCAACAGGGCAGTGGCAGAGCAGTGAGCAATAAGTTATGAAGATAAAGCTTCCAGCTCGGAGCAGGGACACGCTGACACTGCGCAGCCCAACCGCTTGACCCAGGAAGCCGGAAAATCGGCCTCCATTTTAGAAAGGCAGCGAGCTTCTCGAGCATGGGCCTGCCCTGGGAGGGCTGGGGAATGCTGCTTCCTTGGTGGCAGAGAGGGGAAGGGGCTTTTGCCATGCTCCTGCCAGCCCCAGGGGGGTTGATGGAGACCTTCACCACCCCAGCATCCTCCCTGTCCCCTCCTGTGCCCCCCAACCCATGCTGGAAGCATCCAGCCCCCGCCCCAGCAGCACAGGGATGCCCAAGCCCCTGTCCCTACCAGGAAGATCACAAAAACAGGGGTGAAAACACCACCCACGGGGCACAGGAGGCAGCAGCGCAGGTAAGGCTGTGCAAAAAAAAATACCTCTGCTTGGCTGGGGCTTGTGATCCACTATTCATAACCCTGCTTCAAAGCTCTAATTATTTCTTTATAGTGCCAATATAGCCCTGGCCAGGCTCCTAGTGAAGACTGGCTGAATTAATTGATCGACAGAAGGCAAATAGACTTCACCCGTTTTAAGCACCCATTCAGTTCCTTTTTGGTAGCAGCTGTCACTGTTGTCAGCACACTGAAACGAGGCTTTTGTACACGCTCTTTGGCATTAAGCAGCCCAAGAAAAACAGAAGAAACAGGAACCGCTGAAAGAGTCGCGCTGCATTATTTCTAAATATTATTGTTTGTGCAGCGCTTGCATTTAACATGCTGGCCAGACCCTGCTTTCGTTTACTCAGTTAAACAATTAATTGCACGCCTTGAACACGGGAGCTCAGCCGTGTTTTCCCTCTACTCAGCAGCATCCTGCACTCAGGGTGAGGATCGTGCCAGCAGCTCCACTCTGATTGCCTCCAAGCTTGGGGACTCCCAGGGGGAGCAGGGGGCTTCTGCCTGCCTGACCACAGCTGGCCCCACTGGTCAAGGGCTCAGCCTCTCCCTCCTCAAAACACACGAGCTGTGCCAGTTAAGCAATGTTTTTTTCCCTACGGAAACGTCAGTAGCAAGAAACAACCGCTGCACTGTTCCTGCACACTCTGCAAAAAGGAGCAAAGGCTCTTGTTTTAGCTCACATGCTATTTAATAAAACAAGGCGTCATTTCACACCTTGCTGCCACTTCAACTGTTCATTACCCAATACCTGCTATCCTCACTGAAGCGGTGCTTTTCATCACAATGCTAGAAATAACCCACACATGCAAGCCAGGGCAGAATTAGTGGTTGTTTTTACTTAGTTATATTTAGGTATCTCATTATTGCAATCTTCAAACATAGTTCAATAAATACAAAATTAACAAAAATGTCAATAGATCTTTATTACCATCTATTATTATTATTATTATTATTGTTCTTCCAAATCAATGGTGATTCCCTGGAGATGTCTGACTATAGCTCGATCATGAAATGTACACAGTGTCCCTTACAATCTTATATTACATTTGTTCCAAGCTTATAAAAATATATATTGACTTCTCAAGTATGTATTTACAGTATATAACATGTGGTTAATGAATATCAAAAAGCAGCTAGAGATGAACCAACGTGACCCCAGTTTTGGTTTTATGCCGGGGGGGAAGTTACGTGCACCAGCTCTCGAGGAGCCGCGTGCCCAGCCTGTGATGCTGCCTGGGGCTGTGTCCAACGCTGTCCTAATTGTGGCTCCAGAAAATTGTTCCTGACCAGGAGCACAGCTGGGACCTATCCTGCTGCCCTCAAGGAAAATAAGATCCCAGCCCAGAAGCGGAGGATTCCCAAAGAGGAATTCCTCCAGCACAGGCAGAGCCAGACCCCCAGGAGAGACTGTAGCACCGTTTCTCAATGGCCAGGAGGAATATCTAGTGGAGACATCCTCCTTAGGAATACAAATAAAAGCCCAGAACAGGCGACTTCCTGCTGCTAGAGAGGGCAGCAGCTGGGGAACAAAATGAGTTGGGTCAAAAGCACCACGGTCTGAGGAAAGCTAAGCCCTCAAGAGCGTGATTGTATGGGGCTGATGCTCCTTGTGATGCCCTGGGGACTAGCCCCAGGTCCAGGACATGAGCTCCAGCAACCTCTTCCAAAAGCACAGCAGAAACCCAAACATGCGACCCCAACCCATTTGTCAGCTTCAGAAGGAACTTTGCCCCGTGTCAGAGACAGCCTGGAATAAGAGGCTGAAATTGTTCTGAGGCATTTCCCTTGGTCGAGCAGCTGCAAAACAGCATTGCTAATTAATTTAATTATCAGGCATTGAATACTTCCCCAAAGAGGAGGTGCTGAGAGGGCACAAGTTAATTTTAAAATTGCAATAACAATTTATAACTTAATCTGCTGATCTGATTAGTTCCAGGGCTGATGAGGAGCTCAGTTAGAGGTGTTTGTTGTTGTCACCAGCTAGGCTAGGAAGCACACTTCTGTTACGTGCTCTCCTCTCCCTTCCAGCAGAGACCTGGAGAGCCAACACGCTGCGCTTCTGCTGCCTTAGAGCGCCGTCCAAGCCACAGAATGATGCTGTCTGGAAGAAAAAGAGCTCGCTGAAACACCGAGCCCAAGTCCCTCACTGTAGTAAATCAGGAAAGTAATTAAACACGGAATTTCTTCTGGGACCAGCTAGAGAGACTCAGATGAAGAAATGTCGCTTCCAGTTCAGATTGTGCTGGAGAATGCAGTACAGGAGCCCAATTCAGCAGGGGGAACTCTTAAATGATTGAGGAATGGTCTCGTTTTTAATTGGAGCACTCTAGCACAGAGAGAGCACTGTACAAGTGCCCAGCCACATGGATTAAGAGGCCCCAGGGCTTTGCTGCAGGGCTCAGCTGCTTGGGAAGGACAAGGACAAGGACTTCTTCCTCACCCTAACGTCCCACATTGCCTCTGCAGGGAATGCAGAAACTGCATTCGAGCTTGCCAGATCTGCCACTTTTGTCAACGTTGCCTTTGGTTGTAAGGCTCTTAACTGACAAAGAAAACCCAGGAGTGTTCCCAAGGAATAACATTTAATCTGCTGGAAAGGGAACGCCACACTCTCTCCAAACTTTTGCTGAGAATTCATTATTCTCCACCACCTCTGCGGGGCTGTATGCACTCTCCCTCCATCTGATCTCCCTTGCCAGGCACACAAGAAACCTGCACGGCCTCAACCACCGCACAAACACAAGGAACACCTTGCCCCAGAGCATCCTGCTACCAGCAGTTGCCTTCCAGCTGGTTCACGGAGCTGTCCTCAGAATCACCTCAGCCTCCCTCAACAGGTTATAGGGTTTATTTACAGTGATTGGGACACTTCCCCTGAGGTCTCTGTAGCTGTTGACAACTGTCACTATTGCCAGAATTTTTCTTTTTGCTGCCTTCACTTCCCTACCTTTGGGCTTGAGATGCTCAGAGCACCCTCAGCACCTTCCTGCATGTCTTCTGCACCAGGCAGGCTGTGTGCTCATAGCCAGCTCCATTTTCCAGACCGAGGGCATGGTGTCACCTTGTCACCGAGTCCTGGCTTTGCCCAGAGCCCCGGGGAACAAGCACAGCAGCCTGGACACAGCCCGGCCTGCAGAAGGCTCCGGGGAGCTCCCACGAAAGGGACAAGAGCAGGAGATGTGGGAGAGGATCAGGAATCACGTTGGTTCAGCTCCCTACCTTGAGAACTAGAATATACTTTCTCTATAGATAAAATGTAAACATAACGAGCATACAAATTGCACTTGATCCTTGGGATCTGGCATTTCTACCAAATGAAGGTTTCAGTTCACAATTATTACTCTTCTGGGTGTGAAACAGCAGGATGCTGAGCAACTACCCGGACCGGACAAAAGTGAAACTTAAAGATAAGTTATTTCCATAAAAAACTGAACAAGTGACATTGGGGAATGCTGCTTAAACTTCAGAAGGAGAGCACCGAGAGCTGGTGGCAGCTCACTGTGACATTGCCTGGAAATGGCAACACAAGGCAGAAAAATGAGAAGTAAACGTCAGCTGGCACCTTCTTGATACCACGTGTTGGTGAAGTTCAGCTCTGATCTCCAATGCAATCACGTCGAAACAGCTGAAAAAAGGGAAATCTTGTAGTGTTGAGCACTCGTGACCTTCAGCCAATGGCAGCAGCCAAACCAGAAGACTCCGAGGGCACAGCATTCCCCTGGGGCACGTGTGCGGGTTCAAAGAAAACCACCAGGAATGAGGCTTTACTGAACAAAAGCTGGATGCCTGGAATGATGCGACCATGTGTCTGGGTGGGGTGGGTGTGATGCTGCCCCCACAAGCAGGCTGCATTAGCATCCTTCATCTAATTGCCATTTAGATTGCATCCCCTCAGTGCAAGCTACCTGAAGAGCCTCCGAACCCAATGCAAACACATTTCCAACTGCATCGTGAACATCTGCCTCTACAGCATTCGTTCCCTTTGTAAATCTTTGCCTTTCATCATTAATAATTCACTTGCAATACTTACAGATGATAATAAAAGGCCTACAAAGCCCTGAACAAGGCTGCAAAGACCCATTTAATTAACCAACTTCAAGGAAACTTGTAGTTTTAAGCAGATGCAATTTAAGTCTTCTGTCATGGATCAGGCCTGTAGCAGTGGGAACTGCCAGTGCGTGAGGCACATGGTGCTGAGCCTCGAGCTGTTACGAAATAAAGTGCTGATGTGCCAACCTGCCCGGAGGGATGCTCATCCCCAGGCTTCAGCCTCACCCCAGTGGCTCAGCCTGCTTCCCCCCCCGTCACTGGCTACACCCACCTGAAGCCCCCTCTTTCTCAGTGTTCACCTTGCTGTGGGTGTTTCTCTGCTGTGGTTCTCTCTCCAGTATCTGTGCCTGGCTGTTCAGTACACCTTTAGGACCGCAAAGTGAGCACCGTCGCTGGCAAACCTTACAGGGTTAATGCCGAGGGTGAGCAGACCCCTCTTTTCCAGGCTCCTACAGACATCCTCCATCAGAGCAGTCGGAACCACCGCCCTTCCCCACCAAGTCAGCGAAGGATGCAGGATGCTCTGCCCACGAGACTTTGCAGGGCAGAAAGCTTGAAGGCTGAGCGCATCAGCAGGGCAGCCCAAGGGCGCCAGTGCTCACCCTCTCCTGGCTGTGGCCTCCCTTTCCTCTGATGCAACTGTCTTGCCAGGACAAGAAATGTTTGGCACCATTTGCTCTGCGCTTTGGTGGAGAACATTTGTTTTTTGTTCACCAACAGTGGTGTCAAGACTCAGCGAGGTGACTCTTGGAGCGGAAGGGATGTGGCTGGGAAAGAAAGCTTCATTTCAGCATGCCAGATGGGCAAAGTCACCTTCCCAAAGTGGGACGCTGGGTGTGAGCTCTGCTCCAGTCTCTAAAAATAAAAGCAATAAAAGTTCCTGGTGGGGTTGGTAGAAGATGTCAGCCTGTATAAAAATACCCATGGATTTTACCAGTAGGATGCTAGATAGGAAAACGCTGTCAGCTCTGGATTAAGACAGTGCACAAATGTCCATCCACCCTGTTGACCTAATTACCATGTGAAATGGCATTGTTACATTTGACTCGTCTTACAGAGCAGCGATGGGGAGAACCACAGCCGCCCAGGCACATCGTGCCTGGTGTCCCAGGGATGCTTGGCTTCCCTGGCACAGGGGACGGGCTGCCCTGCCCTCTTGCCACATGGAATGATTCAATGGGCAGCAGCCCAGTGACTCCTACATCCCACCTGAAACTGTGAAGTTTCAGAGATTTGGTCCAGTTTGGGGCCAGCACGTGGCCGGCACCTCCTCCCGCTCCAGTGCTTCGTGCTCTGTCACACCTGCACGCCCCGGCCGTGCATCTGGATCACCTGGGCCCGCAGGGTCTGGATGCCGCTCAGGATGGTCTTCTGGTGCTCCGCCAGCGTGATCCCCAGGCTCAGGACATCTCTGCAAAACATGTCCTGCATCAGCCACAGGGAACAAGCCCTAACTGTGGTGTCCTGTGCTGGCTGCTCTCCAGGACAGAGCAGTGTGGATTTCAGACCATCGGGCTCCTGCAGACCTTGCAGGACTACGAAGTTCCCAAGCTGTTGTCCCAGCTGAACAGCACGGACCTTGGCAGGGAGCTTGGGGTGACACGAGCCTGCAACACTCAACAGCTCCCACCCCGAGCTGGAGCTGGAGGCCCCATGCTGCCTGAAGAGCCAGCTGTCGGCAAATCACTCCTCGATTTGACCCTGCTCTCCGTCTGAGACAGGTAACACTCTGTGCCTGCCAGAAATTACAGGTTAAAATCCAAAGCACAGCTTTCAATCAGCTCCAAAACTCAGCAGCTGAGCTGCACAGCACATGCAGCCTGACCCACACCACTGCTGAGATGTGTTCTCTTGCTCTTGCAGACATACTCTGGAAGACCTGCCCTTTCACTCAGCACCAAGTGGCTGGTATTTAAAAGCACAACTCTCTCCCCCTGCACCCAATGATGCCAGGCTGTGGCCAGCCCCTTTCACTTACTGTGCTGTCATCCTGGCCACGGACTCCAGGTAGCAGTAGCCTGCGGCGGTGAAGTTATCCCGGTACCTGCCCATTTCTATCGCTTCCAGCCACTCTCCCACCGAGCTGAAGGCCGGGAAGGCTGCGAAGGAGCGCTCGGCCAGGGGCATGGTGGCACCACGGGACCTGAGGAGAGACAGGGGGTGAAGGGGAGCGGGGACAGCGTGTGATAGTGGGGACCTACAGGGGAAGGGACAAGCGGGCACCTGGCGCATGGCGGGGGCTGCGGGCTCTGCACCATCTTGCTGAGGACGTCGTGGATGTGCGAGAACTTGGGGCGCTGGCTGCGGTCCTTCTGCCAGCAGTCGAGCATGAGCTGGTGCAGGGGAGGCTGGCAGTTTGCCGGGGCCGGCAGGCGAAAGCCATCCTCCACCGCCTTCATCACCTGCAGAGCAGGGCAGAGAGGCAAGGGGACAGCTCTGAGACGCTGAAATACAGACTGCACCCAAACCCAGCACCTGGGAGAGACCCTCCCTCCACACTGCCCGCCACCAGCCACAGCAATGTCACCATCAGGCACACAGCAGGGGACTCACATCCTGGTGGGACATGTCCCAGTAGGGTCTCTCGCCGTAGGACATGACTTCCCACATGACGATGCCGAAGCTCCACACGTCGCTGGCTGGGCTGAAGTGGTGATACTGGATGGCTTCAGGGGCTGACCACAGCACCAGGCTCTTCCCATGCTGGCCGGACAGAAAATGGGGTGAAATGGCGTTGTCACATAGGACAGAAGGAGGGGGAGGCTGACACACGTGGTGGCCCTCCGGTGCACCCTCTCCCTGATTCACAGCCTGTGTAGCACTCACAGGTTTCATACTAAGAGAAAACTTGTGCCTCGATTTGTTTTAAAATGGTCGTGCAACAGTATGCTACGTGGGAATGTGAGTCCTGAAATATTAATAGGAGAGAGAATGGCTCTGGGAAGAGCTGATGGCATTTTACACATTAATATTTAACAAAACCCGTCTCAGAGCTGCACAAACACACAGTCCCTGCACCCCAGCTTGCTCTCCTGTAATTAGCCATCCTGTCCTCCACCTCTGCAGATCCCTCCAGATGCACTGGGCAAAGCAGGTGACAGACACCGCAGCTAATTGCAATTAACAGGGGGGACACCTCAACCCCAAAGCCACAGCTCAGGCTCCCTGCACCCAGCAGGCTGCTCCGTGCCCATGCTGGCACCAAGGGAAGGTTTCTCCCATTCCTGTGGGCATGGCAGCTGAGCTGTGAGCCGCAGTGCTGCAGGATGCTCAGCACTTGGTCATGCTTCACCAGGTAGTCTATGAGATGGGGATGCTTTCCCCGAGGTGTCTCCCTGGAGCTCATGATAAAGGCTAAAAAAATCATATTGCAAGACTCTTTCTGCCATCAGCCTCCTCAGAGCTGACAGAAAACCACAGCTCCCGACAGCCTGTGGGGCAAACCCCGCAAACAGGTTCCTTTCCCCGGGATGGCGATGCCTGGTGCTGGGACATAGTACCGGCTACCTGTGGCCGTGCTCACCAGCTGCTGCCTCCCTGGAGCAACGCTCTCTGCAAACAATAAGGGCTCGTCTGACTGCAGAATCAGTGCTTTTTAAAATATTAATGCCTGGTTAATGCGACGCACTAACAGATTCAGCTGATACGGGGCGAGCTGATGAGGCATGAGCGTGAAGCGAGCAGGACTTCGGTCCTTAATTGAAAACGATGAACTTCATTATGAGTGATAAAATAGACATAACGAAGCCTGAGGCTGCCCTCAGCCACCACCTCCAGTTTGCCCCCACATGCACAGAGCACTGCTGTGGGGCAGGTCCCCAGCTAAACGCATTAATTTCCAGTTGGGAAAGAAAATGTTAGGATGCAGATCCTTCCTCAATGCACAGAGCAGGCTGCAAGCCTCCCCAGCACTGCCAGGAGCCAGTCCAAGGGATGCTGGCCATGGCCAGGCACGGACACCAGGGGACATCTCTGCAGGTGTGCCATCAGCGTTTTGCTTTGGGGAAGCACTGGAAATTAAATTTGGAAAAGCCTCTTACCATGGTGGTGAAGATGGTCTCCATCTTTTCTTCTTGCGGCTGCCTGAAACCCGTTATTTTGCACGCCAGGCTGCTGTTCACAAGGACCTTGTGGGCAGCCAGGCTTTTATGTATGTAACCCATCTCTGCCAGGTACTTCATGCCAGAGGCAATCCCCTGCAACATGCTGATGAGCTGGGTGGATGTGAACTGTCCCTCATGTTTCTGAAAAAAAAAAAAAAAAAAAAAAAAAAAGAGGAGGAAAAGCCAGAGCTGAGCGATGCCTGTTGAAGCCTGGCGTGTGACAGAACCCGGCAGTTCCCACCGGCTCCACAGCACTCACCCTGAGGAAAGAGTCCAGCACTCCGTTCCCCATGTACTCCATCACTATCATCATGGTGTTCCCTGCACGGACAGACAAGGAGCACCGTGTGAGTCCTGCCTCCCGCTGCAGGCAGCTCCATGCTTGTGGTAAAGGAAACATGGAGCAAACCTCCCAAACCTCCCCTCCAAATATAAACTTTGAGTATTTGCCAGATTTTCCTTGTGGGATTTTTGATGTATCCAACCTGCATCATAAACTCAACCAACGAGGCAACAACCAGAGGAGATTAACATGATTATCTGCTAGGGATGGGTGAGAGGGAATGGCAACTCCTGCTGCTGAGCCCCACCGATGCTTTGGCACTGCTGAACCTGCAGCTGCTGCTGGAAGCATTGCTACAACTCACCCAAGAGGAGCTCGCAGGGGAAGATGCTCCATGTTAAAGACACGGTTCTCTCTTCCAGAATTATTGGAAGCACGAGCACGGGACCCTGAGAGCTGCGCCAGGCTCACTGTGCTGCCAGCAAGGCTCAGGGAGGAGCAGGGGTCTGGCACAGCACCACCAAATGGGCTGAGCACAGTGTGAGCGGAGTTTTGGTGGAAGGATGAGTGCCTCCCCTGCTGCAGAACGCGAGGCTGCCTGCACACGAGACATTGCAGTTAAAGAGCAGGCACTGCCGGCATTAATTAAGCATGATAAAGCGAAGATCCGGCTAACAGGAACGGAAACACGGTCGCCAATAGGAAATTCTCATTAGCTGGAGAATTCATTCTCATTTCTACGGCTGCTCTGGAAAGCTTGGTACAAAGATCGTGACACAGACACAGGCTCACAGATAGCCTGCAGCTCATACACAGACTTATCAAAGAGCAGGATAAGATGCTTTTAGGGACTCTGAGCCTCTTGATAAGCTGAGATTAGAAAAAATACGTTATTAATTTACCAAACTACACAAAAGTGACCAGCTCAGCCCCAGAGTCGGGACAGAAATACTTCCTTACCTAATAAAAAGGCTGGTTTGAGGCACGTGCATGCATGCCTTTGGATTTCCACAAACATCCATTTACCAGCACCACCGAGCGCAGCTCAGCGAGCACTCCCACGAGGGCTGGGAGCAGGCAGCCTCATCCGTTTTACTGACAAAACCTCACTGCAATTTGCTTTTATTAAGAGCGCGCTGTTTTGCTGCTAAACCAATCCCGCTCCCCGGCTTTATTAATCGAGCTGTAAGCATTTTATTAATCAGCGGCATGCTAAAATGGCTAATAGGTGAGGAAACACTTGATTTCCAGAGAGCAACAGTTTGGCACCTGCAGCAGCAGGTCATCGCTCTCCGAAGCAGCAGGTTCAGCGCATTGCCTGAAATCCACGGTGGATCCCTAAACAGGTCAGCATCCTTGCAGCCTTCTCCCAGGAAAATCAACCCGAAATCTCCTCGAGCACCATGCAGCAGCGCTCTGCCTGCCGCACACCCCACCTTACACCCACCAGCCGCTGCTGCAGGTCAGCCAAACGCCTCGTTACAGCTTCAAGAGGTTACCACACTCATTACTGTGCTTTGCCAGCAGCGTTGGGTATTTTTTGAGCATGAAGTATACGACTGCACTGTTTCCATGCTGATGGAGTACCAGAGCCCACTGACAGCAGCATCGCGCTGTCAGGGCTCTATGGAGAGCAAGGTGCCGGCAGCACGGCTGCCAGCACACCCAGACGCTCCTGCCACGTGGGAAAGTTGCTGGGAAAAAAGAAATTAAAGCTGCAGAAACACCCTGTGGGGAAAACTCTAGAGCACTTTGCATGCCGTGTCTCCATCAGACAGCACTGTGCCTCTTGAAGAGTTGCTTTAATTACCCTGCATGAAGTCTGCTGCACACCCCCTGGCATTGCTGGACCCCCCAGAGCAATACCTGAAGGCGGGGCAGCTCTGTGCAACCCCACAACCTCGCCCTCTGAAGCAGGGAGTGAGAAAAATGGAATTTATCAAGCTGAAATGACGGGGCAAACAGCAGTGCCATCTTAGGTTGGAGATGATTAAAAAAAAAAAAATCAAATAACATCCAACAGAGAGAGCTCATTCATCCTTTCCCAAAGCACTGGAACAGGCAGGGCTTGTCAGCAGGTACTAACAGGATAACAACACAAAAAAGAAGTGGGATTTGCTTCACTTCTCCTGGAAATTTACACAGGAGCTCTCCTGAGCACGCTGAGCCATCCCATGTGGCACGAGGCCCCCGTTACCTCTGGTGATGACCCCCTCCAGCCGGATGACATTGGCGTGGTCGAACTGGCCCATGGTGCATGCCTCGGCCAGGAAGCAGCGCTGCTGCTTCGCCGAGCACCCAGCCCGCAGCGTCTGGATGGCCACTGGCAGCTCTCTCTTGCTGGGCAGCTTCAGGCAGCCCCGGCAGATCTCGCCGAACTCCCCTGCATGGCAGAGAAATGCTTTAAGCAGCGCCCGCACCATAAAATCCCTCACCTTCCCAAAGAGTCCCACTGCCATCGCTTGCATGTCGCTCCCTCGCACCAGACTGATGTTTTTTTTTCCAGACCAGGAAAGAAGGAGCTGCCTGAAGCTGACCCTGTGGCTCCCTCGAAGCTGTGAGCAGCGGCGTGCGAGGGTGATGCTACTGCAAAACAACAATCTGCTTCTGGGAAGGGGGGTTTCCATCAGGTTTTCCCCCTCTTTCATTTTGGGAACACCAACTGCATTACTCCAGCACAAGCCACGTCCTTGCCATGCACACAAGGCAGACTTCCCATTGCTAACCAGAGGATTTGCCAATCCTTAGCCTCAGAAATGCTCAGTGCCCTGCATGGACACAGGTTTCCCCCTGCAGAGCTTGCTGTGCTGCCTTCCCTGACCCCACAGCCCTGCACACAAGGTCAACACCAGCATGTAACACTCAAAACTATAGTGTGATGCAGATTCCTCCTCTGCCTAGCTCTCCAAGCCATTCTCTCCATGCTCTGCTGAAGTGCATACTGTGTTTTTTTTCCAAGAAAAGAAGATTAACCCACAGCCACCAAGTTCATGCTCCCTGGGTCTGGCCCATCCTGCCTCCAAGCTCAGCAAACACAAGCTCTGCTTTTCACAGCAACAAAGCACCAGCGCCAGGAGCGTTTCTGCAGTGTCTGAGGCTGAGCATCCTGCTCCTTGCTTGGCAACAGGAGCTACCAGGTTCGTAACACAAAAAGCCAATATTGGCTTTATAGGAAAAAAAGAAGCATAGATCTGAAAAGCTTTACTAATTTCAAAGCCAGGTACCTGTTAGGTCAGCAGTGAGACAAACTTTTGCGTTTAAATGCTTTCTTGACTAATTTATTTTTTGTTTCAAACACTGATTTGTTTCTGAAAGTTATGTGGAATTATGTCCTCAGCTGCTCCACACAGCAGCTACCAAGAAGACTTCTTCCACTTCCACCGCTGCCCTCTGAGCTGGTGGGAGAACCCTCACCCCTGCCCTTCCTCCACCTCTGCTTTTTCCATAGCTGCATTTCTCTTTAGGGAGAAAAATGACAAAGAATAATCGTGTTTCCCGTGTTCTGGCGCGCATTAGCGATTAAAGCTCTAGGGCCCGGTGTGGGGATTTTAATTTGCTTTTAAGTTTTAGGCAGTGAGGTTGATGAAAATCAATAAATCATTAAGTTCACATATTTATAAATAGTTCCTGTGCTGCTGTCAGCCTGCCCAGATGCAGATAATTGCTGATGCTTTCTGGTGCATGCCTCAATCTGTGGCCTGTACTTGGTGCTTCAGAAAAAGAAACCATAAAACCAGCTCCCGGACAAAAAAGCAGCCCCGTTCCCCATGGGATCATGGCACTGGTGGGGATAGGAGGTGAGGAGCTGCCCCAGAAGGTGCTGGTGAGGTGGGCAGCTCGGGAGGGAGGAGGGTGGCACCAGGCTGCCGAGGGGGGGACAGCCCCATGGGGACACGCGGAGGGGCCACGAGGGGGAACCTGCCTGTCCCGATGATCCTCTCGATCTTAATGCTGGCGTTATCCAGCTCTTTGGCAAAGAGGTGCACAGCCTGCATGGGGTCTTCGCACGTGTCAGGGTCAATGTACGTCCGCCTGGTGGGTATTTTAACTGCAGGAGAGCAGGGGAATACAAAAAGAGCATGTGAGAGGCTTGCCTGCCTGGGATGGGTTGGCTGCCATGCTCCCCTGGCTCTGCACTGAGCAGAATCCCTCCTGTGAGCAGCTCAGCACCCTTCACGATCAGGTGAAACAGCCAAAATGCATCCTAAGAGCATGAGGGCTCTGCTGCTTCCGAAACGCTCCAGGGAACAGAAGAGCCTGTGTGTGCTTAACGGGCATATGCCAGGCATCAGCTAAACTCATCCGTTCTGGCATTTGGATTTCCTTTGACAACTGTTGTCTGTAAAATTACTGCTGCTCAGTAACCAAGAGTAGCCCCAGAAAACAAAGCTGCGTTCTCCCGTAGCCGTTCGGAAAAAGCTGACAGAATAATTCATGTGACCCAGGGACTGCTGAGAGCATCCCCACCTCCTGGGCATGCTGGGGACCTGCGTGAAGGATGGACGCTGCTGTGGGAGGCTGCTAAGCCCACTGCCCCCAGGGAGCATCGCTGTGCTCAGCCCTGCCCTGGGACAACATGGAGTGACGTCTCAACAGCATGGGATCAGGGCAGCAAGAAATTCAGGGGACCCCACCAGCTGTCCCGATCACGGTGGCCGCACGGCACTTACAGTGGAAGTAGAGCTCCTCGTCCCCGTCCTGGCTGGCTTTGCTGTACCCACACTGTCTGCAACAAGAATCAGAATGACATCAGCGCTGGGAGCAGCCTCCCACGGGAATCCAAAGCCAAACTCAACCCAGCGCCCACGCTGGGGCTCCTGGGCACGGCTTTGGATGGGCTCCAACCACGCTTCCAGCCCCTCCGTGTTACCCACGCTGCCTGCTCGCGTCTCCTGCAGGCTCAGCACTGCAGGGGCTCTGCTTGGGTCCCCCTCCCACCTCCTCTACACCATCACGCCACTCCGCTCACCTCCTCCACACCATCACACCGATGACCATGGACACCAGCACCGTCAGCCCTGCGATGGCCACCACGGCGATGATGAGGACGGGGTTCTGCTCGCTGGAGGCCACCGTCACTGCCGGGAGGGAAGCAGAGGCATCAGCATCTCATCAAGGCCCCGTCCCCAGTCCCCCACCTCCCCATGACAACCTGCGGCCTCCAGCAGGATTGGGGGATGATTCCCCAGCAGTGCCAGGATACTTCTCCCCATCCACACAAGGATTCACACACTGGAACAGTTTTCAGATCTCAGGCTGGTGCCACCAGTCAGCACTGAGCAAAAGTTCCTGCTTGGTAGGGGGAAAGATTTAAAATCGATGGCTTACCAATGGTTTTCCTTCACCACGCTCATCCCTCCCCTTCCTGCTTTTGCAAACAGGGGCATTAGAAAGCTACATTCTATATAAAGTTTTTATTGGCTTCAATTCATTCTGAAAATGTCTTCTGTGTGGTAAATGGATGCAATTTAAAGCCCTGTTAAACACAATCTGTGAGAGTCGTACTGAGCCAGCCATCTCAGGGCTTTCATTTCGAGCCAGGGTAGGTTATTAAACTGAAACCCTACCATCTCTCCAAGCCCTCTTTTAGGCAGTGAAATAAGATGCTTCTGGCCTATAGTTATGAATGGAAACTGTGAAAAGTAAAACCCCAGCAAATAACCCCGATGCTGGCTGCCCTTACTCAGCCATGGGACCAAGAAGCCGAGTGCCTGGTGAGCCCGGTGGCAGCGGGTGCAAGCAGCCACCCCGTGCCAGGGACTAACATGCTCCCCTCCGGAGCCTGCTTGCTGGTGAGATCTGTTCTGGTGCTAACACCACACCAAGGGAAAGCAAAATCCACTCCACAGGCACTTTCTTAGGTGCTCAAAAAAAAAAAAAAAAAAAAAAAAAAAAAAGCAGAGACGAGACCATCCCCAGCTTCCAGAGCAAAGCAGAAGAGCCACAGACTGACCGCTGCACGGGAAGGACACAAACCTCCAGGCCAGGCAGGCCAGCAGCAGCTATCGTGTTAAAACAGAATGGGAAAATGCGACTAAAAGCAAGTCCTGGAAAGCACCTGCTCTGAGATCCAGGGTGGCAAAATGAGTCTCACTCAAAGAGGAGAGAAACCCACAGTGTGAAAGCAGCAGCATCGTGAGCAGGAACATCCTGTGTGTGCGAGGGACCACGAGCATCGCCGTCACTCACGCTCTGCCAGCGTCTCCACTTCAATACTAGGGCTATAGTTGCCGTACTCCTGCGAGGAAGATGTCCGGATTTGGAAGATATAGAGGGTGCCAGGCTTCAGGTTATTGACTGTCACAGCCGTTGATGTGGTTTTCACGGTCGAGTAACTCTGATCCCTTTGATCCTGCAAAATAATGAGATGCCTGAGATTGGATGGGACCAGCAGCTGCGCCACGGTCCCGCCAGCCCAGCCGCACCTCCGCCTCGCCGCCAGGTCCCACCAGCATAGCCCTTAACAGAAAGGATGTATTTCCTAGATGGCTCCTTAATAGAAATTACATGGGTAGGTCACGTGAAATGGCAGGGCCAGATTATGTGCTGTGAAGACAAGAGGAGGACGGAGCAGTGGGGAGCAGCTGTGTTCCCTACACGGCTCCTTTCCATCCCTCCTGCCCTAACCAACCACTCACAGGTACCAGCAATTTCTTGCCTCAGGTGGCCTGGAGCTCTGTGCGATCCCTTCCACCCCACACACACCAGGACCAGCCTCGGATGCTCTCAGCACCGCACACACACACAGGAAAGAAATTGAACCGGACAATGATGCAGGGCTGAGGAGGAGGTGCCACAGCGGATGTGTGCAAACACACTGACCTGCACTGCTTAATACAAGAGCGAAGCCGTGGGGAGATGGCTCTGAGCTCCCTGCACTCGGCTGGCACGTTGGGGAAGAGCCCGGCAGGAGAGGGCACGGAGCAGCCACGGCTGCAGGGTGCTGAGCTCTGGGAGCTGCTGGCAGCAGCAGCAGGGATGCTCTCTTGGGAGTAAATAAGCGTGTGTTAGCACACACTGAATAATCGCAGTTGGCAGATGAACTCGCTAACAGTCCTGTTCCCCGGGCTTTTATTCCCTTGCCCAGAGACCTGGACATGTCTCTGCTTCAACCAAAGGAGACGGCGACAGCCAGAGCCTTCGAGCAGCTAGCAGCAGGCTGGGCTCCGGACCAGCCCCGCGCTCTGGCATGAGGCACGGCGGTGACAGCAGCACATCCTGCCGCTCCCAGGCTGGGGATATCACCGTGAAATGGGTTTTCTGTTTGATGTGCTCCTTCACTCGAATCTCCATAGTTCAAGTATGGCTTTAAAAGCATAGATTAGGAACTAAGTTGATTTTCCTGTCAGCATCAAAAGCCTCATTGCAGTGAATAATTGCTAAACTGTAGTTTAAATTTTCTACCCGAGTAGGATGTTTCTTCATTTCACATACCCTGAGTATCTTGTTGCTGCAGCCCATTTGCAAAGGAATTACCGTATTATGCTCAGCACTCGCCCTCACTCCCAGATTCCTCCTTTCAAATCTATCAGATGCTGAAAATCACATTAATATGAATCAGCTTCAAGGTAGCTTGTTTCTAAATACAGAATGCCAACATGTCACCTGCACGGTTTGCTTGACATGCAATCAGTTTCATAACGAGCCTGAGCACACGCAGATAAGGTAATTTGCGGAACTGTGTCATAAACTGCATTTATTTTGATTTAGAGCTTTGTCCCTGCTCTCTGCCCACTGGTATCTCTTCTAAAATTCTCATCCCACTGTGTCTGTCAAATAAGAGCTATTTTTTGAATTAACAGGCTGTCATAAAAATGTTTGCTCGTGTCCCCTCCAGTGTGCCAGGCCACTCACAGCTCGCTGAAGTCATGGGTTTGGTGGGACTCAGTCCTAAAGCAGTGAAGACCACAGGACCAACACTTCCCGAGAGAACAGGCTATGAATATGTGTCCTCTCATCACAGATCTGGAAAGACCGTATGGTTTATACTTCCTAGCTGGTTAATGGCAAGCACCCAAACCTCGGATTTCTAATATTCTTGAAAAAAAGCCATCCAAAGAATGAATGAACGCAAATTATTAGGTTTACTCTTTCTCCCAGGGAGATGTCAACATTAGGACTGGATGAAATCTTGCTGCACAGATGGGGTAAAAAAAAAAAAAAAAAAAAAACACTAATTAAAATAAACTCTACAAATAACCCAAATTTCCTAAAACTTACATAAGCAGATTGCATAAGGCTGTTGGAGAGGAAAAGCCTTTACTGGCACCCGTTGGAAGCGCTCCTGCCACTCTTAGGTGCCAGTAAAATCATCGCCGTGCTGCAGTCCCTGCACATACGCCCCATTTCCCACCGCACACTGTTTAAGCCGCAGGGCGCTGAGAGCAGCAGGAGCACGGCCACACGCAGAAGCATTTGGGATGCTGCATGGGCAGAGGCTGGGCACATCCCCAGAGCCTTACCTTCTCGTAGTACTTGACCTCGTACTCGGTGCTGTTGGTGGTTGGGAAGCCCGGCTCCTGCCACGACAAGGAGATGCTCTTCTGCTCAATTTTATCCGTGCGGATGTCGGTGACGGGAGTTGGTGCTGGAAGAGCAGGGAGAAAAAAAAGGGTGATGGCAGGGGCATAGCATCCCCATCTCCCACCCCACAGCACAGCCTGCCTGCCTGGGGACACCACACTGCCAAGCCTGGGTCGCCTGTTAGGAACAGCCAAATTAATAACTGCAACGAGGAGAGCACAGGTTAGAGGGGGTTTTATCACTATCCTCATGTTCATGGCCACTTCTTTTCTGATTTTGTCCTCTGTTGTCACAGTAAAAACTTAAATAATTTGAATGGCTGAAGAGCATGCACCTTGTGCAGACTGCACTTCCCTCCCTCTGAACCAGGGATAGAATAGGGCAAATTCCCAGCTGGTCATTGTCCAACAAGAAAAGACAGTAAAAATACAACTGCTTTAGTAAATGGGCAGCAAGCAAGGCTCTGTCAAAAAACAAACAAACAAACAAAAAAACTAATGGCACCCTTCACCCACGGTGCTGCAGAGATCAGGGTACTGGCTGACGTTGAGTGCTCTGCACCTGCTGCTAACAATGTCCAGGAGATGCAAAATTCAGACCGTGGGCTGGTAGGAAACACCCAGCCCGCCCCGCTGCCCTACACAGTCTCTCCCCCTCTCCATCCCACCCTCCCCAAAAGCTAGGAATTGGCAGAGCTGCCCGTCCTGCCTGCTGCCAGCACTCAAGCCATACCCCCAAAGCCGGCTGTTTGTTTTTAGCTAGCACACTGCACGCTAGATACTCCCCCCTGGCCTTTCTGCTCCCATTTAGCTCATCTCCCCGTGCAGGATGCACTTGCCAACTCTTCCTGCTTTCATCATGCCGGCTACTTCCCCGAACCCCTTCTCGTGCCTGCAGCTTGTCCCAACACCCAGCCTTCCAGGCCAGCAAAAAGCTGGCTGGAGCTGCCAGAGCGTCTGCAGCATGGCTGAAGCTTGCCAACGAAGCGATGCTCACCCAGAGCAAGACAGAAGCAGCACGGACACAATGCTCTGCTCGTGGCCAACACACCCACTGCTCGCTCTGCAAGAGCAGGGAGGATGCAGGAGCATGGCATCGGTGTCTTTGCTGCAGCGGATGCTCCTCAAGACCGACACTGCATGTTTTATTAGGGAAAATAAAATCTGTGCCTGGTACTTCTGTCAGAGCCCTCATTCTGCTCTGGATTAATTAGGAAAAACGACCTCCCCATGCCAAGGAAAGCCTTCTACCTGTGTCACCCTTCAAGCATTAGGGGCCTGAACACCACAGTAAAGGGTCTGCAGTGACCAATTCAGCCAGTTACACCCACAGCCCTATGGCAGGCCCAGGGAACGCTGCGTGGGGAATGAGCTGTTTGCAGCCCCCCCTGCTTCTCCATCAAAGCAGGACCCCGGCTGCTGCACCGGGACTCCCATGGAGAGGAACAAGTCCCTGGAAAGTAAACTTAAGTATCTGTGAAATTTCATATTTATTACTTAGCTCATTAATCTCTGCTGTAGAAAAACGTCCCCCTGATGTTTTATTCATGACGATTTGCTCCTGGATTCTGAGTCCTCTCGGCTCCTTCTGAGAGCACGAGGACCTGAGCTGCAGCCCCACACACTAAGGGAGCTCCGGGCTCATGCCCACGGCCCTTGCACGCTGCTCCCTCCTCACCGTGATCTGCCTAAACACGGTTTGACATTTAAAAAAATAATTCTCCGAGTAAATATGCTGGCCCCAGAGCTGACCTTTAAGGGGATATCAAGTTGTTCATGCGTGATGAAGGAGGAGCAAGCTCATTCCAGCAGCAGGATGCAAGGCAAAAAGGTTGTTGGCAGCCCCGCCAGGCCAGGCAGAGCATGCCAGCCTGACACTTTGCTTGGTTTTTGCTCCTGTAAACTAAGTTAAGTGCTCCTTGCTGTTTTATATGATTCCCATCAATAAGACATCACACGGATGCCCTCCTGTATCTCTGTATCCAGCAAGTGGACTGAGAAAACCTGAACAAGTGGTCCTGGCTGTTAACAACGCCATCAGGAAAAATCAGGCTTGCTGAGTGCTTTGCCGTGGAGCAGCACTCGTGGCACATGCCAGGAAAGCAGGGACCAGCCTCCAACACGCTTAAAAGGGATTAAAGAAAATCACACAGACTATAAAGCATTTCACACTGTGGAGAAAAAAAAAAAGTGTCGCCCATCAATATTTTAAGCTCCCCTAACATCGCCTCTATTCTGAAAAAGCAAACATTAAATTATTCACCACTCTGCCTGGTTTTATACACTCCACTCTGTTGCATCTGGGTTTCCTCCACTCCATTAGCTGCTGTGCCAGCAGCAAAGGTACAAAACCAGGCACAGGCACTGAGTCCTGCCTGGACAGCCTACAGTGTCCTAGCGAGCATCTGGGGGGGATGAGTGCCATCGAGGACATGGAGGCTCCAAGGCCAGGACAGACAGTGGGCTTGCAGCCCGTTGACTCATCTTTGTCCTGAGAAATGAGCTTTAATTATCTGCTTTAAGTGTCCATTTTGTGTCCATTAATAACATGGTAATTGAGCATCGCTCCCTGCAAACAGCGGGCTTCAGGCAGCTCTGTGGGGGGAGACTGGGGTCAGGAGCTGAGTGCTGCCAAACCCACAGCTACAGCATGCATGGAGGTGATACCCTGAGGTCAAAGAGCCAGCGAGGAAAGATGAAGTCACATCAGAGCTCAGGCAGTGAAAGATCTTTGCCCAGACAGAGCTGGAGGCACGCAGAGATGCCAAGGCATCTGTGAGCCCCTCAGCTAATTCTGTGAGCCCCCAGGGAGAGCTTATGGGGAGCAACTGTGCTCTGGTGCAGCCCCCTTTTCTGCTCCACCTCATGGCATTATGCACCCCAGGGCCCTGATTAGTGTAATCACTAATTGCTTAGAGGCAAAGCCTGACCAACCACAGGGTCGCACGAGGAGCAGAAGCAGCAATTTGCACCTGTTAATCCGTGTGAACTGGCACCAGAGAGCTGCAAGCTGCACACCAGCATCCCAGAGGTGCCCAGGAAGCCTGGAGAGCCCAAGCACGTGGCAAAGCACAGGGCAAGCTTCAAGGAAGCAGGGAGCCTCCAAGGAAGCCCATGCTGGAGCTGCTGCAAGGTTCCAGTGCCACCCACTGCCCCTTTTGGGGGCTCTGCTGGGGTGCACGGAGCAGCCTGCTTCAGAGCCCTCTGTTCAGCACGATCCCCTTCTCCACCGTCCCAGTAAGGATAATGCCTTTCTGCACTGGCTGCATTATTAATCTGCAACGGATTTAAAAGCCCTTTAAGATAGGAGCCGGTCCCTGCCGGGAATATAAATGACACTGTCCCACAGTGTACATTTACATAGCTAATGCTGCTCCACTCCTGCAGGTAAACAGCTCCGTTCACTCCTCAAACACTTTTGTTTAGTCCCATGCTGGGGCCAGATTAGAAAAAACACGGTATTAATTTTGCCTCCTGCAGACTAAATACCATCTTTTCTTTTCCCCTGCAAATACAATGAACAACTGCTAATTCCCTCTTGTGAATGCTGAAGGGGAAGGGCAGTGTGAAAGCTGCACTTAGAGCTATATTTAGAGGAGCCGGGATCTGACAGCTAAATAGGGTCTTGTTTCTTTGTTTAATTTTTCCTCTGAATCTGCATATCTGGAGCCAGAGCCTTCCTGCTGCTGCCAATGACATCCCTGAGACCATCGTATCACAGCCATGAAAGAAGCCACCTCTGCTTCAGGCATCCCTGAAGTCTCGCTTTCTCCTTATCTCCGGCCCCATCCGGCACTCCTGTGCTGGGCTTGAACAAAGAGCAGCCCCAGGGCTCCGACCAGCGGGGCAGGAGAAAGGAGCAGCTCCAGCCTGGGAAGGGACACCTTCAGCAGCAAACCACTCGAGGCTTTCAAGAAGCTTCCTGAACCTCAGCTGCTCAGCTAATTCTGAGGCACCATCTGCATCCGGAGGCTTGACAGCTCGACAAGCGACATTGATTTGGAGCAGATTACAAGATTAATTATGCCATATTCTTTACGCATACTTCAATTCCTTCGGGAGTATATACAGCGTAGAGTAAGGGGCTGAGATTCCCACTTACCCAGACAAAAAGTTGCACTGAAGAGCCTTGGAGCTAAGGCACGGGCTGGTGTTACGGACTTGTTGCTTTGTTCCTTTGGAGGACAGGGACAGTTGCACTGAAGAGCCTTGGAGCTAAGGCACAGGCTGGTGTTACGGACTTGTTGCTTTGTTCCTTTGGAGGACAGGGACCTGCTGCTCTTACCCTGCCACCTCCTGTCCCAGGCTCTGCCCTGCCACCCATGCAGAAGCCTCTGCAGAAATCCCCTCGTTACCAAACACCATTAAGCTCTTGCCCTACGCTGGCTCAAGAATAACCTGGGCTTCAGGACAGCTCTTCCCAGAGCAAAACCTCTCCTTGAGCAGCAATTCCTAATGAGGAATGACACCTCTGCTGAGGGCAGTCTGTGGCACAGCGTCCACCAAGTGGATTCACAGAAATGATGATAGGGGAGAAAGCAACAACACAGGCAAAACCATTTGATCAAGTGGTGGGAAAATTATTTATAACAAGATCAAAGTTTAATCCCTTCAGATGAAAATGTTGGCCAATTCCTGCCAAGAGGTATGTGAGGATCATCTGTCTCCATTAACCATGGCTTGGCAAAGGGTTTTCATGCAAATTAATAACGTAGCCACAGAGGAGCAGACAAGGACGCAACAAACCAATGCTGTTTTTCCCCAGGCACGGCCGACAGCTGAGCAGAGAGCAACCCCTTTGCAGCCAGCCGGGACCACAGGCAGAAGGGATGCTCGCTTCCCCTCGTGCCAAGGGGACACAGTTTGAAACCTCAAGTGGGATGCTTACTATCAGAAATTGTGCTGCAAGCCAGCATAGAAAAGAGAAAATCATTTCTGTACCCAAAGGGTAACTAATATCTGAGTTACTCTTTGTGAATGGGCTGAAGACATAGTCAATTTGAAGGTATTATGGTGACCTGTAACTCATCCTGAAGCTGCTTGGAGCAGCCTTGTCCCTCTCCCAGCCCAGGCCGTCACCAGCTGCTGAGCATCTTGGGGCCACCAAGGGCAGTGGGTGACAGGGACAAGTACCTGGAGCTCCTCCAGCACCACATCCTCACCCCCCCCAACCGTACCTGCGAGCCCAGTGGAGACGTTGACCTCGGCATACTGCTGCCCTGCCAGCGGGCTGACGGCTGAGACGCCGTTGAGGGCTGCCACACGAATGGTGTAGTTGGCATGAGGCAGCAGGTTCACCAATGTCACAGTGCGCTCCACCAGGCCTGTCTGCTGCGGCACGAAGCCCACGCCACTGCCACACTGCTCGCAGCCACCACGCGCTGCTGGGCAGCGGCCGCACCACAGGCTGTAGGTCAGGTCGCTGCGGCCACCCGCGTCTGCGGGGGCACTCCACTGCAGGACCAGCGAGGAACGCCGCAGGCTGTAGACAAGGTCCCTTGGGGCTGATGGAGGACCTGGAGGGAGAGGAACATCCATGGTGAGGCTGCAGCTGTGTTCAGTTTTGGGCCCCTCAACACAAGAAGGACATTGAGGCCCTGGAGCATGTCCAGAGAAGGGCTACGAAGCTGGTGAAGGGTCTGGAGCACAAGTCCTGTGAGGAGCAGCTGAGGGAACTGGGAGTGTTTGATCTGGAGAAGAGGAGGCTCAGGGCAGACCTCATTGCTCTCTGCAACTGCCTGAAAGGAAGCTGTGGGGAGCTGGGGGTCAGCCTCTTCTCACAGGTAACCAGTGATAGGACCAGAGGGAATGGCCTCAAGTTGTGCCAGGGGAGGTTTAGGCTGGAAATGAGGAGACATTTCTTCTCAGAAAGAGCGGTCAGGCACTGGGACGGGTTGCCCAGGGAGGTGGTGGCATCACCATCCCTGAGGGTGTTCAAGAAGACATTGGACATGGTGCTTGGGGACATAGTTTAGTCGGTGACATGGGTGGTAGGGTAATGGTTGGACAGGATGATCTTGGGTGTCTCTTCCAACCTTAATAATTCTAGGATTCTATCAGCTGCCTGGGATCAAGGGTGAACCTATAGGTACTCAGCAGCTGGTGCTTGGGACCATCAGCAGGGACACTGGTGGTGGTGGAGCAAGCCTGGGTCCTCAGGCAGCACCCACAGGTGGGCTCGCAGGATGGAGGACCCCACAGCAGGCTCCTCACTAGAGAAACGTGCCCTGAGCAACCAGCCACTGCTCACAGAAGGTGTGAGTAGCCTCCAGCCAGGCTGGGCACCTCTCCCCACCATCCCAGGCTCAAGCCCAGCCACCCGTGGGCAGAGCGAGCTCCTCACCGCTGCGCAGGCACTTCTATCACATCCATCACTAGAGGAGCTGGCGTCCAATCCAATTAACTAGAGGCCACTTAATTAAAATCCGCAAACTGTATTAACTACATGACTGAACCCTAGTTTTACCAGTGAGTGCCTGCAAGTCTGTCTGCGTGTCCTCCTCCCTAGCCCTCAGCCTTGTCCTGGGAGCCCCATGGAAGAAGGAGACCCCTCCATGCTCCCCACAGTCCTGCCCTCTGCTTTACAAAGAGCCGGCGCTTCAGGGAGACATACGCGTGCAGGAGGCAGACGGAGGGTCCGACGGGGACCTGGAGTAGTTCTTCTGGCACGAGCAGAACGTGGAGGCTTCCTCATGTGTGAAGCTGTGCTCAGGGCAAGGAGAGCAGAGAGGAAGACGGAGCGAAAGCTTGTAAAATCCAGGAAGGCATGCTGGAAAGAGAGAGAGGGAGTTACAGAAAGAACAGCACAAGCTGAAGGGGAGCCACAGCTAATGACTGCACTGCCTTGTTCCCTGGGACATCCTTTGCCTGCTGCTGGACAGCAGACATCACCCTCTGAGCTACTTGCTATGGGTGCTTGTGTGATCCTGGCACCAAGGGAGATGCTCATTTGGTTTGATCCACAATGGACATTTTGATGTTGTCACTTTGAGCTGACCTCCAGGGCTGTGGGACCCTTTCAAGGGGCTGTAGAGGCACAAGAGGAATGATGTCCACTGGCTGGACAGCAGCAGAAGTGATGCATGAAGGAGGCTGGAGGATATGGGGAGATTTGGAGGAGTAGGCGGCTGCAGAAGGAGGCAGGATACAGAAAATACATGGCTTAGTGTGCACAGTCAGGTAAGCAGAGCAGAAATTACACGGGAGACGCAGCAAGACTTAGCAACAACCCAAAAAGGGGAGGAATACGGCGAATTGAGAAGCTGGAGAACTCATCAGTCACCAGAGCTTCATGCAGAAACCCAAGCCACAAGGCCACATTGCTGGCAGTTGTGGCTTCATCACTGCAGATTATGCAGCAGTCACTGCAGGCAGTGAGGTATGTACCGAAGCCAAACGACAGCAACAGAAATTGGCTTTTGTAGGCCATACACAGGCTTCCTTTATCCTTTGAAAAGCGTCTTTGATATTCATACAAGTAAGTGGTTCACACAGTGGTCAAGGATTTGCTTGATCTTTACCACAAGCAGCACGCAGAGTACGAGTAATACCCCTAGCAGGACACCCAGGAGCTAGTTCTGCATGGAAAACGTTATTTTACAAAACCAACAGAAAACAGCCTGCAAAACCCCATAAAGCAGTTTGCAATAGCTTCAATTTGACCTTAAAACAACACCTGAAAAGGAAGCAGCCTGCAAACAAATGCATTCTGCTTGGCTTCATCTCGGTGGTGTGGGGCTGCTGCCTGCTACCCCTTCATCAGCTCCCTGAATATTCAGGCTTGTGAAGTTCCTAGACGAACAGCTCCCTGCACACAGTCCCCTCTCTCATCATTTTTAAGGAGTTGGCTGCTGAGACCGTTCCTTTTAAAGCAGATTATTCCAGTGTACTCCGGTTCATTAGCTTTCTGCGTGACATAAAACTGGCAGCTCCGGCTGTGATCTGAGGACAAAGCACCAGGCAGCACCAGGGCAGAGAAGATTCTTGCACGGGATGCTGAAAACGAGCGAACGTTTACGGGGGACGTTATTTCATCTGCCTTTAGAAATTCAATGCACTCTGATCGTGGATGGGGGGGAGCCAGCACTGCTGCTTTGGCTACCACTGGTCCCTTCGCCCCCGGCTGCTGGCACAGGGACAGCCAGCTGCTTGGCAGAGCCACAAGCAGCAACGCATGGGAGAGATTTCTGCTTTTCTTACGTATCAGATGCAGCCCCTCAAGAGCCACCTGAAAGACTCAAATCTTGCCACACAAGGTCTCTGTCACCCACACGCAAAGCCCTGAGAAAGCAGCAGATTTGGCCACCTCAAGCCTAGTCCAGTTGTGCCCAAGTAACGAAGAGAGGCTTCCTGGTATCTGGAATGGAAATCTGCATTTTCCAATAGATGGGGACTCAATGCTACATTTCTATAGTAAAACTGAATAGTAAAATTGTTAAAAAAGGAGAAAAAAAATAAAAAAAACAGCCCAGTGTGGTACTGGAGAGCCTGCAGCTTTGCATTTGCCTCTCCCAGTTCGCAGGCTGCACGCCTCCAGGACCAGATAAAGATGACCTTTAAAAGCACAGGCTTGACAAACACAGCCGAGGAGTAATATTAAGATGGCGTGCCATAATGCGCAATAAATGTCATTCCCTCTTAGGGTGCTAGATAACACACACAAAACTAGCAGGTGCTTAAATTACTTCCAAAACTTCCAGCTTCCTCTTAATATTTGAGAAACCATAGCAAAGCTAACATTACACTAATAAGCATAGCAATGTATTTAGCTTGCATTTCCCTCGGTTCAGCTGTACTGACCACAACACGGGGCACAAATACCATCAGCCAGGGATCCCACAGCGTTTTAGGCACACTGTGGTGTTTGCACACAGACCCCAGGCTGGGCTGAGCCCCCGCGGGCTTCGCTGCTGCTCATCCATCGCGCTCCACGGGGAGAAGCTGCTCATTACGGCATCAAAGCCTGAACGCCAGCATCAGGTTGCTGCTCGTACCCCTTGTCAGGCGGAACAGAAAAATCAATCTTGTTTACAAACTTGATGGGACTCAAGCAGTAAAAGCAGTGAATATACGGCCGTCATAGCCCAGAGTGAACGGCGAGCCAGGCAGTCACATAAATTTGACATCTTGCATTAGGAGATTGAACGTTTTCAATTAGAAGTATCTTTCAGGCAGTTCTTCCCTGACTTCTAATAGCAAGGAGAAGTAAACGTACAAAAGCCTCTCTCAGACAGTATGTCAGCTAATAACTGCATGAAACACCTCCATTTGTGCTTCCCAGGATCACAGGCACCACGACGCTGTGGGGCTCAACCCCGGCTGCTGCACAGCCCCGGGTACGATCACAGTCACCCCCGGGGAGGTCTCACCTCACCTGCGGAGCTGGAGGCTGGCAGCCCACAGCCTCTATCTTCTTTTCAGCCTTCTCCAGATCAGGACGAAACAGAACTCCCCTGACCTTCCTGCAACACATATCAATGCCCAAACGATTTAGAAGTTGCCAAATTCTTTAGTGAAATCACAGCCAGTAACAAGGAGTGCTGCAATCTCGATCCTTTCTGCACACTTGGTAATTTTGTTCCTTTGTTCCCATGCTCCAGAAGGAGAACAAAAGCGCCCTGGAACATTTGATGCATCGTACGTGCATCGCAGTTTCTTTTCTCAGCTAAACTCCCTGTCTCCTCCACCTCATAAGTGTTTCTGTCGGACCCCAGCTGTTTTAGGCATCCCTGTTATTTTGCACTGCTCATTTTTGCACTGGGTATGTGACAGCTCTCGAGAGAGCAGGCCATCAATTTAAAAAATGAAATTCTTTTTTGTACATAATTTTCTACCCTTGTCCTCAGCTACTATCACAACTTAATTATTAAATAATAAAATCCAATAATGCCTCAGCTAGGAGCCAAAGAGAAGCAGCTAGGTGGGTCAGACAAATTACTTGCCTCTCTCCATCTCCATCATCTCTGCCCACGCGAGATGCTCCCTGTCCGCCAGGCATTCCTGATTTGTTTCACCAAGAGCACCATGCTCCCTCCTTGCTCCCATGCTGCACACAGGTACAGCCCAGCCAGCAGCAGCGCAATACCGTGGATTCGTGCTGCAGGCTGGCAGGTAAGCTGGCGCGCCGCACCCCCGGGAAGGGTTTCTCTTGCAGACACATCTGCTGCAGCTCCCGGACACGAGCTGACAACTCTATCAAAAAACAAAAGCAGCATCCTCTCCCACGCACAATCTTGGCCATGGGGAGAGCAGGGGCAGTTAGGGACACAGAGAGGCATGACAAAGACATGGTTTCATAGTCAGCTGTCACGGGACAGCTTTAATTCCCCCTCCCCAGCAACACTCAGGCAAATCCACCTCACAGCACCACGAAGTCTGCCTACTCGAGTTCCCCTCTGCAGCCTGGACCCTGACTCACAGCCCCAAGGGACGGGGGAGGCTCCCCCACCAGCAAGGACCTTGGCATTTTCTAAGCTGCAGCAAGCTGAGCTTTAAAAGTTTTGCCTTTAAAAATAGCAAGAGAGATCCCTGGCTGAAATCCTGATTTATCGGCAGAGAGGCATTGGAGTTTGAGCAGCTTTATCTTGTTAATTGATGAGCAGTGATTAAAAGCGACTCACTAAGTGCATCAAGCAGGACAACTGACTGCAGCTCTGCAAGCTGTGGACTTGATTGCAGTTTCTGTTCAAGTGAAGCATGGCCTAGATTTTGTATGCAGCAGTGAAATGAAGTTATTAATCACCCCAGCTGTATTTACCAGCTGGCCAGTAGCCTGTTATGAGGTGCACTTATGAAACCCATCATTGCAACAGTTGACTACCTCCAACAATTAATTTAACCTTTGTTTTCTTTATGAAGTACAGGAACATTGACCACACTCAAGCAAGGAAGCTGGGGCAGGACAGTTGGACAATTTGCAGAGTCAAACAAGAAAAACAGGACTGAGAACGAGGCTCACGTCTCTGGAGGTTGAGCTGTTCACAGCCAAAGGGAGAAGCTGACCCTTCAGGATTCACAGTCTTCCTTTGCAAATGTTGGTTTATACACACTGAGAGAAAAAAAAGGTTTTTAACCAAGGCAGAGCAAAGGACTGAGTCTTGCCCCAGCAGCCTACCATGCAGGCACGGCTCCTGCAAGCTGTACCCTGTGGAGTGGATAAGCTAAAGGCAAAGCTGCTGTCAGAAAATATCCTGCAGCCCCACGGCTGCCCTGTGCAACCTGATGGAGAGTAGCACACCTCACCTTGACTGTGTTGGCAGCAAGTGGCCTCTAGGAAAAGGAATCCTTCTCTGAAGAAGCAGAGACCTGGGTGAGCCTCCCCAGAGGAAAGCAGAGCAGACACTCGCCAGCTCAGTCCTGGCACACTCAGCCCCCAAATTTCCCTCGACCCGACTTCTCTGCATACGTCCATCACTTCTGTCCATCCATCCATCCCCAGGCTCACACGAGTGTCTGGCCGCTCCACCTAACAGAGCAGCATCGGCTGCAAAATGTTTTGTGAGTTAGGCAGCGGGCTTTAAGAGACAAATGCCAGGAAGGAGACAGTCACTGACACCGCCCCAGACAAGTCAGCAGGGCCCAGAAACACCAAAAATCTATTTCCTGCAGCTTATCAGGCTTCTAATTAAAAAGTGTTCATCATTTTGCAGAGAGGAAGGGGCCAAGACCTATGCAAATACTGGAGCTTAGCATAAAATATTGAGAGAATGAGCATAGATGGAAGATTAAATACTAGGTGGAAATTGCATCGTATCATGGATTTAGGAATAAAGCTACTTAACCCAGGCAACTTTGTGTTAATGTCAATACAAAAATCAGACAAAATCTATCAAACACTTCCTGCCTGCCTCCATCACTGGAAAAATGTGTGTGCACGTGTGTGCAGGTGTGTGTTTACGTCTCTGTCTTCCCAGGCACGCTGTGTTATGCCAGATCATATGAAAGCTTCCCTTTGAATCACAAGCTTTAGTTTTTACCCAAAGTTAAAAGCACCCATTGCATTTTCTGTTGAGCAGAAAGCTGCTCCATAGCATGCTTCATCTCAGCTCCAAGAGCTTCAACCACAAACACTGTAATGGGACTTGGGTGCACAACAAAACGCCCTCTGGGTTTTTGTCTCCCCTCTTCTGCTCTTGGAAAGCCACAGATGCACCAAGTCCAGCAGGAGGCTTTACCAGCAGTCAGAGGACGTCTGCTCTTCTCCTAGCCACATTAACACAGCAGCTCCAGGACATGCTCCCAGCCCTGCAGAATGGTTTCCTGCTGCCCTGTACAAAGCGCCTTGGCAGCAGGAGGAGCTCACCATCACGGCCACGCTCACCCCTCAGTGCTGCCTGACACCATCTCCGCACATCAGACTTCAACAGCTTGGTTTTGCTCTCCTCATCATTCAATCTGAATGCTTTTGATGAGCTCTGCCTCTTTCCTTTTCCACCCAAGCTGTCTCAGTCCAGCTTGTTGACCCACAAACCTTGCAGATACCTGAGAACAAAGGAAAAACAGGGAGGGCACTGCCCGAGTTAGCCCTATTGAACTTTCTCGTGTTGCTGAATTCCTGCAGATAGCAGAAGAGCCGCGTGCTTGCCAGCAGGAATCAATAATGCCTGCAGTTTCACCCAAAAACAGCTATACAGTCATTTATAATTAACACTACAACTCGGTTGTCTTCCAAAATCAATTCCTTTCCATTTTTTTTGTCAAGAAATTGTATTTGACGAAGTTCATCCACTTTTAATGCGTGTTAATTTTCTCTGCTGGAATACGCATCCAGGAGGCAGCGGAAGAGGAAGGGCAGCAGCCAGGTAAGGGAGCAGCTGGGGCTGAGGAACACAGCAGCAGGACCCCACGTCCCCAGCACCCTCCAACACCCTCTCAGCATCTTCTGAGGCTTTTTGGGTCTTGCACCAAACACCAGTGGCTTCCAGGGGAAGGACAGCTGCATTCCCATCATATACTTGCTGCTGGCAAGCACTGGCACACACCTCCTGGGGCTCCTCCATCTCACAGCAGTGCGGTTGGCCTCAGCACCAGGGTGTAGCACATCCCGAGGGCTGTATGGCACGGGGAGGTCAAGGCACCCCCAAAAAAACAAGGGTTCCCTCCAGGGGGCAACCGACTCAGAGGTCCTTCCCTTCCTGAGCTGTTTGGTTTGCATCTGGCAGTGGTTAAACCTCCAATTGCAACCATCAAAATAAGATGGGGAAAAAAAATACAAAACTCTGTGTGCTACTTATAAGGGTCTCCACTCCTGCCAGTACAGTTCTGTCACTGCTCTTTCTAGGATTTCCTTTCCTACCCTGGCAGCCCTTGCAAAGATCACGAGGAGACAGGCTCTGGAGCATCTCCTCCCAGTCTCTCTGTGTTCTCACCTCCCCTCATACCTTCACCACAATCTTTTCAGCCTTCAGGGCTTGCTTCTCCCAGAGGTTTTCCTTCCAACACTGTAGCCAGGCTTTACAAACCCCGTCCCATGAGAAATATTACCAGCACACCTAGAATTGCTTCCCCAGCTCGAGCAGGGCTGAAACACGAGAACGCCCCAGCAGAACAGCTCTGCACCGCAGTGAAGGCGAAAGCTAAAAAATCCACTCCTCCTGGTGTGGAAATTGAGGTCTCTGTGCAGACGGTGTCCACAGACATTATTTCCAGGAGGATCAAGAAGAAAAGTGCCCATCCCTGTGATTAACACACATTAAGGCACACACGAGCCCCTCCCAAGCACCAAGGAGCACCCCCTGCTCCTGATGCAGGTTGCCAGCAAAGGGCACACACCGACCCTGCATCCATATCCATCCCTCCTGTCTGTACAGACTTTCTGTTATCACCAGTCATATAAAATATGAAACTGTCCTCACTGCCATCCCTCACAGGAGCTATTGCCAGGCTGACCCCCCCAGACCAGGCTGGCACATCCAGCCCCCATCCATCTTAATTCCATTATCAAGCTGAGCAAGTCACTGGTTATTATGTTCCAAACATTTCATCGAGACGTCAGCGGAGACGCGCTTCGTGTCAGCGCAGCAGGAGTGACAGGGAGAGGCTTTGTGTGAAGATGTCCATGTTCCCCAGGCACCCCGGGGCTGAGCACCCAGGGGAACATCTGGGTGCTTCTGTCTGTAAGTTGGGGCTGAGGGTGGGCTCCTTCTGGAGACCCAAAAGCTTCTGCACAAGGGACCACAGTACCTGCTCGCCCCTCCTGGGACTGGGGTAGAGAGGCTGGGTGCCCCCATGCGCTCACAGGACCCTCGCTGCTGACCAAGCAACCCTAACACCCCCCAGCAGCACCCACACACTCCGCGCCCACCCGTCCCACCCCACCAGCAGCAGGATTTGGCCATACAGGTGGTTGTCCACATCTCAGCAGCCCCAGCAGCAGTTCCCATCCCCGGGGCTGATTTTTGGGTCTCACGCTGCTTTTGCAAACTTTTGGCAGGGAAGACCCCTCAGGCTCTCAGTACCAAGGAATCGACACCAGGAACCTTTTCCGGGAGGGCGAAGGAAAGTCAGGCAGCAGCCCGAGCGCTCAGCCTCTGCTGAGCTGTTTTTTCTGCTCAGGTGAGCGCATCATTTCTTGCTCTTTCTTTACGAGGTGATCCGGCAGCTGGGTGTGCAGGCAAGGCGGGAGCAAGATGCGAGACAATGCCAGCCTGCACCCTGCCCACCATCACCCTAGGGAGACGGCAGCTGCTGTAAGCTCTGACATCAAATCTGCTCAACCCAAGGGACCCTAAAAGCCAAAAGATTGGAGCTGGGCCCTGGTGGAGCAGGGTGGCTCAGCCTGGAAGAGATAACCAAGATGATGCAGTGCTGAACTCCATAAAATCACTAACAGCGTGGAGAAGAGCGTGCTATTATTCAGCGTTTCGCAAAACACAAGGATGAGGGTGCAGCTAATGCAATTATCAAGCAGCAGGCTTCAAACAAACAAACAAACAAACATTCCCTTCATACAGCATGTAATTAAATTAAACCCCAGACACAGACTTCGGAGCCTTTCCCATCTCAGAGAGCTGGTTTCCCTGAGCACTGCAGCGAGCATCATTCTCCGGTGCTTCACAATTGCTTTTTTAAAAAAAGCTCAGCATCCGTGCTGACACCCTGGAAGGATGGCTGTCAAGGAGCACACGCAGACAAGGACAAGTTGCCCCAAAGCAGACAGGGCACCTTGTGCAAAACACAGCGCCGGGGTAAAGTTCCAGCGGTATATTGAGCTACTGAAAGCCTTGTCAACACGCAGCCTCAGGTAATAGAGAGGCTCCCGCCTTCCCCGTACATGCTGGGTTTGCAATCTTCCCTCGTCTTATTGCAAAAACTGTAATCAATACTGTGCAGGCAGCGAACGATACCGTTACAGAGCCCCACTGTGAGGAAGGGAAAGAAATCTTGTCCAATCTCCGTGCCTGGGCAGGAGGGACAGAGTCAGAGGGAGGGAGAGATCGATATGAGCACCAGATCAGGTCCCCACTCCTCTCATCTTGGTGCCTTACCTACCAGGATGGGTATTCCAGGCTGTGCCAGCCTAAAGAGAATTCAAAGGCAGTTTTTGTGCTGATTTTTTCTTTAATAACCGTTTTTCAATAATACTGCTCAGCAGCCTTCAGTCCAACGCATTTCCAGCATCCCTGAAACCTTTAGGACAACACTACTCTATAATTTTAGCTCTTGTTAAATAATTTGAGAAGTACTGAAATGAAAACCTATGTCCAGAGGCTAGATCTTTGTGCGTCTCCAACAATGAGCTCTTAATAGCTGAAATTAAATTCAGTGATTTAGTCTAGAGGAAAATTAAATACCCAAGTATATTTAGCAAGGCAGGCCTGAAATATCAAAATTCATTCAGCACCAAGAATATACTTGCTTGAATTCAGTGCCACAGTAGCACTGGAGAGAAACTCATTGCTATTTATGCAGGAATTTTCCTCAAGGACACGCTAAGGCAGGCACATCCACTGAGCCAAGTGCAATTTACTGTTGTCTTTCCCAGTTCCCTGATGCACTTCCCAAATTACTCCCGTGCTGAGGGCTGGCCGACCCACATGTCCAACGCACCCCGCTCCTGCCAAGGGCTTTATTCCATGCACAGCTCCCTTTGCCGTGGGCGAGACAGGTTTCCCTCTGTATTTCAGCCGAATAGTGGGTGTCCATCCAGCAGCCAGGTATCTATAACCTTAAGCCTGACAAGAATTCCACAAACGAATTGTGATGCTTGTAATTTTCTGAGTAGTTTGCTCTAAAATTAAGTGTCATAGAGTAATTTGTGTCTGGCTCTGCCACAATTTCCATAGCCATAATTATTTCAGACACACTATAATACAGCAATATAACATGCAATCCAGAATAATAAATATCTCCAAGCTTGATCATTACTCCAAAAAGAGAAAGCATATTTTACATGGGCGTTTCATCTGCACAACTGATGGAAAGCGGCGTCTACCATAAGGCATCACAGCTTCCCCGGAGGCTGCTAATGGCTGCAGGGAGGCGGATATTCCAAACTCATTCAGCACCACGCTCTCCACACCTTACAAATGGTCACTTTGCTCCAACCGCGCTCTGCTACAACCCAAGACCCAGAAGGTGAAAGCCAAACCATAATTCAGGGATGAAACCGAAGTATAAATTTCCTCCCCAACTCCTCCTTCAGCAGCAGATTTACTCCCTCAGCCCCCTCTTGATGTTCTGTCCTCGTTTCACATCCATTTCCACCAGCCTGGCCATGGTGCACCCAGCTCCAGCCCTAATGAGAGACGCTAAATCTGAGCCTCAGCTCCGTCCCGCGAGCAGCACGTGGCTGTGCAGGCTGGAAGTAAAGCCTAGTGCTCGCTGCAGAGTCCCAGGAGAAAAAATAAATTTATTATGCATAATACCCTGGCATCAGTCAGAGGATAAAATAAACTCCAGGAGCACATGCAGGTTTGTAAGCTAATGTATAAAAGATGAAACAAATCAAGAGCCCCAAGCGCTGTGCATTTGGATCCATCTTTTTTTGTACTTAAATGGAAAAGCAGACCTCAGGCTTTAGGAGGTATCTTTGTACTAAATGGCAGAATATTGCCATTTTTTATCCTAAATCTCTTTAATTCTCAGTCAAACTATTTATTTTCCAACTGAAGACACTGTAGAGGCACAACGTTTTGATGGGACACACACAACGGAGGAAGACACCTTGCCAGGGCAACTTCCCACTCCAAGCTTTTGCTCAGCAGGAGCGAGCCCTGGCCAGGCAAAGCACACAGACATGGGCTGGGAAACACGCACATTACATGCTGTGCTGTGCCAGAGCCTGGATGCCTTTTTACACCAGTAAGTGCATAAAAAGATGCAAGAGTAGGGCCACATCATCGATCACATGCCCTGAAAGACTCAGGGTTCATAGGGACCTGTGAGCCCTGCACCTCATCTGGGGACACAGAACACCAAACATCCACATGTACAGCCAGGAAGAAGACTGAGACCCCAACTTCCCCAGCAAGGCATTACTTTGGGGAAAAAAATACATGAGGGAAGAAAAAGAGGTTCCCCCCAGCTGTAGCCAGTGTAGTCTCCCTTCATCCCAACAGCCTACATGTGCTGCTTCTGTTCCTACCACTGGAGGGGTCATTTTTGGTTTCTATTTGGCATTTGAATGCCTGTAGTACTTTCAGCTAGCATTTATCAGCTGAGCTCTCACTTTCTAAAACATCTTCCCAAAGCAGACAACCCCTGCTCAGGGAGTCTCCAGCTCATGCCATCTTCAGATGCTTTCCGTCATCATCCTCTGCCACCAAATTCACGTGGCCGATTTCTGGAGTAACACGAAGGACTCGCAGTTGGTTCAATGCACTCAACGCTCTGCAATTCCAGCCTGAGGCTCTCCCCAGGCACCTGCAGCAGGAGCATCGCATCGCTGACCACCAGCCCCATGCAGCAGAGCTGCCGACATGCGAGGCAACATGCAAGGTGAACACACATAGCCCCCAAGACCCACAAGGACACCAGCCTTGCTCGCAGCACTGTCATCATGAGAAAAATGGTAGCAGTAGCTCTCAGGGACAGGTCGTTGGTGTTTTCTTTTCTTTTCTTTTCTTTTTTTTTTGTAATTATTTATTTATTTATTTTAAATTGATGCCTGCATTTCATCAATATAAGGAATGCACGTGTCTGGGAGGCAACGAACAAGCCTGGCTGCAGGGTGGCTCCTGATGCAGAGCTTCTCCCCAGGCAGGAACTGCCCCCAGGGCACAGCAGCTCCCAGAGCCATGGCACAGTCCTGAGCAGGCACACGCTTCTCTGCTGATGCAGCCCCAACTCCTGCCTTCATTGCTACCTCTCTCTGCATCCCCACCTCGCAGCAGACTCAAGGACTACACGATTTCATTCCCTGCTCCCCAAGAAGGGCGAGACAAGTGCCTCCGTCCAGCACAAGCAACCGGGTATCAAAGGCTCTTCACGGATGTCTCAGGAGACCTCTGTAAAGCAAACGGCTCCCACCTCAGAGCCATTGCTCTCTCCACCTTTGGCCTGTGATGCTCAGCAGCGCAAAGGCAAGGAGTAGAAGGGGAGGTCCAAGGGGACCCAAACAGAAAGACTGCTGTTTTAAAAAAGCAAACATTTGCCCTATTTTAACGCTTCCCTTTGGAAAAATACAAATCAAGGACTTTTACTGCAATCTTGAGTTTTACAGAAAAACGTCCTGCCCTAGCCAATTTCAAGGAGGACGGATCTGGCCATGGGGCAGAGGCACTGCTCTGCCCAGCAATGCTCCCTGGGCTCTTTTCGGGCAGTTTCTGCTGAATCCTCCCAAGCTCACTGCAGCTGCTCAGTGCCTGCTGCACAGCGTCCAGTGTGCATTACATTCCCTATCACCATGAGCAAAGGCTGCTTTCTTCTAATGACTGTGCCCTCCACCTCTTCCCTCTGTTTCAAGACAAAAGTGCCAGCTGCTCACCCTGCAAAGCCCCCAAATCCTTCACACACACTTACCAGGGATGAACAAACCAAGGATGGTCCCTGAATGCCAGGGAAGCATCGCAAGCTGCACCGGAGGCACCAAACCTGCCCCTTCTACCCACACCAAAATCACTCAAAACCTCATTTTAAAAACCCCAGCAAAGCACTAGCAACTATTTTCTCCCTAAAATTGGCTTCAGTAAGATCATCCCTGAACAGAAGGGACACAGCCGGCCATGGGCTGAGACACTGGCATGGGCTGCTACCATCAAAAGCAGAGGGAAATAAATTGAGGAGACCTAACTACAGCCAGAATTTACGTCTCTGTCAAAGAAGAGTGGCTGACAGCTATTTTTGGAAACCGGTCTCCATCATATTAATTCAACGTCTGGTTGAGGTTGTCTCATTTGCAACAAAACTGGCTGGTAAATATTAACCTTGGGCTTTGTTGAAATTCTCCTTGCAGATATTACAAGGGATTGGGTGGAAGAGATGAAGCACGAAAGACAACTTCGCAGCAAACATCAGGCAGATCCTCCGCATCACCGTTTCATTTACAGAAGCTATTGCAACACCCTGCAAAGCAAATGGCACGAAGGGGCCACGGATCATGCCTGGCAAAATTACGGGTGAAAGACATCAATGCCGAGAAGCCAGCTGCAAATGAAATAGGGATGGACAGATGATCGTCCACAGTGCAACGGGACCTTCCACCTGCCCACCGCACATCTGCTGGAAATAGGGTTTAAGATCAGAGTGAGCACAGGCCAGCAGCTGGCTATAGATATATATTTGACAAGAAAAGCAGTTTAAATGTATTTACAGTGACAGAACCTCTCCTCTTATTTGAGCGTAGATGTTAAACAGATGCTAAAGCTGCTCGCTTCCACCCTAGAGACGGCTGCATTTCAATGATCACCGAAATGATTCATCAGAAATGTGCAAACCCAGGAAAGCCTGTCAGGTACTCCGGGATTTCTTCAGAGAAATGGTGTTATATAGGAAGATGGACAGTAAAAAGGCTTGGCTTTATTGCAGCAGTAATTAACACTGCCATAAATCCTATTAGTCTTTTTTCATCTCCCCTAATTTCAGTGTGAGGATACAAATGTTCTCTCGGCAGCAGGATGATTTCAGCACCTAAATCACCAGTACAAGGAGCTTTGGGATTTCATTCAAACACGGATTCCCGAATTCAGCAGGAAATAAAGCTAATGCTTCCTGCACTTCCCCGGCCTCTTCTTTAAGCTCTGCTTCTGCCACAAAGCTCAAAACCCAGCCTAGCCCGGCCTGCAACCCTTCCTCTCACCAATGTTCATCCCCATCACCCTCTTTATACCGAGGGCTCCTACAGCAGCGTGCGCTCAGCCACGTTGACCAGTTTGGTGGGGATTCAAACTGGCCAGAGGGCCCCAGAGTGGAATTTACCCCGTTAACACAACCTGCACAGCCTCATGACATCACCCTGTCCTTACAGAAGTAATCAGTGCACACCCGTGGCCCTGGAGCAAAGGCACCTGCCCTGGATGTGACTCCTCATCCACTCCTGCCATCCCATTTCCTTTGGATTCAGACCCAGTGAGCTGCACCATGCTCTTGTGCTGCAAGAATCACAGCAGAGACCACAAGAGGATGCATCAGACTCACTCCCAGCACAGCCCTCTTACGGACCATGGCAGAAGAGCCAGCCCTGCTGCACGTCGCCCGATTGCTCAAGCATCCTCCAACACCCACTGCATTTCTCCACCTCCAGCTCAAGGGCTTCTGTCCTTGTTGGGGAATTTCTGCAGCCCAGGATGCTTTCATCAGGAATCTTTTCAAGTTCGTGCCGTGCTAATGCAGAGCTTAAAATAAAGACACATACACACACACATAAAAACTTTCAACTCTTAAAAACTATTTTCTGATATTTGACCAGACATCAGACGCTGCTCCGCAGAGAGTGACTAATGACCTGCTTTCTGTGAGAGGGGGGAAAAACTTAATTATGTCCATTAAATTACTTCAAATATTTTTCCTTGGAGAATATGAATTATTTAAACTCAACACAGAGAAACCTGAAACATTAGCAAAAGCCTTCTGGGACTCACTATGTAAATTCCCACTCCAAACAGATGGGGAAAGCGTGGCGAGCTGCCATGCAGCCACTGAAGCAATGAACAATGCCGAGATTTCAATTCGATAGTTTTAATAAGGTCTTTTAAAGGAGGGCACTGAGTGAAAAGCTACTAGTGGGGCAGTAAAAACCTTGTCAGGGTCAGGGGAAGGGGCACAGCCGGCACCGCTGACACCTCCACAGCCTCACCCAGCTCTGTAAAAGCAGACCAGGTTCCTCCAGCAAAGCTCACTCCCCTACCACAGACCCAAAGCACCCAGTACCTGTCTGGGCCATATTAACCCACTTTGCATCCACCTCCTGCCATAGTGCTGTAAGGCTGCAGGATCTGAGCAGCCTCTCCAGAGGCCAACAGATCCAAGATGCCAAAGGGGGCTTCTCCACCCAAAACATATTCACACCAGCATAGTCAAAGCGGCTCCAGTCACACCAGTCCCTCCGTACAGGCCCCAGATGTTCCTCAGGAGGACATCAGCGGGAGGAGGCCTCACCCTACATGCATCCCTCACCCCCACATGCGCACACACTGCATCCCACAGGCGCACGGCCAGAATCATGCCCAGCTCCCACCTGCCTTGGAAAGCCAAACCCAAACCCTTACAGCACCGTTACAGAGACCCCTGGGAAGGCAGGGGTTAGATCTGGTTTTACAGCTGTCATTAAAGGCGACTCGCGAGCTGTAAAGACACCACATGATTAAGCTGCGTCTAAAGCACTGCTGTGGGGGGTATTAACGGGCTCAAGTAATTTTATGGCTACCAATAAAGCTCAGGGAAATGCCTGATGGCATTCAGAGCACTGGCACATCTGCCCAGCCAACACCACACTCCAACCACCAGCAACACACCCCAGGTCCCCAGCTGCCACCTTCAGACGAAGCTCAGGCTGTTAGCAGCATACTCCCAATTAGCTAAATGAACAGCATCACCAACCAAGGGCACAGCCACCACTCCAAGCCGTGCTCAACACCCAGCAGAGGAGCGCAGCACAGCCACGACCTGCAAAAGGATGCAAACAGTCACGTTACCTCTGCACCTCCCGTCCCTCTCCTCGAAGCCGGGGCCGCACACACACTTCCCGATGGGGACCAGCCACTCTCCCTCAGCGCTGCAGTGCATCCTCGGAGGGTTATCCACGTCCACCTGGGCATGCTCCACGCAAGCGCCCTTCACTTCTACCAGTGTGGCGAAGGCTGTCTCTGCCACCGTGTCCGGAAAGAGTGCCAGGTTCTGCACAGTGGCGAGGCACTTCTTGTAATAGACCCGCACGGAGACCAGCGCCACGCAGGCACCCACGTCCTGAAAGCCCAGGTGGAAGCCTTGCTTGCTCAGGTGGCCGATCTCCCGCAGCTCCGTGTTCAGCTTCATCTTACGCTCACCCAGGTCCCCCTGCGTGAAGCTCTCATCCGCAGCGATGGTGTCGATCTTCGTGTGCTTGCTCTCGTGGATGCTACGGCCCAGGTCGGAGTCGGACTCGACATAATACAGATTGAAGGTCTCCTTGCAGGTGCCCATCACACCCGGGATGCTGTTGCAGTCCCGCAGGGTGAACTTCAGCTCGATGAAGATCCTCTGGCCGTCACGCCTGGCGATCCAGCCCGTCTGCAGCCAGTTGTTCTGGTTGGGCTCCATGACATTGCAGACCTGGTAGGTACGGATCGGCTTGTAGTTCTCATCCACCCCGCTGATTTCTTCCCACTGGGGAAAGAGCACAAAGGCTGTGAGAGCCCAGGGGCTGCCATCAGCAAGAACCAGCCGCCCAAGCAGAAACACAGCCATCGCTATAAATACCACCACCAAAAGCCTCTCCACCTACCTGGCCATGATAGCACAGACACTTGAAGTCCCTGATCCACCAAGAGCACAAGCTGTGGGCATGGGGCTATGCTGCACCCACCACAGACAGGGAGAGGGCAGCAGCCTCAGTCCTTCTGAACCCAGGACCAGCATGAATGCAGACATCAGGTGCTGAACAGCCCACGGGAGGCCAGCATCTCCCACACGTGCCTGAGATTTTCCGTCCCCAGGGACACGTATCAGCTCAGCACGATGCAGTAGCAGCTCATCTGGGTGTTGAGCCACCCAGAGAAGGCAACAATGGCCCAGGACACACAAGGCCAGTCGTGCCACAGCCCAAGGACAAGTACCTTGACCAGCAGCAGCTTCCATCACACAAAGTTTTAGCTGGAATAGGACGAATCCTCTGTCTGCCTAGCGCAACGGTTTTCCCCAAAGTTACCAGAGGAGATTCTGATTAGCAAAACGATGATTCAAACCTCACAGCCTCAAGGATGACCTGGCAACTTCCCAAAGCAATTCTTTCTGGGGGTAGATTTATGCCAGATTGCCAAACGCACCCAAAACAGAGTTTCTTCTGCAGACTAACAGCTGGGGAACGCAGATGACTCCGGGGTGTATTGCTATCCACCCTAAATGCTTTGCTTCCTTTCTGGAAAATAAACCTGAAGCAGTGAGGAACTCAGCTCTGGCTTTCCTGCCATTCTGTGCCAAAAGCAGCCAGGGACCAACCCTGGCAGCACAGAAGGGAGCAGATCACGCAGCCTTGGTGTGATGCAGGATCCTGACAATCCCATCCCTGTCCCAGAGCTTTCAAGCACAGCAAGATCCCAAGAAATCAAGCTGGGGCACAAACCACAACACACAGACTTCACTGGCTGGTGTTTATTTGCTTATCACAAGAGCTTAAGATGTGTTCTAGGGAGGTGTTGCACCATCAACACAACCAATACCTGGCCTCTGGCTCACGGACCCCTCCACAAGCCAGTGCTCACCCAAAAAGAACCAACCGCTGACAAGCAGCCACGGGCAGCCCCTCTCCAGCCCCACCTCACCAGCCCCATGCTCTTACCCCGTTGGATGGGTGCGAGGTCCAGCCCAGCTCTGCTTGCGATTCCTTTGAGTCCAGCAGGACAACTGCAGGGAAGACAACACGTTAACAAGCCAGCTCACCCACGCGTGATGCCCTGAAAAAATCCCACCCCGTGTGCAGCTCCTGCCACAAGGTGCTGTCCAGTACTGGCACTGCAGGGCTGGGGCAAAGCCGGGGCTGGGGATTGTGCAACCAGCTTGGAGCGGGATCATGCCAGAGCCCGGTCCCAGAAGATACTGATTGCACTTCTGAGACCCAATTTTCCTTGAAAGCCTGCACCCTAGCTTCTCAATAAGTCTTTTTCCACAGAACAGCCAATCCTCTGTGTGACATGAAGATGCATTTCCCCTGAAGTCAGAGTTCCATGAGCTTCCCACAGGCAGCCAGCAGAATCGGTCCCTGTCCAGCAAGCTGTGCCCTGCCCCAGCTCCACCACGCTGGGTGTCACCAGTGTCCTCCTCCAGTAGTTCCACCAGCAGGGCCACCCGGTACACGCACTGCCAGCGGCAAGGGGCTGCACATCGGGGGATTTTGGTGGCATCCCCCAGTCCCCTGCAAGAGCTCCGTGAGAGGGGGGACCACCACAGCCCGGCCATGCACCGATCCCAGGGAATGCGCACTGGGGAGATGCGCCCCGAGCCCCGGGGAGATGCGCACCGGTCCCGGCACCCTGTAGCGCCTCCCCATCCCCTCATTCCTCCGCGCTCCGGCCGCTGCCCCCCGCACCCCAGCCCGGCTCTCCACCCTCCCCGCGGTGCCCCGCGCCCCTCCGCTCGGGCCCCGAAGGCTCCCCGCTCATCACCGGGGGCTGCACCGGGACCAGAGCGAAACCCACAGAGCGCCACCTGCACCCGGCACCGAGCCGCGTCACCGGGTGCTGCAGCCACCGGGGTACGGGGCACCGAGACGCGACCGGAGGGACACCGGGGAAGTACCGGGGGTCGCGCCCGCCCCCCGCCCGGCTCACCCTGCTCGGCGGCGGCGCGGGGCAGCACCGGCAGCAGCAGCAGCAGCAGCAGCAGCGCCCGAGGGAAGCCACCGCCGCCGTGCGCCCTGGCCATGGCGCCGCCGACTCCGTGCGCCCCGCGCCGCCGCCGCGCTCCGGACGCCGCGCTCCGCCCCGGGCCCTCTCCGCCAATCCCCGTCGCCAACCGACGCGGGGGAGGGGCCTCGAGGAGCTACCCGCCAATGGGAAGGAAGGGCGGGGTCAGAGCGGGCGGTAGGGGGAGGAGGGAGGTGGTGTTCACTCTGAAGCCTACTGACGGCAAGGCTGCTGCTCCAGGGGGATGAGGGGCGGGGAGGTGCCCCGGTGGGGCTTTGGGGCACCTGTCCCCGCTGCCACGAGCAGGGGCCATGGGAGCTGAGATGTGGTTGGCCTTGCAGTCACAGCCCTAATTAACTGGGCTGCAGACTCCTCTCTAGATGAGGTTTGCCTCCTGCTGCAGTTAACACCCTGTTCCCATTTCGGGGGGGGTCTGCCCTGCTCGACCCCATGCAATGGCCACTGCATGACCATAGGGACAGGAGAAGACAGAGGGGCTCAGCTGGCACAAATGCATCTGCCTGCAGCGGGGCGGACACCAGGCACAAACAGGGGCCCTGTGCTGCCCCCTCCATGCTGGGGTGGATTCTCAGCCTCTGTCTGCTGTAACCTGCAGTTAAATGTGTCCAGCAGGTCCCTCTGTGCTGATCTCTGCTCCTGCCCTTGTCCCAACACCGATCTTCATGCTTTTACTAAATGCACAAATGCTCACAGGTCTCACTACTGCCTTCACCCGCACCTGGGAGTGCCAAGTTCATGTCAAGCCTCCACTCTGCCTCTCTGGGCTGGAATCAGAGAGGCAATTCCAGCTTCATCTCAAGCTCCCCCAAGCCCAGCAGCTGCTGTAAAAGTTGGAGTGGCCAAAAAAGGAACACCAGGAAAGCTCAGCCCTGGGCAGGGCACCTCCTGCACACACGGCGCTGGGCTGCAGCTTGCAGACAGCCCGTGGGTGCTCACAGATCTGCAGCGGGGAGGAACTCGGCGTGCTTCAGTTATTGCTAACTGTAGGTGTGCAGGTCCTGGCAAAACGTTGACAGGCTGAACGCCCGTCAGCCTCCCGGCTGATGGCTGTACAACCTGCCGCCAAAGCCTGCTTATGTAGCAACACTTATTCCCGGGGGATGTTCCCCGCGCTGTGATTATGTGCTGTCAGATGTAAAACATTGCAAGTCGGGAATAAAAATATTGAAGCACCAGCTGAGGCAGACAGAGCCGAGGGCTTGGTTGGGCATGAAAGGAGAGGTGCAGCGAGGTCTGCTGGAGACAGGAGCACGGTGACAATGCCCGTAGGAAAGCTGGCAGGGGACACGGTGCTGCAGGAAGAGCAGCGGCTTGTATCCGCACAAACTCGATGCACTGAACCATCTTCAAGTGTTAGGCACTAAAGCCTGAGTTCTGCAGTGCCTCATACATGCATAAGTTTACCGGAGCAAGTAGCCTATTGAAGCCTGCTGCCAATCAGGCTCAGATTTGCACATTGCATAATTAGATTAATTAGATATGGTGATTGCAGTTCATTTGCCTTGTGCCCCAGCTTCCAAGTACACTCTTCCTGAAGTCAATGAGACCACCCGTGTGAATAAATTTAACCATATGCAGAAGTCCCTGCAGGATCAGGAATCCTGAGCAATCTAGGCACCAGCTCAAACCCCCAAGGGCACTGTTTTGTTAATCTCGTCTTTCCAGACATTTTTTTTTTTTTAACACCTAAGGCATATTTGCTTACAGGAGGTGTGGGAGGCATTGCATCTGAGAACAAATTTGCTGGAAACCAGAGGCTCTTGGCCAGTTGAGAGGCAGGTGCTGCTGCTGTGGCCATTCTGCACAAAGGGAGGAAACATTTTTCAAGCCCAACGAGTATTCACAATCGGATTTGACGATACAGACCTCTAACACTTTTGCTTGCTCGCCAAGCCTGCCTGAACTCCCCTCCTGCCCCAAAACACCAACCCCACGTACTCAGCTCAGCCCTTCCAACCACGGTTCAGCTGCAGCATTAGCTTTAGCCCAGCAGATCCAGGGGTAGGGATCTGTAAGAGGACACAGACAGCCCAGCTGGATGTGTGCAGCCAGGTGTCTCCAGCCCTCCCCATGTCTCAGCCCCTCAGTGTTAAGCCAGGCAGCAAGAAAATCCCCATCCATTTATCAGCGCCCTTCCTCATGGGAGAGCTCCACTCAGACCCTCAGCCCAGCCCTTGGCACACCCCAGGGAACAAGTTCACATGATTAAAGTTTTCCCTTTATCGCGTTACAGGGCAGGGAAGCAAAAGACAGGGTTTATTTATAATCTTCCTCGAGTGGGAACCGGAAGAAGTGACCCATTATTACTGGAGGTTTTTCCAGCCACCCAGGAAGAAAAGTGATATTTAGTTGTCGTTAAAGCCTCATAACTGCATAACAATTTCATGCTATGTTAACTTCGAGGTTTTCTTTCACATATAAATTTTTAAGGAGTAAAATAGAAAAACCCAGGCACTTGACCTTTAATCACAGTTATTTGTGTGATCAGTCAAGTGTGGGAAAAAGCTAGTTTGTGCTTGAAAGATGCCCTTTAAAACTAGATTGCTCTAATATGACACACGATTCACATGCTGTAATATATGGGATCTTGCTTACCAGCCTCTGGGGCACAACAGCCTCCCATTTAGCAGTCGCACACGGGATCTTGCTGCCGGTACATTGGAAGGTATTAATGTCATGCACCAAATCAATACAGACCCTCGGGACAGCTCCATTTACCAGCGAGAGACCTGAGGGAGGTGTATGCCTTCACTTCATTGAGGAAACTAACAGGGAGGAGGATTTTTAACGTATATGGAGGATTTGATGCTCAAGATATTTCATTGGGAGAAGGGTATATCATGCTAATAGAGTACAAAGCTTTTCAATTTCTCTGAAATATTATTCCAAGCACTTACAAAAGCTTAATATTAGATCAGCCAGAGGTATTTAATTAGGATTTCAAAGTAACGTGTTGTGTTGGGGAAACGATCTCATGAATTTTTCTTTGGCAAGACTGGATGACTAAAAGCCATTGCTGGGGTGAAGGTAACGGCACAGCTTCTTAAATTGAGACACTTGAATTTATTCATTATCAGGCAGAGCCAAAGACTGGGGACAGCCCCCTGAGCCCAAATGGGGGGCTATAATGCCGGGTCAGTGCCAGGGACACGTCCCCAGCAGGTCAGTGAGCTGGGCATGGGTGCTCTGCCTGGGGACAGGGATGCTCTTTCTGGGGACAGGGATGCTGCACCTGGGGACCAGCCATCTCTTGAAGCACCAGCATAGCAAGGGTGGCTTCTGTAAGCAAAGAGGAATACCGGGCTTGTCCCATCCCCTCTGGCACACACCTCCCAACTCAGGAGGTTTCCTTGCCCTGCTCCCGAGCCCTGCCACAGCCATGGGACGAGCCCACAGTGACAGGAGCAGGACAGCAGAGCTGCCTGCTTAGCCAGGCTTCAGGTCGCCTTGAGAACTTCTGCAAGGAGCTGAGGCCAGCGCAGCCCAGAAAACGTGTAATTCCCCAAGCTGAGCTATTACCTGCTGTAAGTGGCGGCAGAAGGATAGTTCTGAAACCACAGTGAAAATAACCCTCCTGGAAAAAAAGAAAAAAAAAGAAAAAAAAAAAAAAAAAGAAATCAATAGCAACACCAAGGAAAGAGCATCAGAATCCAAGACCATCAATTCCTGAGATAAAGAGTTGAAAGTCTCAGTGGGAGGACAGCCAGATCTAGACTGAGAAACAAAACTTTGTTTCTTTTGCTGACAAATGACATTTTATGCGGAAGGACAAAGGAGCCAGGAGGACGCAGGCCTCGGTATGTGGCTGTAAGAACTGCCCTTGAAGCAAGAAGGAGCGGGCAGAAACTTCAGACGCTTCTGCACCTCTCCTTCCTCTTCCACACTTGACAGGATTTTCCTCCGAGTGAAAACAAGAGATTTGTGTGATTTCGTGCCGTTTGGGGCACGTCACAGAAACATATTTCAGCAAACCTTTTGCCACCCTGCTCTGAAGAGATGACCCCCCTCGGGAGGCTCACCCAGGGCTCAGGCACCGCTCCCAGCACCCAGCTCAGCCCCAAGCAGTAGGGCTGTCAGATCCACACAGCCTGCCATCGTGGGCTGCAAAAGGAAAAGGCTCCATATGTACCAACTCCTTTCTACCTTCCATGTTGTTTGTCTGGAAATAAAAGCAGCCAGAGCAACGCGTTTGTTTTTAACGCCTTAATTTTTCTGTCAGATGCGTGCTCTTCCCTTCAGAAGCCCCGCGTTAGAAATGTTTTGCAGCAGCTCTTGAGCTTTTAAGGTAATCATATAAAAGATCCTTGACTACATAAATGCGGCTAATCTGGGTAAACGCCTTTAAACATCTTTACATTTCTTGCTAATGGATTTCTAGGCAGCCCACTGGGATCTGTGCTCTACAAAATAACATAAAATATAGTAAGCATCTACTTTAAAAAAAAAAAAAACACTCCTCAGATTTGTCATATATTAAGAAAATCCAGAACTCTGGGCAGCGCAAGATCCTCATATAAGTAATGCTCCATTCTGTCATCATGCACATGAAGCCCAGCCTTTCACTAGGGGCAAGCATCCAGTCATTGTTAAATTCCAACTCAACTAGAGACAAATTACCATCCGCTATTAATTAGAGCCAGGCATGAGGGATCCAGGCTCTGCTAGCCAGTGGCAGCACCTGCAGGGCAGGCAGCCCTGAGCTCAGTGTGCACGCACAGGGAGCAAGGGAGGGAGGCACAGCAGGCTTTTTGCTGTGCAGAGCCAAGCAAAAGGTGAGCACAAACCGTTTTTTCAGGAGCAGTTCCTCCCCTTGCTGCTTACAAAGGGCTGAGCCTGTCACCTTCCCCTCCTGGCAGAGAAACACCAGGAGGAACACGGGACAGCGGGTGGCACTGTCACCTCTCCAGGCTCCATTGTACCACGATGCTGTAGCGCTGAGCACCCCGCGCTCCTCCTGCTCTGAGCGTGGGTCCAGCCCCAACGCCCCCGGGAGGCAGAAAGCACCCTATTTTAGGAGCTGTCTGATGCAATTAGCTCTGCGGAGGAGGAAGCCGGAGGAGTGCAGACGGGCCATCTAATTCTGCAGATTTATTACTGGAGTTAATTAGGCTCCCTGCGCTGCTCCCAGGGGACAGCTCAGTGCTGGTGGCACGCGGTGCCGGGGGCACAGAGCAGAGCCGGAGCACAAGGCTGTGGCAGAGGGGCTGCCTGGGCAAGGGCCACACACAGGTCATTCAGATCAGAAAGGAAATTTCAAAGGATTAGGAGGAAAAAAAAAAAAAAAAAAAGAGAGAATTGGTTATCTGCGAGGAGGTTTCAGGCAGTCACACCTGTCGCATCAATCTCTGACAACACAAGTGACACAAATCCAGTCGCATCCCAGCCCCTAATGGCAACGCTGATCCTGGCACAGTGCTGACACCAGGCTTCAACACACAGAGGAGAAACACTCACTTTTTTTTTTTTTCCTAGGTGAAAATGATGGTTTGCATTCACCAGCTCTGCATTTTGGGGTGTCCAGCACCAGGACAGACCCTGCCCTCCTCAGGCACAGCACATCCTGAAATGCTTTGAGCAGGCAGAGGATGGGGCCAGCACATCCCCAAGGTTCACAGCAGCCACCACACTGAGCACAACCTTAGGGCAGTGGAAAGGAACAAGAGCCTCTTCCCCCCCAGAAATGACCAGCACCATCCTGCCCTGCAGGGAAGCTTCGCTGGTGGTGCTGAGCACAGGGCAGGACCCCAGAACGCTGCCTTTGCACACACGGGCTTCTCTGTGCAAACAGACCCTCTGCTTGTTATTTTTCCTGCCCTGTTTGAAACTCAGCATTTCAGGATAAGAGCTCAGGTGTCTGAGCCTCTGAGAGCTTGAGGTCTGTGATGGAAATGATGATACACCTCGAGTATAATGGTGCAAACAACCATTATCATAATTTTGATACCAATTACATGTAATTTGAACAAAGGAGTTGTCCTAGCTTTGATTTGCTCTCCTTGTATTCCTGGCTGGTTTCATTAAAATCACTTATAGAGATTTGCAGCAGTTCTGTTTGAAGTGCCGTCATTAGGGTTTTCATTTGCAGTGGCGTTGGAAATAATTTCCCAGTGGGCTGTTTATGTTTTACAAAGGGCCGTGCAGCATGTGGCCAGACGCATTTTCGGACGAGTCACGGAGCCAGTCCTGCCGGCCGCAAGGCAGCGTGTTCCAGTAACGCTGCACTGAATTTTGAACCCAAACCTTTCTAAATTAAAATCCCACAGCCCAGGCTGTTCCCTGCTTCATGCCTGCTTCATGCCTCGGATGGGGAGCCCCAAAGCGCTAGCTCTTCTAGGGTCTGGGTGTCCCTGCTCAACAGCGTGTCCCCTGTTTGTGAACAGCTTTTTAACTTTTAAGTCTTTGCACTTAATCACCATTTAAAATCAGTTACCAACTTTTCTAACTTCATTGGCCCTCAATAACATGAAAATAAACTTCCCTTAACAAGACAGACAGTGAAGTTGCTCGCAGCACGGCATGCCACAAAGGATTCCCCAGGGGGAGCGCTACTTCGGCTGCCCTTCGGAAGGCAATCAGGGATGCGAGCTGCGTGAGGCACTGATGAAGAAGGAAACACAGGGTCTCACTCCGTAACACCGTCCCCACCAGCCACTCACTAATTATTCCTCAGTCAGAGCCCAAGGGTGACGGGGAGGGCACGCAGAGCGAGTCCTTTCCATTTGTCTGTGATAGAAGAGGGGAATGCACTTTGCAAATGACAATTAGCAATTTGCTCCAGCTGGGGCTAATTCCTAGATGCATTCTACTCTCCAGGACTCAACACTTGGGCAGACTCTAAATCAGGCACCAGCTCGCTCTGTCCAGCTCCATTAAAGCTCCCTGCTAAGTACGGAGTGCTGGGTGAGCTGTGGAGAACTGGAAGCCTTCCTGAGTCCGAGGGGAGCCCCTGCCCTGCAGCCAAAGGGCTGGGCTGGATGCAGCCCCTCAGGAGGGACCCCTAGGGAGATCCATTGCATGGATCCCACTGGCTGCATCCCACTGATGGATGCAGAGCTCCCCAGCCCCGCACTTCCCCAGTGCATGTTATTGGTGGCCAGGAGAAGCAGGGTGGGAGCACGGCCAGCAGCGCTCTAAGGCAATAAATCCTAATTCACTTTGATTATAATGGTGTGCTCGCGTCCCAGGGCGAGATTGCCATGTAGGTTTGCAAAAATACTGCTTAAATAAACAGAAAGGGAGGAAATGTGGGAGAGAGCGTCCAATCTGCATTATAATTAGGGGAGAGAATAACAAATGGCAAAAACAACCTGTTCCCAGCTGCAGCTGCAGTTTGTTCCTGGTGCATCTGAAAGGCCATGCACCAGCCATAGCAGGAGCCTTCTCTGGAAACGCGTGTTTCATTCAGGAAGGGTGGCAAAAAAAGAACATCTTTCTGCATGTACTGCAGATTCCCCTACAAAGAAGCATCAGGGAAGAGTTTTCTCAACCTGCTGCTGTGCTCAGTACTGGGAGTCCGGAGGCAGAAGCAGCGACCTGAAGCCCACGGAGGGTCATGAGGCAGAGCAGAGCAGTTAGCCTCAGGAGCTGGAACTCACCTTGGCACAGGGCCGAGCCCTGTCCCTGCCCGACACCACTCTCCTCCGCACAGAGCTCAGAGCCACCAGGGTCACCACCTGGCCACCCGGAGCTCTGCAGATGCACTGGGACTTCTTCTTCAAACCCAACCTAATTTATCTGTAAACCTTCCTAATGAGGCTGATAGTGTAGGAATGGCGAGGAAGCAGCATTATTATCTGTAAACAGCAGAGCCTGACAGCATGTTTAATCACAGGCTTCGTAACAGCAACATCGGTGGAGGACGAGATTAGACACTTCTCCAATTAGTCATACATCAAAGGCACGAGCGCCGAGCCTTAGAGTCACTTAACCCACCAACAAGAGGAGCAAAGACCCTTTTTTTGCTCACCGTGGGCTCAGGGGGCGGCGGGGCTGGGTGCCCCCAGCTCCCCATGTGTGTGGGGATGGCTCTGCTTTGTGCTAAGGAGAGCTGCAGCCTCCCCGTCCCAGGCACCCCTGCTCCTTCCCAGCTCTGCAAGCTCCTAACAGGATTTTGCAGCCTGTGGTGGTGTGCTAATGGGATAGAGAGGTAAAGAGTTCATCCTCCTCACTTTTCTCTGCTGCTTTCCTTTTTTTCTCCCTCAGCATCTCTTTCTCATCCAGGTCTTCTCTGGCTCACCTTTCTTAGCCCAAGCACTCCTGAGGTCTACAGATTAAAAGCACTAATAACAGCCAGAAATTATTACAAGCCCTATTTATCAAAGCAGATGGCATCTAATGGGCAGCAGCCTCGGGAACTGCGGCCACTGGGCTCCAAGAAATGTTGGCAAAGCCACAGGGTTTCTCCTTCGCCATCCCACGGGTGATGCAGCTGCAGGACAAGGGGAAGCACAGAGCAGGGAAAGCAGCTCCAGTGGGATGCTCACCCTACAGCACCATCACCCACAGCATGCAGGCTTCCCCGGAAGCTGCAGATGCCCCAGGATTCAGGCTGTGCCCTGCCATTGGGGCAGCCCCAGCACAAACTGCCTGGAAGCACTGTATGTGCCAAGCACCACAGAACAGCAGGATACGGCCCTGGTCCCAGGATAACTGGAGCTGCAGCAGTCCCACTGCTAAGGCTGCTTCCACAGCAGGCGAGATTTCAGCACATGGCCCCTCCTAACACCAGCATCCTGGTGAAACCGGCAGCTTCTCCGCGGTGGAGTCCAGGTGTTTTGATTTATCTGTGAGACATCTTATTATCAGCCTCTGCAACAGAGGCTCTGACCTTTCACGTCAGAGCCTCTTTGAATTTACTTCCTGCCCCAAGCTACAAAAGCAACTGTGAGAAATCAATTTTCTCTCCTCCAAGACCCCCCTAAGCTCCCCAAGAACTTTTAAAGGGCAGAGGAGCCATAAGCGGGACATCTCTTACCGTTACAAAGGTTCTCCATCACGTTAGGTTTTGATTAATCTGCCTCCTGCTCTCCCTTCCCTTCCGCAGGGAGTACCAGCGAGCTCCTGAGCCCCACTGCACAGAGGGAGAGGGGCGCAGGCCCCAAGGATATGACTGGCAGCGTCCCATCTGCCAGCTGACACACATAATTCAGACAAAATATTCATTTAAGACCGTCTGAGCCATGGTAATAAAACAGGCATTATGACAATATGGATCAATAAGTCCAGAGAGGATCCTTTGCTGAAACACGCCGCGATTGTTCAAACCAAGTCTTAATTGTGACAGGAATTGATTTCTCTTTTCTAATATCCCTGACTTTTAATTAAAAGGTAGTTAAGCTGGCGATACATTTCCAGGATCATTTGGAGGCAGAACAACATCAAGGAGCATGCATTTGAAATGCAAATGGGGGGCTCTGTTAATGCAAGATGACGGTGACAGATTTCAGAACCACTCAGTCGGGACACCAGGCTCCCTGGCCCAGCACCCTGCCCAGCTCCAGTCCCCAAATGTGCCCACAACAAGGATACAGGGACCAGGGAGTGCTGCAGACCCTGGGGAAGGACAGGAGGAGCTCCTCCAGCCTTTAATTTTTTTTGATTTCCAGGAAGCTCCCAGTTGGCACGGGCAGCAGCGGCACAGCACAGCAAGGCGTGAGGGAGCCAAACCTGAATGAGCCAGACGCTTCTCAGTCACCCTCTATTAGACTAAAATGGGCCAAAGTGACTTAGTCTGAGTGGAGGGAGGCCATTAACATCAGAGACTCCGTTAAAAGGAGAAATGGGCCTTTTATCTACTCATCAAGAACCATAAAGGAAAAAAAAAAAAAAAAAAAAATCTTGGAAGCCACCCATAAATCCCCTGGAAAACCCCAGCCTAGAGCACAGGGCCTCAGGCACTATCCCACCTGCAGGTGTGTGGGCAGTTTGGCTCAACAGAGCCACAGATGCCCATATAACAGGCAATGGTATTTCACTGTGCGTCTGAGTCACCTTTTGGGGTGCCCAAGAGGTCCCTCGATGGCAAGCAGGGCTCCCAGGATGGATGCCAGCTCTGCCCACAGCAGCCCACCCATCCCCTCCTGCCTCTGGGCTATGGGGCTGACCCCTGAGCCAGAGCTTTTCAGGGTCAGCCCTGCCCCTGCAGATGGGACCATTATCTCCCATAACGCCAGCTTTAATAACAGAGCACTATCAGGACTAATCAAATCTCCCCTGCATTACCATCCAGGCTGGGTCCTGCTTGGCAAACACGTGTGATGCTGTCAGCAAAGTGGCATTTGGGCCGGGGCCATAAGGAACTAGAGCGCCAATCCAGCAGCAACCTCGGGGCTGTGCCATGCCCCCAGCCCCACAGCAGGGTATGGCCGCAGAATTGGCCTCTGCAGTCCAGGCAGAGGATGGGGACACAAATGTCACCACCACCACAGCTTGGGCCATGGGGCAGGTGGGGACCTGGCCACCCCAGGTCAGCCAGGGGAATTACAGAGCTCAGAGCCCCAGAGGAGCAAAGCCCTCGTCTCAAGGCTGAGGTTATTAACCACAGGCATTTCTCATCATTTCCCATGATCGCAAGCAGCTGTTTACGCTCTTTGAAAAGCTTTTTCCCTTTACCCTCATAAATGAGCACAAGCACCAGTAAAGAGCTGTATGGTGAGCTGCTGTATCAGTTCTCATTACAAGGCTTTAGAGGCAGCAGTAATTACATCTCAGTACTGGAGTTCCCTGCACACACACCCTCCTCCATGCTGAGGAACCTGCCAGCATCCTGCACCAAATTAGCAGCAGAGAACTGGGAGCCACACACAACAGGAAGAGGTCCAGGTACTGGAGCCTCTGCCTGGGCATTAGGAGGAACTGAGGTAGCTTTTGGCCATTGCCACAAAATACATCTGGTATTTATCCTGCCTGTGGGTGTCTAAGTGGTCAGACACCGTGGCACATCCTGCTTCCCCGGGAATTATTAGATTATAGAGCAGAGGTTCTTGAGAGCCTGCTCCTATTGCCAGGAAAGACAAGCAAAGAGGAGAAGGTTCTGAGAAACATCCACTCCCTGCTCTTCTTCCCCAGAGCTGCTCGTTCATGCCAGTTAGAAATGCAGAAGCATTACATTTACAAATACACTCCGTTCATTTTATATTATTTGACTCATCAAATCCGTCTTCCCCTAAAACCACTTGCCTACAAAGAGGAAATCCAGCAGGCAGAGAACGTGAGCTCTTCCCAGGAAGGGTGATGTTGTCTGGCAGGGCACCCGTCTCCAGGAGGAGTGGAACAGCCCGGGCAAGCTCCAGAAGAATTGCTTGTGTTATAATACCTCTTCTTCATGCTGTTAAGCTTTTAATTCATCTGGCTTTGTTACCTTGGATATTTTGTTCTCTAAATTAATGCAGCCCCCAGAATGATAAAACCCTTCATTAATACCATTGGGTTATTGCCTAAAACAACAGCACATGATCTGGCACTTTTTAGTTTGATTTTGCTGTCACTTGGGACAGGATTAGAAGGAAATATATCTACTAATTCTTCCAATATCCTTCAGCAAGCATCAGTCCAGACCAAAGAGGACATGAGATGCCAGTGCTAGTAATTGGCAAGAAGCTCTTCACTTGCAGATGGTCGGAGACCCTTGATGGCACCCCAGGCTTTGACATAATTATCGCAGCCACAGAGCAGCTGCCAAACAGCACAATACTTGAATGAAAAGGAAGAGAGCTGCTTAATCATACAGCCTCTCCTCCTAAAAGGGGACTTTCATCCTTGCTCAAATCCTTTGCAGGGGTGTTGTGGGAAGCACAAATCAAATATCAAGGAAGGGGCTTACGTGCAATTAGTGGCTCTTGTTTCTCAGACAGAAATTAGCATTTGTGCCCTTGAAGATGTGGAGGCAGTGCCACCTCCTGCTGCAGGGGAGCAGCTTGGGCCATTTTCTGCAGGCCAGAAGTTGTGGTGGGGACACCAGAGGGAGTCGTCTCAGGATGCACTGACAAGCTCAGATCTTTCTCCTGTGCAGCAGTTTCTAGCTGGTGAAATCCCTTTCCAGCAGAAACTACTGCTAGGCCAGAAACATGACATTGAACTTCATACTAAGGTATTTCACCCCAGTTCCCTCATTCCTGCATTTTTCTCCAAAACATTCCGCTATCAGCGAGCTATCAACACCTCCCAGCTCCGTGTCTGCAGCTCTCTTCTTCACCCAGCTCCTACTCACCTTCCCTTTCTTGCTCTGATCTGTTTTCATCCAACAGTTTCTCATCTGACTGAAATGAATGCAGTTATCTCCTGCACTCCTGTTTAGCAAGTAGCTGCTTCCACCCCTGCCCTGCCACACTGTGCAAGCACAGGCTGCCCAGACAGCTCACCGAGGAACCCACAGCACATTTTATCCCACTTTCCATTTATTGCTGTTTTTCTCGTAGCTGTTTATAATCCAACTAGCTCAAGCGTTGCAGTGGCCTTTCCCAAAGCAGCCAGAATTTTCTGGCCGGACACCTCTGGCTTTGTGTCAAGCTCTGTTTTCCCAGCCAGCAGGTCCCAGTGCCTGCTACTCATTAAAGCTCGCAGCACCCGGTCCCTTCTCACAGCTGACAGCTCTCCAGGGCTGCTGGCACCCCTGCGGGAAGGTTTGGCCTCACCGAATGTCTGTGCTGCTCCCCTTAAGGGAATGTAGGGATCAGACCTAGGATGAGTTCCCATCCCTCACTTCCCTATAGGCACTAGGAGCATTACCTTTGTACTATGCGAGCATCGCTGGTATAGGGCTTGGGGCTCAGCACATCCCAGCGCAAGGAGAAGCCTTGCCTTGGCACTCAGCTCAGGGTGCTTTCTTTTTATGCTCTGTTTTCCCTTGTCTCTCTCCTTTCCCAACCTTGTAACTGCTAACTCTCAAAACCTGACCTTAGGACTCACTAAATAAATTTCGCCTCTCTGTTACCGTAAGGGCTGTGCGATGCTGGGAACAACGCTCAATCAAGGCAAGCTGGAGAAGCAAGGGGTCTCCACAGGGCACGCCAGGCACTCGCATTGGCAGGCTGTGGTTTGCTTTGCCAGCACAGCCCAGCAAAAAGGTAAAAACCAGGCCAAGAGCAGGCTGCGGGCCCCCACATGCATCCATCCTCCTGCAAAGAGCAAGAAAACCACAGTGATGTCTGGGGAGGGGAGCGTGAGCGGAGCAGCTAGCAACCACGCAGGCTTCAGAGAGCAGTAAAGTAATTAAGTATTGACTGAGAATGTCCTAAGCGAGCCCCGGATGCACATTACGTTCTGCTTAACTCAATAATTACCGTATATATTATCCCTTTCCGCACTCTGTCTTTATTAAGTTAAAAGGTCTGTAATTAGCTACTTGGTTTAAGTGTAAGATTTCAATTAATTCACATTATGAAATATAATTGCTTATTAGGGATAATGTTGCACACTCTATCACACCAGTATCTCTTTGTAGTATTTTAACCAAAATACAATAGTTTATGTCACAGCAGGTGAGCAGAGGTTTTTACTAATCAGGCACTGGGATGCAAAACATCCTCCATAAAGCCAAAATAAACCAAGAAAACGGTACACAGAGCTGGGTTTGCATCTGCCAACCTACTCCCAGGTTCATTCACCCATCCAAAACTGAGCAGGACCCTCAAGACTAGTACAGCAGCACTGTCATGTTCCCAGAACACAGCAACAGAGGCTTTGTCCTGTTTTGGACCAAGGTCTGTGATGTCCTGCACACAGATCTGTGCCCGAGCACCCACACCGCAGCGTGACGCTCCTGCTGAGTGCCACAGTCACCACCGCCAACCACGCAGCAATACGAACAACAGATGCCACCTCTCTAAATAGTTGAGAGCTTTGCCTGGAGATGTTTTTAGAAGCGGACAGGGTTGACAAGGCTGTGGTTCCCGAGAAAAGATGGGATGGTTTCACGGCATCACCTCCCCCAGGAGCCCTCTCTCTCCAGCAGCGGAGCTGAGGAGGCAGGAGCAGGAGCAGCAGTCAGTTTCTGTGGTTTATGCCACCCCTCATGGCATTCAAGGAACAAAATTTACAGGGAACCGTGTTCTTCGCTTAATGAGACTTGTTAGCACACCTCACCTGAACTCGTTCCCAAAATTTTGCCTTCCCTTTGTGGTTGCTGTCAGCCACAGCGGAATTTCGCCAAGAGCACCGCAGCTCTCCCGCTGCTGGACCCAGCACCATCGTCCCACCAACCTGCCATGCACAGACGTATTTAGCCGATGATTTAAGCTTTGATTCCATTTAATTTAGATGTTAGAAGAGTTTTATTTTTGGTCTTAATATTTTATTTATGAAGGTATGTCAACACAGCATATCAATTTAGCAGCTGTTGCTAGTTTACTATGAGGCGCTGTTTAAGACAGGACAATCTGTCTCGCTATATAATGTCAGTTCTGTGGCACTTACACAAATACAAAATCACTACAACATTACAAAAAAAAAAGCCCAACAACAGGCACACTAGAGACTTAGAGAAATACCTTGTAAACCGCACAATAAATTATTGACTTTACGGCATTCGGTGCTGAATTAAAATGATAAACTAAAGTTTTTATCCACCGAAAGCCGTTTCCATGGTGTTGGAGCAGCAGATGGTCTTTCCTGCAGATAAAGGATTTCAAAGCTTTGCAGTGCAGAGAACTGGAGGTTTAACATATGTATGGTAAAATTTAAGGGGAGAGCACCTGACGGCACAGCCTGACAGGGGCTGGCAGGGCTCTGCCTTGTGGCACTGCCATCCCCTGAGCAGGGCAAGAAAACATCACACAGCCCAGCCCAGGGCACATTTATTGACTCAACTCCCTGCTTAGCAGGGATTCCTTCGTACTTTGTCAGGAGGGAAATACTAACAGTCACAGCCTTCCCTTCATTCACACTAACAATCTGTTCTGGCCCTGTTTTATGAGTCATTAATTCCTAATAAGTAGAAAACTGCACGATGGGCTTTGGGTATGAATAGTTTACTGTATCAGAGACAATTCAGGATCTAAATTACCAGCTATAAATCAATTTTTTGAATGTTGACGTATCGCTAATAATGATAAATGAAGAATTTATGGGTGCTGCTAAAGTTCACGTGGAGATTTTGATTTATGGGCACGCAGAGCTCAGGTGGAGCCATCGGCCCCAGGCCCAGCACCTTGTCCCAGCTGCAGGCACCCACGTGTCCCCCACCTGCACTCTGGTGGCTGCCAACCCCTGTCCCCAGCGTGCTGCGGTCCCCAGGGACTCCAGCAGGCATCTGCAGCTGGTGGGGTGAGCTGGGATGGTTTCTGTGTGCCTTCACTGCTTGGCAATAGCACAGGGGAGCTCCTCAGCTGAAAGAAAGAGGCTGGAGGAAGATGGGCAGCAGACAGAGAGTGCTGGCTGAGTGATGCCAACAGAGAGAAAAAAAGACTGCCACATGCAGAGCTGAAGATAAACTCAGTTTCCAATAGCACCATGGATGACAAGAGCACTAGCTCCTCTACAAGCTTCACAAAAACAAGGCAAGTGAGCAAATATGGACACAGGCACAACACCTCTGCCTGCCAGCTCTGGGTTTAGTCCATGGCGCCTACCTGGTGCTCCAGAACACAGCCTCCCGAGACAGGCTGCTGTTCTGCACACATGCCAGGAAAGCTGCTTTTCATTTGATTTCAATTTACTGTTGGAATTAAGCTGGTGTAAAACAGTGTGTGGAGGGAAAAATTACCATGTCTGTTTAGAGAGCGTAAAATAGGTACTTGACTGTTTGACCACTCAGATGGCAGGGTCCAAATTCATTTTTACCCAGCTCACGTCCTGCCACCATTATTAAGCTGAAAATGATGCTTGTTAGGAACAAACAGCAAACAATAAATAGCCCCAGTGCCTGTCACTCCTCTTCTTTGGGGTTGTCCTCCCCCTTTCTCATCCTGAGAACAGAGCATCCCAGTGCTTCCTCCACCATGCCTGGGACCTGCCGCTGCCTGAGCCTGCCCCGGCCCATCAGCTCCCCCCTTGGGGATCCTTCCTCTATCCCTCAGACCCACATTTAATAAATCCTGGAGCTGCCCAGCCAGCAGCATGGAGCTGCTCATCCCCCACCAAGGCCGTGACAGCTCTCCGGTCAGCCACAGAAACATTAATTGCTAAGCGAGTAATTAGTGCCTACAAAATATGACCAATACAGTTACACTGAGGGTTTTTTTTTTTATTCTCTCCGTCCAGAGCTGTGGCACTGAACAGTCTTATAATTAGATGACAAAACTGACAGGCAGCTCCAGTGAAACAGCCTGTCCTTGCATTTTGCAGAGGCTCCCCAAGTGTTCTGCACCAATAATTACTAATCAAGTTATTTCTTGCAGTATTAAAAAGACGTTTGGCAGACAATTTGCCCGTAACAGCAGGGGCCCATTGCTGGCAAGCAGCATTGGCCCTGCAAAGCCCAAAGGCTCAGAGACAGTTTCAGCCCACTCCATCCTCTCCGGTACTCACCCCTCACTGCACCCACAGGTGCCAAAAAATCCCCAAGAATGGCTCAAGTCTGCTGCTTTTATCTCAGGCCTGAAGCAGAACATTTGCACCCAAAGGCTGAAGGTTGTTTAAATATCAAGGAGTCACTCAGTTGGGTAAACTGACCCCAAAACCCTCTTGGAGCCACCACCCAGGTGCTGCTGGGTCTCTCCTGCAGCACCACACAGGTGCTGACCTCATGCCTTAACGTGGTTTGGTTTGCTCCCGACTGACAGCAGTGTGGCTGAGCAAAATCCATCCCACTTCCCCACTGCTGAGTTTACAGGCAGCTTAAAGCCCTCTGACGCGTGAGAGCACCTTTATCTCACTCTGTTCAGCTCATAAAGCAGAACAAAATCACAGGTTTAAGCAGAAAGGAAACAGCAGTGCTGGTTAATGACAGCCTCTGGATGCAGCCCCAGTGCCACTTCAGGCTGCCATGCACCAAGGCCACTCGGAATCAAACCTTTAACCAAACCCCCCATCACTGTGCAAGCATTTCCCAGAGCATCACATAGTGTGGTGCGGCACAACCCATTGGTCCTGTGTCCCCAGGGGTACAGACATGTCACTGCACCACTCATGGGCACATGGCCAGGCCCCATGCTAGTAGCAGGGAAGTCTCCCCATCCCCCTTTCACCTAGTCCCCACGGGGAGATGTGGTCATATCTCATCCCAGATGCTCACAGCTCTCGTGTCCTGGCTCCGCAGCACTGTACTGATGTCATCCATCTGCATTTCCTAAGACTTCTCAGGGGAAAAAAAAAGTCTGTAATTTGCCATTATAATACAGACCTGGAGAACAGCTGAACAAACTGCTAATATTGAGCAAACAAACAAACAAACGCCAATAACGGCTCCTATTGAACAGAGGCCCACAGCTGATGGATGACCTGTAGCAACGCGGGAGAATTATTTGTGAATTGCTATTGATTTCCAAAATCAAAATGTAAATTTTGCCTCAAAGTTTTAGTATCAGGGGAAGTTTTTGGCTTTTAGGAACTCTTTTCTCCCTGTGACTTTTTCCCTGTGAGGGGGGATGACATTTACTCCGTCTGAGCCCACGGTATTCTCACTGAGAGGAAGCTGGAAGTATTTTGGGACCTGGACTGGGTGCGAGCATCCCAGGGAGTCCTCAGCATCCTTCCATGGTGCTGAAACACTGATGTGGAGGTAGAACACACAAGAGAAAGGACAAGGGCTTCGTGTAGCATCAGGACAAACCCTGAGAGCCACCACCAGTGGCAGGAAAGCTCCCAGGCTCTTGCTCTATTTTGGCACAGCTGATTGCGGGGTGCACCCACTTGTCCTTCCTGTGGCTCTGCTTAAGATCCCAACAGCTACTTCTGCACTCAATCTGTCCCAAAACACTCCAGAGCTGCTCAAAATTTCAAAACTGACCATGCTGAAAGACCTGAAGCTGTATCTTAGACCTAAATAGAAGCTCACCAACACTCGTGAAGGACCAAGCACCTACCAGCCCACCATGCCCCCAGTATTCAGCTCTAGCCCTTTTTATCCAAACCACCCTCACATGCAACCAAGGAGCTCTGCAGCTCCTGCCCGGCCACCTCCAGCCCGGCATTTGGGCATGAGCTTGGTGCGTGGCTGTGAAATCTAAACTCACGGCGTGCGCCCTGAGTGGTTCCGTATCATTAAGGGAACATCTGAGCACCACAAACAGTGCAGCATCTTCAGCGCATCACCCATCACTTCTCACTAACTGCATTAGTCTTACTTCTGTGAACACAGTGTGCAGCAGCAGCTCAGAGCCTGCTAATGCCTGGTGATATGAAAACGTTACAGACAACCTCTCTCCATCCCAGTGGGAAAGAGCCACTGGGAGAGCCTGTCCGGTGCTGCAGAAGAAGCAGCCCAGGGTGGCATTTCCCACATCAGCAAATGTTGCTGGCAGTCGGCACCGGTGCGTGCCTGCTCTGCTTCCAGCAGCTCTGTATCTGCCTCCGTCTCTCGCCTTTTATCATTATCTAAACCATGACAAACCTATTACGATGCTAAAGATTGGAATTACTGTGATCTCAGGCAGATGCCCAGGAACTGGCCCAGAGATACGGCATTGCTTTGCACGAGGCAGTAATAAATTACTGAAGGTCACCTACGATTTATCACTGCTTCGGATTCCAGACAGTGACACTGCTTCACCCAGGGATGCAGCCTTGTGGGTGCCAGAGCATCTGCTCGGGTCGAGCCTCTAACAGTGATGCTTTTGCTTCTGTTATTGGATTGGAAGCATCCCCAACAAGCACAATGTCTGCGCGTTTGAGCGATGCCTTTGCCTGAAGCCTCCTGCTCGCTGCCTACACCATCTGCCTGGTGGCAAGCACGGCACCACCAGGTGAGGACACACCATCAGCCGGTGCAGCCCCAGCCGCACATCTCCTGCATCTCCTCCACCAGCCACTGCTGCCTCCCCTCCACGCTCCCACTCTGCCTCCCCGGAGGCTGGGAGAGCCCGGAGCAGGCAGCAGGAGCCAAGGGCAGGGACTCCACAGAGACCCAGTGGATAGCTGCAACCTCCCGCTTCACAACAAGAAAAATCACCACCAGCAACATTTCAAAGTACACAAGTAGTTGGCGAGATGAGCTGCTTGCATTATTAAAGGCTGGTTCAGTGATTCAGGCACCTCAGTTGTTACTAGCAGGAATATTTCAGGCAAATAGAGCTCTACTAACCCACTGCTGGGAGAAAGAATCCAATGTGGGTATTAAACCAGCTGCCTTTGAGCACAGAGAAATTATTTGGAAAAACAAGCTCAGAGGCTGGTGAATCCCCCAAATGCATCCCTAGTGCAGGCGAGGTTGTTAGCACCAGGACAATTATGCACAAAAAAAGCGAGCTGGGATTAGGGATGGCTGAGATGTCCATGGGACCCCAGCAGCAGCAGCAAGGGACTGCGAAGACACAGGGAAATCACAAAGAGCTCAAATATTCTTCTGCTGCAAGTACAAGGGCTGGACAAGAGCACACCAGCCACCCCACCTGGCCAGCCCAAGCCCAGAGTTGCTGCAAGGAGACACAAGATGCTTCCCCAGTCTGAGCCTTGCAACTCCCCAGGCTCGGTCCCAGCAGAGGCGAGTGCCTGCTGGGCTCCTGCAAGCACCAGAACAAGCTGCAGGTGACAGCAATGCCAGAGGCAACACAGCACTGCATTTTCACCTTCAAAGAGCTTTACAATGCTAAGAAATTTAAGGCAGCACCGCCCGGGCAGAGCTTTTGTCCCTGCGGGGTCTGAGACACAGGGCTAGCAGCACTGCCAGAACCTGGCTGGAGCAGCTCAGGTTCAGGGCTGTGGATCACAGGGCAGGGAGCTGCCAGGCTCTCAGCAGCAGGAGCTGCAGCAGCACTTCAGCAAGCACAGCCAACACCGCTGCAAACCCCCCGGAGCATGGGCACACAGCTGTTTACTAGCCTGCCTCCACCTGTACCCACCAAACCAGAGCTGGGGGGCATCGGCAGGGGCAAAACCCCAGTGCTGGGTGGGATGGCAGGGGGGACACCGCCTGGCTGTCCTGCATGTCCAGCTGCTGGCAGCAGCTGTGTTTTATAAATCCCTTTCATCTCATCAGGGGTTGCTAAATGTAACTCCCTGCACTTTGGTGTGAAGGCAGGGGCCCATCCAGAAAGCAATGTGTGACTCCCAGAGCAGGCAGTCGTAACATTTCCCATTAAAATGTAAATTTGGCTAAGTTTTCTGGCACCTCTTTTCCTTCCTTAAGGTAAAAAGAATATGAACTCGTATTATTTTTTCCATCAACGTTATCTTCCTCTCGGTTTTGCGCTAAGTAAAAAAGCTGCCTGATATACACCTACTGCAAATTAAATTTGAATCAAGTCTGACAGCACAACAGGGATCCGGATTACAAGAGCTGTGCTGGCCTAATTGGCATCATTTCCACGAGGTTATTCGCAGAAGCATTGAGCAGGGAAGCACGAGCGGAGCCACAGGCTCAGGCTTTGCACTGGTGTTGCCCCTTTGGAGGAGGCTGGATGCTGCTTTTGGGTTTGCTGATCATCACAGACCTGCAGAGGGTGGGCAAGAGCAGGGTCTGGGGGCAGGCGAGAGCCCCCCACCTCTTTAGACCAAGCACGCTCAGAATTGAAGCGTCCACCCTGCTCTCACTTCAAGTCTTTAAAGATGAGCTTCCCTGATTAAAACCCAAAATCCCCGTAGACTCACCACTTCTGCTCCCTTCAGGCACCTGGAAGCGGTCTCTCTGCGCCTCAAGAAACTTGTCAGAGTCTGAAGGGTATTTAAAGGATACGACTACAAACCAAGGGGAAAAAAAATGAAAATTACCTTCTGACAGCCAGCTACACCAGAGCCAGCAGGGACCCTGCTGCCCACCCTGGGGCTCCCTGCCCAGCACTGCTGCTTGACGTGGCTCATCAAAGGCACACTAGAGCAAGAGGCTGCAGAATTAATTAAGGGAGCGTGGTGAATTAATTATCATCTCCAGCTGCATTTCTAGTGGGGATAATTTCAGGTGCAACGGTTTGAATGACACCGTTTCAAAGAAGAGTCTCCCATTCTCCTGACTAATTTGAGGTTAACTAAATTTGTTTCTCACCGGGAGACAGCTCGTCAGCTCAGCCCCCAGTAAGGATGGCTTCACAAGCTCTTGCAAGCCCCTGGGAAGCTGCGGTTTGGGGGTTTTGTCCTCCAACAAGGCAGCAGGATGAAGTTGTGCTCCTGGGGTTTCCCATATCCCTGTGCCTGGCTGCTGGGTCAGCTCAACACGGCCTTCTAAGCACTGCCATAGCTTTCTTCCCCTGGAGGTCTCTAAAAGCTGCCCTGGTCCTGGATGAGGCAGGGACAGGCTGGTCCCCATGAGGGTGAAAAGGGATCCAAGAGTTCCAGTGCCATGCAGTGCAGCCACACCACTCACACCATGCAGCGGGCTCCGGGGGGGCCCCCCCCCCCCCCCCCCAAGCTTGTCAAAGCAAGCCTGGGCTAATGGCACTTTGCATCATGGTGTAACCAAGTAATTGCACTTGACAGAGGTGCAGCCTGCCCACTTCCCAGCTACTTGTGGGCAGAGTTAATGCGGAACATCATTACAGACCCAGGAGAGAGCTGGCTCGTGGAGAAAATGGATGGGTTCATTGCAAAGAGGGGACTGGTACGTTGACCGGGGACAAGAGGGCTCCCCCAGGAGCCCCCCATGCCATGAAAGCCCCCAGCAGCAGCTCTCAGGAGGCAACAGCAGGGTCAGGCTGCTGCCCCGAAACCTCCATCCCCACAGAAGCAGTGAGGGAATTAGCAGAATCAGCCAGCATTAATTATGCAGAGAATCATTTGCTGGTGAAATTAGAAAAAAAAAAAAAAAAAAAAAAAAAAAAAAAAAAAAGGATCTAATTTAATCAAAATATAATTAAATGAATAGTTAATTTAACAATTCCGCAGTGAAAACCCCCTGACCTCTGGAGCCATCCTGCCTGCACGCTGAGGTTGTTCATGGCTCCAGCCCACAGTGCTGGTGGCACCACACAGCACCCCGTGCCCTCGTCCCCAGGCACATCCCTGGGGAAAAACACCTCTGAGCACCCAGCAGCAGTGATTCCTGGCCCCAGCCATCCTGTGGCATCTTTTTTTCTGGGGAGAATGCATCTTCTCCCACCTGGCCAGAAAGCCTGGTCCTGCTCTCAGGCATAGAAATTCAGTGCGACTGTTGCCTCACTTCAGAGAGGACATTCTGCTGGGGGCAGCCTCAACCTGGCTTCCTTGCCTTTTTTTCATCTGTCCCTAATGAGAAGAAGAAGCACACTGCGTGAGTGCTGCCAGTGGTGCACTTTAAGCCCAGAAGAGTCCACAGAGCTGAGAGAAGTCACTCAGCATCGGCTGGCTGGGTTGGATAGTGCTGAAACCCTGGCTCCCCAGCAGTCATCTCCAACATGTCAAGACCAGAAAGGACAAATTGCAGCCTTTAGCAAAATAAGGAGGAAAGAAAAAAAAAAAAAAAAAAAAAAAAAAGAGAGAGAGAGAGGGAGAGATGGGCCACACAGACCACATTACCCTGAAAAATTCTGGAACCAATAAACATTTTCTTTTAAGGAACTGGAAAATAAGACAATGAGCAGCAGCCAGGTGGAATTTCCTCTGGCAAAGGGAGCTGAGAGTAAATCTGACAAATATGTCTGGAAGGATGTGGGCGAGGGCCTGCTCTCTGGGGAACGGGACTCTCCAGATGGCTGCAAGGTCCCTTCTGTCCCTATCATCCATGCTTCTGCAGACTAATTCCTTAAATCAGCATCCTGGGGAAATTTGCCAGGCATCCTGCCAAGTCTGGAGCTGGAAGAGGGGCTGCAGCACGGTGTACATGGACAGGCATGCGCAGCATGCAGAAGGAAGCTGCTTTCTGCGGTAGGCCCCTGTAATTTCCCGCAGTAAACTCGAAGGAGCATTTTACAGCAGCCTCCTCTTGCAGTAGCAAAGCCCTGGCTCTGAGACACGAGGTGTGTGTAGGAGAGGCAGAGCATCCCGAGAGCAGAGCTGTGGCAGGTGACCCTTCCCACGTGCTGTTTCACAGCCCCTTCCTTCTACAGGCAGCCTCCTTGCTGCAGAAAAAAAATCAGAATGGCAGCTCTGCATCCCCCTCCACGTACAAAAATGGCCTAACTGGACGGGATCAGCTCTCCTGGCTACACCCACGGTGAGTGAAAAATCCTCACTCCAAGCTTCAAAGCATCTGGCGAGGCGGACCATGCTCCATCTGGAGCCATTTCCCCATGCAGTGGACTATCTCCTACTTGAGGCATTACAAGAAAATAAATCAGAAGGAGATTAACATAAATATTGTTTGAAAGATTTAATCAGCTACAAATTGTAATGTTATGTTTCCAGCTTAATTAGCCCAGACCTGGTTGTCTTTGCTCTGGATTGTGGAGTAGAGTGAAGGCACAGAGAAGCGGCGTTGTGGGGCTTGGGTGGTGGTGGAGGAGGAAAACTTCTCTCTGGCCTCCTCAAGCAAATGCCCTGAACAGCAGGATCTCCTGGCAAGGCAGCTTTCTGGTGGAATCATGCTGCTCCAGGGGCCTCCTGGCCACTTTGAGACAGGGAGGATGCTCCGGCCTTGTGGGCATGCTTCTGCTGCACCCACCAAAGTGGGATTTGGATGCTCTGCCTTTGGTGACAACCGTGGCTTGAGAGGCAAAGCGCCCTCCAGACACAGAGGTGGTGATGTGAGAGTGTCCCCAGACACAGCACCTCACCCTGCATGGGCCACTGATCCCAGCCTCGCCTCCCCCGAGGCAGAAGGACCTCCTGATGAGGAAGGGCCTCCCTGGCACCTTCGGGCTCTGATACGCTTACACCTGTCTACTCTTCTCCCTGCACGCCCTGCTTTCTATAGCTCTCCAATCCACAACCGAAAGTCCTCAATAAGGGATGCTTCACTTACCCCACTGTGAAAATCCCCTCCTCTCCCATGAAGCAGCCACACAATATTTTTAAAACTGATATAAAAAGCCACAGCCCACTAACCACCAGCAGCAGCAGGAAGAACCTTGTCGTGGCACACAAGGAAGCATTTGATAACCACCACTAGATAAGAGCACAGGTGAGAAGCAAAAGTTTCCCAGCAACTGCCCACCCATCAGGCCAAACTGATAACTCAGACGAGACTTCCAGACACAAACCCCTGACAATATTTTTCCCCAGTGGCTTCAAGAGTGATGGAAAGGGTCAGACACTCGGCAGCACCACCCCTGCCATCAAGGCAGACCAAGCTGCCTGGCGCGGTGTAGCTCACTGGAATCACTGCTAGATTAGCTTGAAGCAGCTCTGCTAATGAGGTTCTAAAGACGCATCTTTATTTGGAGGTCAAGCGCTAATTAAAATGCAAGCCATGTATTTCCTGCTCTGAGCGCTCATGCCAATGTGATTTCAACAAGGGTTGCAAACACAAGAGTCACCCTGAATCTGCGCAGCTCCTGCGAATTGGCTTAGGAAAGTGTTTATAGTTCCACCTACAAGATCTAAATAGGCATCTCTCCTCACAGCAGAAGCTGTTTGTCTGATCAGCCTGTCCTAACTGGCGATGAGAGCATTTTCACGAGGCATCTCACCGGAAGACAGCCCGCAGCGTCCCAGGCGCTCGCTGCCACCAGCTCCATGTCCCCCCACAGCCCAGCTCCTGGCTCCGAGTCCTTGCAGAAAGTCCCCCAGTCCAGCAGCAGGGTCCCCATTTAGGGATGTAACAATTTAGGGGCGTAACACCACTGAACAAGCACCAAAACCAACATCCTCATAGCCTTCACCAGCAGCAGGATAAGGCCTGGCCCTGTGGGAGCCTCAGCTCAGCACAGAGCCAGCCCATGAGGGGAAAGCTCCAGGTTTGGAGCTCAGTCTAAAAGCAGCTCTGTCCTGCTCATTCCTCATTGCTCCGGGCTGCGAGTCAACCACTTCAGCCCTGAGCACTAAGCAAAAATAAATAAATAGATAAATGATCCAAAAACTGCTTGCAGCTGTGTGCAACAACCACCTGGCTTTGCAGTGCCTCTGCCCCACACAAGACCCTGCAGAGGTGGCACCCATGGGTGCTGGGCACCTTCCTGTCCCCAGGCTCTGCTGGCAATGCTCAGCCAGAGCACTGTTGCTGCTCAGCTGGTTTTGCTGTATGGCCCACACCTGCCTTGGTCCAATTAACGTGATTTCTCAGTGTAAATAATAACGAGAGCAACTGCAACCCCCTTTCCTTGTTTTACACACGGAGCCACATAGCAAGACCTCTGCTGGCAGCGACAGCTTGCTGGGCTGGGACCCCCCAGGACCATGCCTCTGCCCCCTGCACAGACCCCAGATGTAACCACAGAGGGGGTCTGGCAGCAGTGACATGGGACTTTCCTCCCACAGCATTCAGGGACCGAACCATCCCCATCCTCCCAGAAGCACAGGCTGGAGCTCTGGTTAAACCTCGTGAAATTACACTGCATCATCTGATCTCATGGGAAACTGCTGAGCTGTTCCCCAGTGAGGAGCAGCTCTTGCTCACATCCCAACCCCCTCCACTCCCACCTCAAATCTGCCTGGCTTTGCTCTGTGCTGGTGCTGACAGTGCCCAAATGCTGACACAAAGGCTGGTCACGTTAGCTGGTGCTGAGTTCATCATCGTGACAGCTACGGTGGCCTGCAGACACCCAGAAGCCAGAGGAAAGAAGTAATTTATAGAGCCTGCATTTCCTGCAAAGGAGCAAGGTCACCAGCCGCTTCACCCATGCCTGACATGCGGCTCATCCTCTTGATGCCGGTGGCACAAATAAAGCTGTCACTTGCAGGGACACTGAATGCCAGCAGCTTGGAATGAGCCAGAAAGAGAGGCACCAGCCGATACAACAGTACATTTCCCTTGTCTTCTGCGATCACAAAGGCCAGGCAAGGCCATGTCAGACAGAGCAGGCTCTGGGCACCACAGAGCAGGCAGCAAAGCCAGCCCTCTTCAAGCAAGGTTGCTCTGCCTCATGGATTTTCCTCAGTTCCTTGAAGACCTCCAGCTCCCTACCCAGCAGGATGGGGAGAGCAGCCCTTGGTGGCTGTGTGGGCATCGTGGATCTGCACCTGCTTTACTGTACTCAGCCTGTATTGTCTGCACTCAGCTCTGGTGAGGCCGCACCTCGAGTACTGTATTCAGTTTTGGGCCCCCCAGCACAAGAAGGACATTGAGGCCCTGGAGCATGTCCAGAGAAGGGCTACGAAGCTGGTGAAGGGTCTGGAGCACAAGTCCTGTGAGGAGCAGCTGAGGGAACTGGGGGTGTTTGGTCTGGGGAAGGGGAGGCTCAGGGCAGACCTCATTGCTCTTTGCAACTGCCCGAAAGGAAGGTGTGGGGAGCTGGGGGTCGGCCTCTCCTCACAGCTAACCAGCAATAGGACCAGAGGGAATGGCCTCAGGTTGTGCCAGGGGAGGTTCGGGTTGGAAATGAGGAGACATTTCTTCTCAGAAAGAGCGGTCAGGCATTGAGACGGGTTGCCCAGGGAGGTGGTGGAGTCACCGTCCCTGGGGTGTTCAAGGAGAGGTTGGATGTGGTGCCTGGGGACATGGTAGGTGATAGTGGTGGTAGGGTGATGGTTGGACCAGATAATCTTGGAGGTCCCTTCCAACCTTAATGATTCTGTGATTCTACAGTCCCCAAGGTGAGGGAGATGCTCCTGCAGCAGGTTCCCAGCAGGCAGGTGGATGCGGCTCGCCCTGGCCAGTCCCTGTGGCTCTGTCGCCCTGTGCTGGGCCTGTTCCAGTGCGGAGGTCATGAGCGCAGCTGCACCCGGATTATTGATGGCACAAGATTAGCTTGTCTGAACAGGGAAATACATCACCGGAAAAATAGGAAACATTTGGAAAGTGGATAGCGGGTGTGAGAGTGATGAATGAGTGCTGGAGGAGCCTGGCAAAGATCAATGAATAGCTGATGAGCTGAGGAATGAGGCAGGGGGGGCAAGCTCACTATGCAAATAGAGAAAGCAACTGAAAGTAGAGAAATGGCTCAGTAAGGTGAGCTGTTACAGTGAGTCCCCAAACAGCCTTTACCTTCACACCACAAGCAAGGGGGAAGCCAGGCCTCAGGACAGCTAGTTCTGGCTCTGGGATTGGTGTCATGGGGACTTTGGAGCACGGATCGCCCACGTCACCACCCGGCAGCCATCCTGAGGATGGATGTCCTGTGCCCTGCTCAGGACTCAAAGTTGTGGCAGAGAGAGGGGTCCTGAGCAAGCAGACCAAAGGGAAGCAATCCCTCTTTTATTTCCCTCTGTTGCAGATTTCCTGCAGGGTACCCAATTTGGAAAGACAAGGGAAGAGCAAAGGCTGTGAGAAGGGCAAGCACCCGGAGCCCTGTCACGCACACACTCTGCAGATGACAGCAACTCACGCAGCCTGGTGCTTCCAGGCTTTTACAGCAGGAGCTCCGCAGACAGGCAATTTCTGTGAAGCCATCATTTCGGGGTCAGCTCTGTGTGGATTACAGTCCATTAGCAGCGACTGAGACAGCTGCTCATGAGCAATAAAGATACATAACCATTCCATGACACTCAGACACTGGGAAGAATCATCCCAGCATGGGCTTTGCATGCAGCAAGCAGCGGCAGAGCGGCCCCTCCATCCTGCTCCCCTGCAGCCTCTCCCCTGCACAGGCAGCTCAGCACACAAGCTGCCATCTGCGCCGCTCCGAGCCCCTGCGCAGCACTCCTTTATGAATGTTTTTTAAGCACAGGAACAAACCGTCAGGCCTGCTGCAACTCTCCCTGCGGTGGCCGAGCACTATCTAGTGGTCAGACAGGGCTCCAGAGGCTGGGAACGAAAGGCTGTGGGTATTGCTCAGCCCACAGGCTCTGCGAATACACCTGCGGTGTTAGCAGATGAAGCCAGCAGGAGTCATCTAGGACAAGTTTAATTGCTAGTAGTGCAGCAGTGAAAAGCGCACTGGTTCAAAAAATGGGGGAAACTTGGGTTTCTGGGCCTTCTGCACCACAGGTTTAGTTGGGTGGGCTTGGGGTGGGACTCCAGGAAAAGCTGACCTACCCCATGGCCACTTGTGATACCATGGGAGGGCCAAATCCCATGGGGAGCAGAGACCCCAGCTGAGCCAGACCACCCCTGTTCCTCCTTAGATGTGCCTGTGTTAGACGCACACAGCTCGACTCGTATACACGTGCCCCCTACTCAACGCTTAAGAAAATTTTGTATTTAGGTGGTTCTGCCCTGCCTTCATCTGCCAGTTCATAAATTAAATGTCACAGACAGTTTTGAAAGCCATTGAACTCACAGAGGGAGAAGAGTGACGGCAAATTCACTGGTTTGCAGATTTCCATCCAGTGTCCTTGTCCTTGGCACAAGATACACGAAGGGAAAAGCTCTTCCCACCTCCCTGGAGCAGGCTCTCTGCAGCCTGACCTCTCCAAGTAGCCCGAAGGTAGCTATTTGGAAGAAAATGACAGCAGCTACTTGTGGGATGATGGGCTGAATAGAGCAATTTAAAATTGTCCATCAAAAAGTAGATGTATGCAGCCCCAGTGCCTCCTTCCCTGCAGCTGGGTCTTGGTGGCTCAGGGCTGCTCAGGCGCAAGGGTCTGCCAACTGGAAGGGCACAGACAGCCACGTCCTTTACATAAGCAAATGAAAGAAATGACTCAGAAAAAAAAAAAAAAGCAAAAGACTAAGAACACATCACAAGTGACTTCCTGAGCTAGCTGGCTCAGCACATCTCTCCCTGCACCCACATGTGTCGGGCGTGAAATTAGATTAAAAAGTGGCCTCATCTCAAGCAGACGACAGCAAGGAAGAGGCAAAGAGGAGAATGAAGCCCACCAAGTCCCTGAAGAGGCCCAGGCAGATGTGAGCTGATGAATAAACGCACCGGAGTGTCAACCCCAAGCATGAACCAGGCCAGCCAGCTCTGTGCCATCTGTAGCAGTCACATGTGGCGAAGCACAAAATGCAGCAGGGACTGTGACTTGAAATACCTGGTCCACACGGATCCCCAGCAGGACAGGAGCTTGGAAGGAACGGAGGCACCAGAGGGGGGGACCAGTAAGCAGCAATTGCTGGAGGGAGGTGTGAGAAGAAATCATGCACAATGGCACTGATGTACGCCCAGGGACCAAGGCATTCCAGCACCGGGCAGACAGCAGCACCCAAGAGCCTGCAGGATGGAGGGTGGCAGCAGAAACCTTACTGGCATCACGGTGCAAGGCATCAGCCATACCCAGTTTGCTCTAGGTGATGTCTCAGTGTTGTCTCAGTGTTGTCTAAAACATGGGACTGTCTTTGAGTCCAAGGGGAGTCAGTTACCTGCGTACAGACCACTCTGGGCATGCACAGTATCTCACAGCTGAGGTGTTTTTTCCCATTTTTTAAGTATCACACAGTCCAATGACTGTGCATCCAGTTCCACAGTCAATGCACACATCTAACACAGCCAAAAAACACCTAAAGCTCTGAAGGGCAAACTCCTAGTAGTTTCTACAGCTTGCTCGTTCTTACCCCTGTGCCTCCTGCAGACCATGGCCCATGGGTGGGTGGCTGGGATGAGGAAACACTGCCAGAAGGTTCCAGTGCTGTGGGGCAGCACAAGCTTCAGCCAAATAATGGATGCCCCAAACCTGCTGGGGAGCCTCAAAAGCCTGTTTCTGGTTTACAGGCAATTGGTTCCCCCGACAGGTTTATCTCATTACTGGGTTTCCATTTAGCAGGCGTTTTATCGCCTGTAACATTTGTGCATAACAGATTCACCCAATTAAAATGTTATTTCCTTTAACAGCTCCGATAGTCACATTTCAGTGTTTGCTGGAGCATGTTTTCCTTTCCTTCAATGAGTTTAATCCTTCACCAACCACTCGTTTCAAGGGTTTCACTCGGGAACCGGGTGCAGAGAGCAGCCTGCATCCCTCCCCTTCGCTCAGCATCCTCCCCTCTCCCACCCTAGGCCCCCATGAGCCAAAACGCAAGGATGCTGAGCATCACAGGGATGCTGAGCATCACAGGCAAGGATGCAGAACATCACAGGCAAGGATGCAGAACATCATCTTCAGGTGCCCGGTGCCCCCCCAGCACCATCCGCAGCCCCCTCAAGGACAACCTTTGGCCTCTCCAAGCCGGGAACCTTGAACCCCCGGCTACTGGCACCCCGGGGCACGGCTCAGCCCCCAGTGGAGCCTCCAGCACCGGGATCAGGACCAGGACCGGGGGAGGTGAATAGCGGCCGGCGAGGGGGGGGGCAGAGGAGGCCGGGCGGAGGCTCTGCAGCCCCGACCGCGGCCAACAGGGGGCTCCGGGGGGTACCGAGAGCCGAGCCGGGGCGGTGCGGAGCCGCACCGAGCACCCCCCCGGGCAGCGCCCAGCGGAGCGGGGCATCCTCGACGGGGCCGAGCCGGGTCCCCAGCACCGAGCACCGGGTCCGGGCGATGCCGCGGCGGAGGCGGCGGGGGATGCTGGCGCTGCTGCTGGCTTCTCTCTTCGTTTTTGGCACGGTGATGGCGCTGCGCACGCTCCGAGCCGCCGCCGGGCTGCCCGCCGGTGTCCCCCCCGGGGTGGCCGAACCCCCCGAGCCCCCCGGTGACCGCGGGATGCCGCCGGGGGCCGGGCCGTCCTACGACCTGCACGCTTTCTACTACGCCTGGTACGGCAGCCCCCGCTTCGAGGGTCGGTACCTGCACTGGGACCACGCCCTGGTGCCGCACTGGGACCCCAAGGTGTCGGCCAGTTACCCCCGGGGGCGCCACCGGCCTCCCGACGACATCGGCTCCAGCTTCTACCCCGCTCTCGGCCCCTACAGCTCCCGCGACCCCGCCGTGGTGGACGAGCACATGGGCCAGCTCCGCGACGCCGCCATCGGTAAGCGTCGGGGCCCCACAGCCCCCCTGCAGCCCCCAGACCCTTTCCCCGAGGAGCCCCCATCCCCTTGGGCCACCAGCCCTGGGGAAGGTGGCCCCAAACCCAGCACAGTGCTTGGGGCTGGCAGTGCTGCGCTCACCGGGCTCTGAGTTCTGCTGGATGGCAGCGAGGGCTGTAACACACATCGCTGCCCACCCCCAGGGTGCTGAGATAGCAATCCAACCCAGCATCAGCACCTTTTAGGGTGCTCTCACCTCATCCACTGCTCCTTTCCTGCTTCCACTACCCCCCAGGCCCCTCTTGCAGCCTCAAAGAGCTCCAGCCACAACCCCACAGCCAACAATTCAGAGCAGGGTCTCCTAACCAGCCCTTAAACACACCCCAGGGCTTCTAAAGTGTTAAAACAACACGAAATATTTACTGCGCTGTTGATGCAGGGGATGAGGAAAGGTTTAGAAAGAAAACACCTCTGAGCGAGACCCGTTGCGTGCCCCCGCAGGAGTGCTGGTGCTGTCGTGGTACCCACCTGGCCTAGCCGATGACAGCGGGGAGCCCTCGGACAGCCTCGTGCCGTTTATACTGGATGCTGCAGAAAGATATGCCATAAAGGTAAGGCTCTCGGCTGCTCTTTGAGGCCATTAAGCTCATTGTTCGGCTCCAGCATGAAGCTGCTGCTGTGCCTGGGCAAAGGCCCTGCTCCTCTGCTTCAGTGTTAAAAGAAAAGAACACTTAAAATTAGACAAAGGGAGCCATTTTTAAACAGCTAAAGACAGATTTTTTCTTAATAATTCGGATCCTCAGTTCACTTTTCACTTGCTTTGGTGCAAACTAGTGAAAGCTCTGACTTCACTGAGCAGCCCACTGTGTTCTGCATGGGCCTTGAAGGGGTCCCCCCCGCACCCAGGGGGTGGCAGGAGGCCCCCCAGCACAGATCGAGGGTCCTCTGGGGGGTCAGAGCACAGAGAACGATGTGACAGTGCTGAAAATAACCACCTCCACGGTCTCTTTTGCAGGTTGCCTTCCACATCCAGCCATACAAAGGGCGCGATGACCGCACTGTGCACGAGAACATCAAATACATCATGGACAAGTAAGTTCTTCCTGCAGGGTAAACCCTGCTGTGCAACGTTGCTTTAAGCATAAACAGCGTGCAGAGCTTGGAATGAAATGCATCAGAACAGTGCCCAAAAAAGCAGCACAGAGGGAGCTGCCCAGAGCTAGCCAACAGGGCAATGCCAACCAGGGGTCATAATCAAATCCTACTTTCTCTGGCACTTCAATGCCTCGCCTTCAGAACCCCAAATTGCTTTCTTCTCTTCAGGTTTCTAAGCTTATCACGTGTAGGCCAGAACCTCTACCCATTCTTTCAGAAGGAAAGGAAGGACACAAACACCACAGTTAAAAACACTCCTGTAAAGGAGATAAAGGTTCCAGAGAAGGGTTCTGAGAAAGGAGGCCCCTACGGCAAGTCAAGTCTCACATCACACTTGCCTCATAATGGCAAAACCTGCTGAGGGCTTATCACCCGAGTCTCTGAAAAAGCTTTCTGCTCTCTCTCTAGATATGGATCACACACAGCTTTTTATAAGTACAGGACCAGCACCGGCAGGAGCCTCCCGCTGTTTTATATCTATGATTCCTACTTGACACCAGCCGAATCCTGGGCAAACCTTCTCACGCCATCGGGCTCCCACTCCCTCCGCAACACTGCCTATGATGCTGTGTTCATAGCACTGCTGGTGGAGGAAGGGCACAAGAACGACATCCTCTCCGCGGGATACGACGGCATGTACACGTACTTTGCGTCCAACGGCTTCTCTTTTGGCTCATCCCACCAGAACTGGAAAGCAATCAAAACCTTCTGTGACTCCAACAACCTGATGTTCATCCCCAGCGTTGGCCCGGGCTACATCGACACCAGCATCCGCCCCTGGAACAACCACAACACTCGGAACAGAGTCAACGGGAAGTACTACGAAACAGCTCTGCAGGCTGCTCTCATGGTCAGGCCGGAGATAGTCTCCATCACGTCTTTCAACGAATGGCACGAAGGCACCCAGATCGAGAAAGCCGTCCCCAAGAAGACGCTGACACGCCTTTATCTCGACTACCTTCCCCATCAGCCCAACATGTACCTGGAACTGACTCGCAGGTGGGCAGAGCATTTCAGCAAAGAGAAAGAGCAGTGGCTGATGTGACTTCAGCGTCCGCCTGACTCAGAAAGACATCCCGCCGACAGAGCTGCAGCACGGAGAAGTGCTTCAGAAAAAAGCACGCGAGGAAACGCAGCCACAGAACCTTCAGCCTCGCCGGGCCGCTGAACGCAAGCAGCAACCTGCAAGTGTCCCAAGGACTGCCCGAGTCCCAGCTACGAACTCATGGGAAGAAGCGTTACAAGGAGTAGGAAATCTCTAAGGAGCAGCTGAATCTAGTTTTCTGGAGATGTAGTAGAGAGGAACTTTACAGAGCTCTTCTGGAATTCGTAAGAGGTGCTGGCTTGTGGGCCAAAGATGTGGTTTTCCTTACGGTGTGTATGTTCGGGGACGTTTTACGTAGGTAGCTGGGTTCCAGCATGCATTTAACTTGAAGCCCCTGGCCTGCTGCCCGCCATGACCACAAATCCCTCGCTCCACTAGCAACCTTCAAAACATTTCCCTATCAGTTTACTGTAAAAAGAAATAAAGATTTCTCTAAGTTGTCTACTGTAGATGAAACTAAGCCATGCAGTTACATACCCCTGTTTACCCCAGTGCTTCTATGCCAAGGATTTCTGCGCTGCGTGTTGTTACCGTGGTCCACTGCGTCCAAGTAACTACAGAGCTGGAATGCCAGTGACTGTTTACTACCACTACTGTATGTGCTGGAAACTGAGGCAATGCAACCATCTATACTAAAAGCTCCTAGCTGATCGTTTAGTGTGCCAAGTTTTGAAAATTCAGACCCGAAGTTGCTTTATTCCCTTTAGAACCAATGGAAAAAAGCCACTTGCAATAAAAATGTAGCTGAAAATACCAGTCATTCGTTCTCTGAAAGCACTTCAGCTCACGGTAGTTTTCCCTTTTTCCTGTCATTTAAACCATGCTCAGACCCTTCTAAATTAGCCATAAAATTACTTTATACTTGTCTATATCAATAAAATAAGCAGCAGCTCTGAACGTGAAACAAGGTTCTATTCATGATGATTTCATACATGTTCCAGCTAAGCACTTAAGTCTGTCGGAAGTGATAGACAGCAGTAACTAAAAATAAGCATTTATAACAAAAACATGCAAGTTCCTTTCCAGTTTTAAATTGTTAATAGCTCCATGAATTTTACTTTTCCTTGAAGAGTAAATACCAGCGCAAATTTTCATCCATTCCCTATTCAGCTTAGTCACTGATTACAAAACAAAATCAAGAGAGGAAGACCCACATTAAAAGCTGACGAGCAGCACACTAAGAGCTTGGCAGTATTCCCTGTGTTAGCAGGGAGTCAGGTCTTTCCAAGCAACACTTTTCTAGGGAGTCAATGTTAATTTTCGAGAGCACCTCCAGTTTCACCTTAGTAGCAGGTTTTGATTCTACTTCAGACAGGGAAAAAGAACAACACAGCTGTAAATCACAAAAGCCCAAAAAAACCTCTTTTCCATCCTTGTTTTTCTTTTAGTGCAGACAGAATAAACACACGTGGATAAGTTTTATGAGGAGGGAGGATCAGTGACGCTGTCTGCATCGTCGCACCCTGAGAACAGTCCAACATCCAAATTATTTTATTTTAGATGAGGTAAATAAAACAGACAGGTTTGGGGAATGGTACAGCAGCACAAAGAGATCAGCGTAAATACCCAAGTTGGATTCTCAGGCTTCAGCAGATGTAACAGTAATTAACAGAGCCCCATCAACTGCCACTCTCATTACCCCTTGTTTATTAACGTGCCATAACACATCGACCTCATTAAACAAGGCCATTAACACCATTTCTGAATGCACAGGCACACGGTGCCCAGCTTCACCAGCTCTGCAGAGCCTCCTCAGAGTCCGAAGTCTTAGGATGATTCTGGTACCAAGCCATACTTCTGCCTCAGGATTTCAACGGTAGATTGCAGCGCACTGTGGGGTGAAACAGAACTGTCAGAGAAAAAACTGGGGTTTTAAGGATTCAACTGCATTTTCTGGGAAAGAGTAATCAGCTAAAGACACAGTAATTTTGAATTAAGGAGAACACAAACTGCAGAAACGAGGGCATTTCATGTAGAAGCTTTCAGAAAGGGATCTCCCAGGCTCAGTATTTGGAGTGCTCCTTCATGATTTGTTAGTATGCTGATAATTAAGCTAAACAACATTAATCTGAAGGTTTAACTACTATGGAGAAACAAGCAAAACGTGGCCCATCCTAACCTGAAGGCTTCATTTCAATAAAGGAGAGAAAAAGTTCTGTGTAGCAGAGTGCTCACCAGCCAGGTCGAATGATGGTGTACTTCCCCGACACAGATAAGTCAACCACGGTTGACCCCAAGCGACACTCTGGGCTCTGGACATCCCCTATGGGGCCTCCATCAATGACTAAGGACAACTGAGGCCAAAGGTCTTGGAATTCCTGTAAAAAAGAGACATGGCTAACAACCCTAAAGACGGTTTGTGATCCTGTTGTAGCAGACACCACTGGGCAGTCTGGTGTCAAGGGAAGCAGTCTCCTTTTTCTGTCAGATCATCTCTTTTCCCTGTCATGAGCATGTCCCATTTTGATATCTGACAACAGATTCACCTTACACATGCAGGCAAGTTACAAGAATTCCCACATCACAAGTGCATAGCTGCACCGCTGTTTATTAAAGAGCACTCACAAAAAAAAAGTAAGACATTTTGGATCAAAGGGTATAGTGGTATTGTACCCAGCTATCCCCCCAAGATAAGCAAAAAGACATCTCCTCGAGTTAAAGCAGGTTCCCAGGCTGCAAGGAACTGTGCAGACACCATCAGTCTCGTTTCATAGCCAACCCCCTACAGCAATTTCTGTCTTTCAGATTTGGCATCCATTTCAAAACTGAGCATAAGCATGTCAACGTTACTTTTAAGCTCTGCCTTTCACACTTTTTAGGGTGGAGACCACAGCCAGACAGCTGCCCCACACCACGAGTCTGCAGGTTATTTTAACTAGAGACTATCACTAAAAAAAAATAAAAGGAAATAGCAACAGAGAAATCCTTGTTTTAGCACTAATACCGGCTTCCAAATGTGAGCACCCAGGGCTCTGACAGCCTACCACAAAAACCTCAC